>CM053624.1:163557001-163631354 GCA_028646595.1 Phalanger gymnotis
CCTTCCTTCCTTCCTTCCTTCCTTCCTTCCTTCCTTTCTTCCTTCCTTCCTTCCTTCCTTCCTTCTCTCTGTCTCTGTCTCTGTCTCTGTCTCTGTCTCTGTCTCTGTCTCTGCCTCTCTCTCTTGGCCAGACGTATGATTTTATCAGGTAAGCAACTCTCAGTATGGAACTCCTTAGACCAATGAAGAACAGCAACTACTCTGAACCATCTGCTCACACAACCCTTATGGGTCAAAGGCTATACTCAAACCCAGGCCTTCTAAGTTCAGCTCTGACAAGTTGCAATTCACACCATCTTTTCTACACTTAAACACACACACAATTTAGAGATAATTTAGCCTAATCTCATTTTATGGACAATTAAAGTTAATTCAATTCAATAAAAATATAATAAAGTTCAATAAAACATAAGCTCTTTGAAGGCAGGGATGATTTCATTTTATATCTGTATCTCTAGCACTTAGCATATGGTAGGTGCTTAATAAATTCTCACTGATATGAATTAAATAGCTCTGTTGGTATACATGTCTTCTCTTCTCAAAGAGACAATAAGCTGTTCAAGGGCAGACTTTGCTTTCTTCCTTTACATCCACCTAGTATGATGCTCTGTATACAGTAGATGCCAAATTGTTGAATAGGATTTGTCTGCCTGAGGCCACATGGCATGCCTTTATGAGTGAACCACTATAGCGGCAACACAGAGTGTCACATGTAGTTAACTCTGTTAATCTTCCTTCCTTCGACTGATGAGTGCCTGGCACGTGGTACGCATTTAAGAAATGTTTATTGATGGACTGACAGAACTACTGACCTTGGTGAAAAATAACACCCACTGAATGGATTCTGAAAGGGGAATAGGTAGAGTAGTAACAACCAATTTTTATCCCAACCCTGAGACTCAGAATCTTAGAAACAAAAGTGATTGGTCCCAACCTGTTGTTTTCCCTAGAGATAACCTTTTTAGAAATTAGAAATTTAGAAATATAACCTTTTCAGAAATTTTTTGAGGAATAAAACACAATTATGTCTTTGTAGAAAAAGCAGAGTGTAGTTGGAAGAATTTAGGAGAACAATTTCGCTCTCTGTAGCCAGCTTAGAGTTCGGAAGACCTGGGTTCAAGTCCTCCTCTGTAATTATGGCTGTATGACTTACTCGTGAGCACTTGGCAGCTAGGGGGTGTCAGGAAGATCTGAGTTCAAATGTGACCTCAGATGCTTTCTAGCTTTGTGACCCTGGGCAAGTCACTTAACCCTACTTGTTCAGTTTCCTCACCTGTAAAATGAGGTGGAGTAGGAAATGGCAAGCCGCTCTAGAGCTAGTCTTTGCTGAGAAAACCCTAAATGGGTTCACAAACAGTCAGACATGACTGAAATGACTGAACAAGACTACGAGCACAAGACTTAACCTTTCGTTATTCCAGGCAACTTTCTAAGATTAGTGATTTCACCAGTGAGGGGGGAACTCTTGGTGTGAAAACTCTATCTACTAAGGTAGATCTGTACCAATTCCCTTTCCTCCCCACCAGCAATGTAGTGTACTTACTGGAAGACCTCAGGCCAGCTATGTTCCAAAGAGGATCATTGATTTAGAGGTGGAAGGTCCCGTTAGTCCAATCCCTTCATTTTATAGACGAGCCTCTGTGAGGCTCAGACAGAACCTTTGACATATACAGCAAAGAACCTAAGTTTGCTGCTTCCAAAGCCAGTGTATTTCCACTGTACTACACAGCCCTGAAAATGTCCCCAGGAGCCCAGAAACTTGCTCATCTTTTTTGGACCTAAACATAACCAGAGTTTCCCATCCTTCCTCTGGGATGTTAGGAACTGCCATGAATAATTCACACACGCACCTGTTTTCGGATGTCCTCTTTTGTAGTTTTTCTGATTGGCTGGGCAGGTATATGCACAGGACTCTGGGACTGAGACTCTTCTGTCACTCCATACACTGACTAGAAAAGAAGAGAAAAAGGAGGGATTCAGGTGCAGTTGGGAATCAGTGACTGTCTTTTCTCCTACACCAGACACATTTCTCAGGCACAGAAACTAAAGGAATTATTTCATATCTGCTCATAAGACTATGAAGATTTCTAGCCTCAGTTTCTCCCCAGTATAGTTTTTAAGGATAAGTGAGGGTTAAATTGTAACACAGCACAGTCTTAGGGAGGTTAAATTGTAATACAACATGATTTTAGGGAGTAATCTTGTAATTCCTTAGCTCCTGCCAAGAACAGGTGTATGGACTGGAACCAAACCTAAATAGATTGTTCTGCCAAAGTTAAACCAATTTATTGATGCACTGAGGTCATGATGAACTTAACCAATAAAGAAATAACAGGATGACAATTCTGAAAAATAGTTGTATTGAAATAAATTCTGAGAAATTTTTCTTCAATTGTTCAGTCATTTCCAACTCTTTGTGCCCTTGTGGACCAACTGTCCAAGGGGTTTTTCTTGGCAAGGATAATGGAGTGGTTTGCCATTTCCTTCTCCAATTTTATGCAAGCAAGAGTTAAATGACTTGGCCAAAGTTGTATAGCTAGTAAGTGTCTGAGGTCATATTTGAACTCTGGTCTTTCTGATTCCAGCCTCAGTGTTCTTATCCACTGCACCACCAAATAGCTATACTGAACCATGTTCTGAGAAATTGTTGTGTTACACATGGGCTACTACTTCATTATTTGTATAAAAAAGTGTCCCAATGGATTTCTCTTATAGTCCCTCTGGCAGCCTGCTTATAAACATGGACTCTGAAAGCTCCTATTTTCCCCTTTTCAATAAATGCTTATATCGAGGATTGTCTACGCATAGGTTCATTTTGGCCTAATAAATTGTAGCCGTGACATAGACACTTTCCCAAAAAGATAGACCAATAAACCTGGGACTCTTCAGCATGGAAAGACAAAAGGCTTGATGGTGTTATGACTAAATTCTATCAAGTCCTGTATACTGATAGAGTGGAGAGATATTTGTCTATTAACTTCTGGAGTACTTGTTGTTGCTCATCCTTTGTTCTCAAAGAGGACCAATGACAACATGAGGGGGATGTCTTGACTTCTGTGTGACTAAAGAAACTTTCTTAAAGGCTGAAACGAGTGATTTTAGGAGAAATAATGGTTGCTAATTTATATAGCATCTTAAGTTGTGTAAAGTTATTTTCATATGTAATCTCATCTGAGCCCCGCAACAACTCTGTAAAAAAGGTACTATTTGTATTATTATCATCGCCATTTCACAGATGAAGAAACTGAGTCTCTGAGAACTTAAGTTTAGCATCCATGGTCCCACACTGAATTAGCATTGGAGGTAGAATTTGGACATAGAACTTCTTGTTTCCAAAGTTAGCACTCTTATAAATAGGCTATCATAAGCAAAAGGATTATTATCTCTATATTACACAGTGGAGCATCTTACAACAGAACTCAAATATTCAAAAACACAAATGGATCTGGGATTTCATCAGTGTAGATATTCCCTCCAAAGATGCAGATTGCAACCCATTTGTGCCCGCCCATCCTGTGAGACTTTTGTCCGTGTCTCCTCACAAGGCTCACACTGTAGGAACAGGACTTCATTATATGAGTGAAGGGTAAAAATAGAAAGTCAAGAATGGCTTCAATTTTATGACTAGATTTCATAGTGGGGAGAACAGGGATATTTTAGCCTTTACTTCTAACCTTATGAAGTTTACATTATAGCTTTACATACAGTACTCGATCATTATCAATTGCTTTTAACCACATTATCTCATTAATTTCTCATGATAGCTGGGTAAGGTAGACAGTGCCAATACGAGGTCTCCATCTACTAAAGAGGAAACCAGAGTTTTGAGATATTAAGGCCATATAAGTCAATAAGTGGCACAACTGGTACTCAAACCTAATTCCAGGGTTCTTTCAGCTACAAATAAGTCTTCTAATAGTACATCTCTTAGGACCATAGTCAGTCAGAATCCTGGGTTGGTTGGACCAAGGCTTAAGCTCCCATATGGTGTTTTAATCTAAAGATGCTTTTCACCTCTGGGTGACAGTCATAGTTCCCTAAAAAAATGAAACATTCCCTGGTCTTCCAGTCTATTGCCCAAGCAACAGGAAGGTTCAGAGGGTTTTCTTGACATAGAAACATTTTACATTCAGCTAAATGGGCTGACCTTTTTGACCTTCTGGGGATTCTTCATCCTACGACATTTTCTGATATCCATTTCTGTTGTATTCACACAACCTGGCTGAAAAAGGAATCAGTGTAAAAATTACTCATTGAAGTTCTAATTGAAACAAATGAACTTATTAGCACCATTAAGTCAAATCAACAATTATCTGTTTAGTGATTATTTTTGCAAGGCAACATGTTAAGCACTAGGGATACAAAGAAAGGCAAAATTCTATTAAAAATATATAAGCATACAAATACAGGGTGTCCCCAAAGTCTTTGTACGGTTTTAAGTTATTAATAGCTTAACGTATTAAGGTAATGTTAAGCTATTAATAGCTTAAAGTGTTGAGCTAGTATTAATAGCTTAGTACTGCACAAAGACTTTGGGGATACCCTGTATATGTTGATTTCAGCCAATGCACAAATTAATTTTCTTTAGTGGATCTGTGCTTGCCTTATGCCAAATGACAGATTTTAATATGATCAGGAAGATGATATTTATAAATGGCTTTTTAACAAAGATGCTTTCTCTGCTGACTAATAATAATAAAGGGAAAGGAAGGCAAGAAGCATTTACATAGTGCCTGCTATGTGCCTGGCAATGCACTAAACTCTTACAAATATTAACTTGTTTGATCCTCACAACCACCCTGTGAGGTGGGTGCTATCATCGACCCCATTTTATAGTTGACGAAAATGAGGGAAATAAAGATGAAGTGACTCATCCAGGGTCATATTGCTGTTTAGTCATTTCAGTCATGTCTGACTCTTTGTGACCCCATTTGGGGTTTCCTTGGGAAAGATACTGGAGTGGTTTGCCATTTACTTCTCCAGCTCATTCTGCAGACGAGGAGACAGAGGCACACAGAGTGTAGTGACTTGACCAAGGTCACACAACTGAGAGAGATAAGACTTCTTGACTCCAGGCTCAGCACTCTCTCATCCTAAGGTCCTCCACCATTTGGGGACTGAATTTTTTTGTGCCCATTTTTGGAAAATCTCGGCTTGAAGATTATTTTTAATTATGTGAAAAGGATAAGAAAAGGACTGGTCCTTTTAGTCCACCCTCCTGTTTTATGAAGGGATATATAATTCATTTTGATTACACAGAATTTTTTTAAAGTCTTGAAAAAGACTGTCACATTTAAGTATTTGTGAAAATGGAAATGTTTTTACTCTGGAAATGTGAACTGTGCTGTTTCCCTGAGAAAAACAATTTGCTGAGGGGATGGGGAGAGAGGGGAAACCCTTGTATTTTCAAGGATATTTTAGAGTCAACTTTGTGTGGCTTTTAGGGAAAATAAAATAATCATATGAATGGATAAAAGTAGGTAGGTGACACATTTGGTAGAGCTCCAACTCAAAGTCAGGAAGACTCATCTTTGTGAGTTCAAATCTAGCCTCAGACACTTACTGGCTATGTGACCCTGGGCAAGTCACTTAATGCTGTTTGCCTTAGTTTTCTCATCTGTAAAATGAGCTGTAGAAGGAAATGGCAAACCACTGTAGTATCTTTCCCAAGAAAGATCCCCCATTTAGGTAGTCATGCAGAGTTGAAAATGACTGAATATGATGGAACAACAAATGAATCCCAAAGATGGATGTTTGTAGGCTAAAGACTGCCTTTGGTTTTAAGAAGAAAAGGAAAATGAGAAAACCTATAAAACTACACAAAACTGTCTCACCACTGGCCTGTGAACATCCCAGAAAGCTCGTTCTTGACTATCCAAAATTTTTCTTTCTGTTTTATCTTTTTTCCGATCAATCCTAAAAAAGGAAATAGAAAAGGGAAATAATTTGCATTTGTCTTCTTTTCTTTTTAATTTCTTTCGCCCACCCCTATTTGTTATCATATCCAAGGAACTAGCGCATCGCTTGCAAATGGAACAAATACATTTACCGCATTCATTTTAAGATCACAAGGCCCATATGTATAAAATGAAGGTAACCTCCTTCTTCCCCTCCACTCTGTTCCACAATGAAGTTAACAAAAGAAAATATGTTTGGGCTCAAACTTACAAAGAAGTCTATAATGGAGAGAAATTGCACGTGATGTTGGGGAAAGTCAGGGGGTTGGAGCGTAAGCTAAAATATATACTCCTTGAGGGGGGATTGTTTTAGTAGGTGTTTAATAATTGCTTGTTGAATTGGACTGGCATTTAGTGTGTAAAATTCAAATGTAGGCCAGTCCATTTTCCATCCTTAAATTTCTAAGTTTGCTTTAGGTGTAACTTGCTGTAATTTTAAAACTTCAATTTAAGCTGAGTCTCCTCCCACTCCACCTTTCCCCCAAATCAGAGGAAGGACCTCAGCACATGATAGGATCTAGAAATCAAATATCATCCCCATTTCAATTTCAATTGCCCCAGCTGGTAGATGAACAAGTTGTGAAAAGTAAATTACAGGTGACAAAGGAAATACTTTGTTTTCTAATCAGTAGCCCAGATGAGAGGCTTTTATTAAAACAAGAAAAAAAGTATATTGCTTCATATTCCTTCTGTAAGTAAGAAGTAACTCAGATTAATTGCCATGTACCAGGGAACTTCTAGCTTTCAAATCTCACGGGAGCACTTTAGTTTACTGGACTGAAATAAACCTATAATCGCCCTGTGATTTTCATGATAATTACCATGTGCTTAAATGGTCCACAATTATAAAGTAATCACAGAGTTAATCAAAACAGTTAATCGAGAAATACCATATGTGTATCAAGTGACAAGTCCCCCTCCTTTTGTAACATGTGAGGCTCTTCTAGTCTGAAAGTACAAATTAACTTTTCTTTTTGTTTTCCAAAATCTTCTAGATGCAAAGAGATTATAAACCTTGTTATTCCTGTTCCAATTTCTGCCCCACCCACTATCATCAGCTTCTCCATGGTCACGGCTGCTTCTGAAGCAGTAACTGACTCTAGAGTGATATACAACACTGTGTAGAGGGCACCTAGCTTGCTAAGGTTACTCAGAGAGAGTGATGAGATCTTGGGTGAGAGGCAGAGCATAATGAATTGTGGGAAGGAAGAGGAATGCAGGAGAAAGGTCAGATGGATAACCTGTCAACAGAACCCATAATATAGAAGTTAACACAATGGCATCCTAAGAATCATCAATTTGAACAAAGTCACTACCATTTTTCTCTTTTACTGTACCATAGGGGGCTGTAGGGGTTGGCAGCGGGAGAGGATGTCATGAGTGAGACTGGTTGTAGTGAAAGCAGGGTTTTTCAGCCTCATTCCACAGTATATATGTCAATCTATATCTATCAGCATAAATCTAAAAAGGGGGGAAGTGTGAGGGAAAGGAAAAGGGGGACATGGGGTACCCTGTACACATTCATAGTAAGTGGGGTTATCAATATGCTACCAGTAAGAATGGGAAGGATGGGGAGACAAGCCTTTAGAAAGATGGCATTTGGCCATGCTAATGGAAGGAATCAGGAGAAAAGAGAATAGCAGTGACTGGGGAGAAATTTAGAATATTATAGATCAACCCCTTTACCAAAGTGAATATCCAATGAGTTCCAATTTAGAAGGATAAAATGATGAAAGATAAGGGGGATACAGGGAAATGAGCTGGAGTCATTCATGTAGTGCATGCAGAGATGCTCCTGGATCTTATACTGTAGGACAAGGAAGTCTTTGAGTAATACAAGCTGGGTTACTTCTTGGAGTAGGAGTCCTTAACACCTGACTTATGGGATGCTTGTCAAGAGTCTTTTTTGTGTAAGCTATAAGTAGAATGCCCCAGATCCACAAGGGTGGCTACACCTTTCCAACCTCCTACTTCTGAAAAGAATTTCTTGTACCCACAATGTCAGCCAATCTGAAAGTACTGGAAGGGAAGCCTCCATGCTTCTGCATTGCATCCATCTCTGGTATTTGGTATAACCTGTGCCAAATGTAAAGGCTCTTATTTGGGGTGGGGGAAGATGCCTTGTTAACATCAAAAGAAATCTCCAAAAGTCTAAATGCATTTCCACACAGAACATAAAGTGGTTTGGAAATTATTTGGGCAACTACAGATTGTTCAAGTCATGGTTATAGGTTAGGAAAGAACAGAGGAAAGATTTTCCCATAAGTATTCTAGAATAACCACTTGATAACTTTCCTAGTGTTAAATTCACCAAGAAGAAGAAACACATCAAATTACAAGAAAAAAACACCATCTGGGCTGAAAATTCAGAGTAATTTCTAGGCAAATCCTGGCCTTTTTTCCACAAAGGTGTTTTTATTAGAAAATAGGGAGGAGAACCAGAAATCCTAACTCTGGTTGCCGACTCTCTTGAACACATGCAACGAAGACACACATTAGGAATGAAACCCCTTCTTTTCCTGGAAAAGGCTCTGTTCCATTCACATACTTCACTTGGGCTTCCGCTTGCATAAAGATGAATTCCCACTTCCTTGCAAAGGCCCTCTGGAGTCTCGCTAGGTTTTCCTGATAAAAAATGAAAATCAATGAGGGCATTAATCATAATAAGTATTGGACCATGGCTACCATGCTCATTACATGTGCTCCCATCCATATTGGTTAGACAGAACAAAATAATGGTCCCCCATTTTAAATTCACTAGACTGGAACTTGATTTAGCTTTGTACCATATTCTGCTTCATAGGAATGTACTTCCAATCATCATCAGCATGCCAACGAAAGGAATTATCTGACTGAAGTTTGGAAGGAACCACTGGAACCTTTCTTCCAATAGGTCTCATATATATATATATACATATATATATGTATATATGTATATATGTATGTATGTATGTATGTATGTATGTATGTATGTATGTATGTATAATACCCACTGCTTGGCTGCGTATCCAATGAAAGTTGGGGTCTAGAGGTATGCTCGAGTTTTCCATTTGTGCTCTTTAGATTTGGGGATAAATGATGCCTGCTTGACATTTCTGTAAACAAAAACCAGGAGAATGGGGGTGGTTTCTCTGGACTTGTCTTCTATTCTTAAAACTAGGTCACTCTAATAGAGAAGCCTATGACACCAAGTTAGTTTTCTAGAATCTGACCAATGCAGAAATGGAGTCTCTAGCATTATAGATTTAGTGCTGGAAGGGGCCTTAGAGGTCATTAATTCTTATTTGTTTCTTAGTCCATACACAAAGCAGATATGGCAGGTTGGGGTAGGGCAGGGAAGGAAGGGAAGAGAATTTCATTTTCTAATTGAAAAGTGCAAAAAAGGCAGAGCAAAAAAGAAAAAAAAATGCTTCATTAAGGGTCTCTCCCAAAGAAAAAAGAGATAAGTGTTCTTTTTAATTCTTTAATTCAGTAAGATTGTGCATAGTGGGCAGTAGATAAGATAGTTAGCTGACAGGCACGCTAATCGCCTGCCTAATTCTGATTGAATGCAAGTCCAGAATTCACATTCTGCTATGTATTTCCATAGTGTCAGTGCCAACACCTAATTGATTGCTTTTATTAGAAGGTTATTAATATAAAAGGGGATTAAACTGAAAAGTACCTGTGTGTACAAATAGGCACAGAAACCAAAATGATCCTTGGAATCTTTTTTTTCTGTTTTTTTTTTTTTTTGAGAATCCTTTGAGCTTTTTATAGTATTTAAACTTTACTGGGAATTGGTACCACTATCTATTCTGAACATTATTTTACATGGAAAATGGAAGATGTGAGTGAGAGATCCAAAGTAGATCATGATATTTTTGACCCCAAGGTTAAGGAAGTTACATAGACAAAAATTAAAAGTATAAGCTGTCCAAAAACCTTTATACCCAGACCACAAATAAGGAAAGGTTTCAAAACAGCATCATCTTGATTGGGGGTGAAGTGTCTAGCTATAAAGAACTCAAAGGTGCCAAAGTCTGCTAGAATGTGAGAAAGGATGGACATAAGTAATATCAAGAGCTTCCCATGTGTCAGGCATATGTAAGTGCTTTACAAATATTATCCTATTTAATAGTCACAACAAACCTGAGAGGTAGGTGATATTCTTTTCCCCCATTTCATTGTTGTGGAAACTGGTGCAGAGGGAGGTTAAGTGACTTGTCCAGGGTCACACAACTAATAAGTATCTGAGACTAGATCTGAATTCAAGTCTTCCTGACTCTAGGCACAGTGCTCCATTCACTGAGCCACCTAGCTGCCTCTAGTGACAATTTTACAGTTTGGTTAGAAAGCTCATCAAAGTCAGTGAATGACACTACAGATAGATGGTTAAGAAGCTACCTGATATTAGCAGAAAGAATGATAGACTTGGATTCAAGAAGGCCTGAGTTCACATCTTGCCTCTGATCTATATTAGCCAAGAGTAGGGCCAGGTCACTCACTCCCTCTGAGCTTCAGCATCCTTATCTATAAAATGGGATAACTACATGTAATGTACTTCATGAGTGGGTTGTGAGGTTCAGAAGAGACCATGCATGTTAAGTTCTTTGTAAACTTTAAAGCCCCATATAAATGTTACTTATATTATTACCTACCTAGTCCTGTTGTTAGAATCAAGTGAGACTATATAGTCAGTGAAAGTGCTATGGAAATATAAATTATTATTAATACTGCTAGTATAAAGAGATTACTAGGGAAGTCCCTTATTAACTGGACATGATTATTTAGAAGCACCTAAAGGGCACCTCTTTTGGCATCCACACTAGCTTTTATTTTAGAAGACATAGGGAGCTCCTCTGATAGCTTCCTAGTGACAAGGGTTACCTCCAAGATGATTGGGAACTGAAAGGCGGTGGGGGGGGCTATCTCTTACTGGAGGAGCTGCCCCAGGTGGGGATAAGGAGCCAAAGAGAGAAACTGACCCTCCTTTATTGGACCCAACCTGTATGAGCCTAGAATCTTGGAGCTACCTAGACTATGAATAATACAACTGTCATTTCCCCATCCACATGGAAAAATTTCTGAAATAGCCTTAGTGACTAAAATTTAGTCCCACTTCATTATTTTTGGTACTTGTGTCCCTAGTTCCTGGGGACAGTGCCTGATAGGCAGTAAATGCTTAATAAGTACTTCTTGTTGTTATGACAACAATTTTGCATTGACCTCCTTGCTATTCCTCCAAGACATTCGATCTCTTAAGTCTGAGCATTTTCACTGGCTGTCCTCCATATCTGGAATGCTCTTTCTCCTTGCTTTCTTTAAGTCTCAGATAAAATCCTATCTCCTAAAAGAAATCTTTGCTCATCCCACTTAATTTTGTGTTGTTTAATGATTTTGGCTCATCTGACTCTTCATGACACCATTTGCAGTTTTCTTGGCAAAGATACTAAAGTGATTTGCCATTTCCTTCTCCAGCTCATTTTACAGATGAGGAAACTGAGGCAAACAGGGTTAAGTGACTCACCTAGGGTCACACAGCTAGTGTCTGAAGTTGAATTTGATCTCAGGTCCTCCTGACTGCACCACCTAGCTGCCCCCAGTGTCTTTCTTCTAGTGTCTTTCTTCCTAAATCTTCAATTTATTTTGTATATAGCTTATTTCCACATATTTATTTGCATGTTATCTCTCCCATTAGTTCATGAGCTCTTTGAGAGCAGGAACTGTTTTTTGCCTTTCTTTGTATCCTCAGAACTTAGCATAGTGCCTGGCACATAATAACAGGCACTTAATAAATGTTTATTGACTGACTGACTAAGACAGTCTGTCTTGAACAGTGAGCCTTAGTGTGGGCATAGCAGAACATGGATAGGGCTGGCTGGCCCCTGTGCCCAACAGGCTGTACTGGGCCTCAAGTTAATTGTGGAAGCCCTCAAAAGCAGGAAGGAGAGGAGAATTTGGTAGGTGGGTGGATTTAAAGGTAGGGATAATGTTTGATTATCCAAGAGAAAAATTATTCCTGGCCCTCTCTGCTGACTCTCTTCCCTCAGCTGCCAGCCCTTTAGCCATTTCACTGTTCATTAGTACCTCCACAGGAGGGTGGGTGGGGAACAGGGGAGGAGGAGGAAGACTTAAAATTAGCCTTATAAAGATGAGTTTGGTGGAGGAGGTGGAAATTATTGGCTACAGTTGCATCTTTTATCATCTGTGTTGATTTTGTGTTTAAACTTCTCTGAACTTCATTTTCCACCTCTATGAAATGGGGGCAACCCTATTGGGAACAGAGTTTCTGGGATGATCAAAGCAGAAGACTGATAATTCTCCTCTTGAACAGTAATAGACCATGGTGTAACATGTGGCTTCAAGGCTGGTAGGGAGGCGGTGTGGGGGATCAAATTCTTGGAAGGAATTATGGAGAGAAATCATGAATCTGAGATTTGGAGTGGGAAGAGGGGCATTGGGAAAGATGTCACATGAATCACACAGATCCTATGGGCTAAATCTACCCTAAGAGACTCCCTCTGATACCAAGAACTGTTGAATGTGCAGGGACGCGATTTTATTCTCAGAGTCACAAAAGCTATCAGAGTGAGGCCATTTAGAGCTGAGAACAAGAGGAAGGAGTGAGCTTTCTTTCCCTTCCCCATTGTGTCTGCAAAGGCTGAGGGCTGAAAAGGGGGAAAAGAAGGTTCAAACCCAGATAGATGCAAAGATAACTTTTGACCCTCCTCCTCCCACACCTGTTCAGGGAGGCAATTATACTTACAGCTTCATAATCTGCCAATTCCAATCTTGCTTTATTCTGCATTGTCCTCTTACACAGGTAAATGGCTAAGAGAAGAAGAGAAATAACATTGTACCAAAACCATGAGTGTAGCATCAGACAAGGTGGGTGGCACGAGACCAGGGCTCAGCATCATGCATTTCAAGCTGAAAGGGACCTTCGAGGTCATCTAGTCCAACTTCTTTGTTTAACAGATGAGGAAACTGAGATCCAGATAGGTTAATTGATTTTCCCCAAGGTCACAAAGTAATATCTGAGTTAATATTGGAACCCAAATTTGAGCCAATATTTGAATGCAAAACCTGGCCCTCTGTACTGTTTGCATTCAAAAGACCTGGATTTTAATCTCATCTCTTCTACTTACTACTCATGTGGACCTAAATAGGTCTATTGACCAATCTAAGGCTCAGTTTTCACCTCTGCCAATTGGAAATAATACCTGTACTACCAACTTCAAAGGGCTATCCTAAGAATCAAATGAAATAATGTAAAAGTATAGTAAAGTGCTATATAAAAACAATTAGCAATAAGTAGCATTCACACAGTAATCAGCCAACCAATCATATATTTGTTGGGCACCTATGTATCCTGTACTATGCTAGACACTGTGAGAAATGTTAGAAAAGTAGAAGTCGTGAATAGCCTCCACTCTTAAGGAGCCACGTATCATGTCAGGATTTGGTCAGCAAGAATGGAAATATGAACCACTTGGTGATTTCAGGATATAGCATGACACTTCCACCCCCTGTCATGAAACATGTGTGCTTCTGGTACAATGTATCCATGGCCTAGTAGAGTGCACACAACAGGTAAACACTTCATGAATGAGCGAAGGTATCTTAGAAGCAGAAATAGAATAGGCTCCTCTAACCTCCTCCCCACCTCCTCTAACAACTAGTTTTAATGATTTCTTCAAGACAGCTCAAATTTCATCCTACTCTGTGGCTTTCTCTGGTCCTTCCCATGCCAGCAGCTAATGCCTTCCCTTCAGGGAATGTATTGAACCTACTTGTATATATCTTCTATCTACTTAGTTATTTCCCTGTTGCCTCCCTCCTTAGAATGTGAGCTTCCTGAAGGCAAGGATTATCTCTTTGTCCTCCTTTAAATCTCAACTCCTAGCACAGTACCTGGACCATATTAAGCACTAAATAGATGCGTGTTGATTCCTGGACAGCTAGCTAGGCAGGGAATGAGACTGGTTGGTAAATGGAAGGGGGACACTTTTCATATTGCAAGCCCAATCAAGACTGATCCAGTCTCAGGATACCTAAAAGTTAGGCATAGAGAACAACCTGGAATTATGCCCAAAGATTTACAAAACTATATATACCCTCTGACCCAGCAATGCCAGTATTAAGCCAGTTTCCCAAGGTGATCAGGGGAAAAAGGAAAAGAACCTATATATTCTAAGATATTTATAGCAGCTTTCTTTGTGATGTCAAAGAACTAGAAATTGAGAGGATGTCCATTAATTGTGGAATGGCTAAATAAGTTGGGGCATATGATTGTGATAGAATACTACAGTGCTGTAAAAAATAATGAGCAGATTGGTTAAAAAACCAGGGAAAGATGCAGGAAATGATGAAGAATGAAATGAGCAGAACAAAGAGAACGTTGTATATAGTAACAGCAATGTTATTTGAAGATTAACTGTGAGTGACTGGTTATTTTGGGAATTAGAAATACTCAAATCAACTACAAAAAACCTACAAAGGAAGATGCTGTCCACCTCCATAGAAAGAATTAATAAATATAAGTATGCATAGCATAGTTTTACACATGTATGTGTGTGAGTGTGTGTGTGTGTGTGTGTGTGTGTGAGAGAGAGAGAGAGAGAGAGAGAGAGAGAGAGAGAGAGAGAGAGCCCAATAGCTTGTAACAGTGTCAAACTCAAATAGAAATAGTTACCTGCAGGCTACATATTGACTTAGAAAACCATAAATTAACATTATCTATGTTATATTGTATTTTTACTCGTTTGTTAAACATTTCACAGTTACATTTTAGTTGGATTCAGCCCTCATTAGGGAGTTTTGCAGATCTTGAGTTTGACCTCTCTGGCTTATACCAGACTATGAGTAGGCATGTTGAGAAGATTAGCCAATAACTCCTAAGATGTGGTCAAATGAGATTCTCTAGGTTATAAACAAATGTCTACTTCTTTGTATATAGGGATGATGCTACTCATTTCACTGTCAAGAAGATATGTTTGTTATCCTTCTAGTAGTGGTGATATATTGCACCAAATCATCCATAGCTTTTTGCCCCATATCTCTTGTGACTAAGGTCCCAGATGAGGAAGTCTGCTAGTTAGAATAAGGCAGGCAGGTTGTATTTGTAGAATTTTTCCCCTGCGTAAACCTGTGAGATCCAGAGAGGTTGAGGCAAGATCACATAGGTAGTAACTGACAGAGATAGGCATTTGAATCCAAGTCCCCTCACTCCAAAACTAACGACCTTTTCATAATATAATTCTGCCTCCATCAGTGGATATATTTTACTGTATGTGTATACACACACAAATATATATCAATAGAACTACATATGTACTATATGAAATACATCAGTAGATATATTTTACATACAAGTAAACATAAAGTAATTTTGGTGGGTTAATAACACAAATGGGTAATCATGTAGGATGTGGTATTTGAGGTAAGTTTGGAAGGGAGCTTGGGATTCTAGGAGGTGGGAATCCAGAAAAAAAGAACATTCCACGTATAGGTTATAGCCTGGGCAAAAGGCATGGACATGGACACTGGATTTCACATATAGGCAGCAGTAAGCAAGCCAACTTCATCTGCATGAATTCTGATCTGCAACGATTTCTCTTTTGCCTCAATCTGTACTTTACAATCTGTACCACAACACTTAATACTTGGTTGTAGGCTGTTTTAAATTATTTTCTAATTGTTTCTTTTGTGCATTTCTTATCTTAGGAAGAAAGACCGTATCTTTGACTTCTTCTGAGTTCCCTACAGTGGCTACAGTGGCTTGCATATTCATAGAATCAGTTTGAGAGCTGGAAGAGACCTTAGCCAATTAGTCCAACTCCCTCATTTTACAGGATAGAGGTTCAAAAATACTTATTGGTTGAATGATTACTAGTTCTTCTTTGTGGATGAAATGAATACTTTGCTATTTTTGACGCTTAGTGACTATCTGTGAAATGAGAATGAAAGTGTTGAGGCAAGACAATTCAAAATGATAATTTGATCTTGAACAGTGGCACATACAGTGTTGCTATCAGTGAATGTGGTGCATATTTAAACTATGAATCCTAGAAAATGTCTTGAAAGAGGAAAAACACATGATATAGATAGATAGATAAAGTTTAGTCTCTTACAAGCAGAAAGCACACACACACATATTTAAACTTAGAGCACAGACTTTCCAAGTTCATGTGTATATATATATATATATGTGTATATATATATATATATACACACACATATACATACACACATATTGGAGCTTTCTGTTTGTAAGACACTAAACCTTAACCTTGACCCTCTTGTGTCCAAGGCCCTTGAAAATAGTCTCTCTCACATTCATGAGAAGGAATGACAATGACATGAAAAAACAGAGACAAAGTAATTTTCTCTAGAACTGGGCTTTGATGGGTCATATTTCAGCAGCTCCAGAAGCTTCTACTTTATTATGGGCCAAACCTAACTCCTCTTCTTGGCCAGAAGCATCATGCAGAACCATTGATTAAAGCATTTAAGGAGTGAGTTTTCAGTGAAGTGAGCAATAACACATGTAGACAGCTGAAGAGCCTTTCCCCTTATACACTCGTGCTGTCCACAGCTATTTGGAAGTCTAATAATCTGAACTTTATTAGGCTATAAACTATGGTTATTCTATTCCTTCCACTGCTACCATTTAATAATTTCCCCTTCCTTCATATTTATCTACTGCGGAAGTTATAAGGTTGAGTATTAGATTGACTGCTCATTGGTCAACCAATCAAATGGATCAGTCAGCATCTGCCAAATATTAATTCAGCTGCAAACCCACATTATTCCCCCTGCAGCTGGAATCCTCTCCCCCTAGCAGACAATAATTTTCTAAACTGTCTTGAAAGAAATAGGATTTGATTGCCCCACTACCTCAGGAGAGGAATTATGTGGGCTGCCATAGAAGCATTTACTTAAGTCCTACTTCATGTTCTGATAGGTTCTACCAAGCTGGAAAGAAAGGCTTTGAATATAGGTGCAGTGATGGGTTCTGTGTCTGGCCTTAGAGGACCAGCTTAATTAAGTTCGAAGAGGATTGTCAACAGAAGACCAACTACTAATGATGACTTTTTTTAGCCACAACTCATTAAGGTAATATATTACAAAGCAAGAGTCTGTTCTTCTTTCTTTCTTTCTTTCTTTCTTTCTTTCTTTCTTTCTTTCTTTCTTTCTTTCTTTCTTTCTTTCTTTCTTTCTTTCTTTCTTTCTTTCTTTCTTCCTTCCTTCCTTCCTTCCTTCCTTCCTTCCTTCCTTCCTTCCTTTCTTCCTCTCTCATTCTCTCTCTTTCCTTCTCTAATTTCCTTCTTTCTTCTCTCTCTTTTTCTCTCTCTCTCCCTCCCTCCCATCTCCCTCTCTCCCCCTCTCTCCTTTCCTCCCTCTTTCTCTCTTTCTTTCCCTCTCTCTCTTTCCTTCTTTCCCTCTTTTTTTCCTGAGGCAGCTAGCGGGTACAGTGAATAGAGTATGGGGGTAGGAATCAGGAAGACCTGAGTTTAAATTTGACCTCAGACCTTTACTTCGTGTGTGACCCTGGGAAATGTCACTTAACCTGTCTGCCTCAGTCTCTTCAATGGTAAAAATGGGGATGATAATAACAGCATCTACCTGACAGGGGTGTAGCGAGGATTAAATGGGGGTAATATTTGTAAAGCACTTATCATAGTGCCTGGAACATAGTTAGGTGCTTAATAAATGTTTAGCTCTTTCCCTTGTTGTCCCCCCTCCTTTTTGTACCATAGATCTCTTTGACAGTCTAAACTGTATAAGATAAGCATGGGGTGCTATAATAAGTGGAAGTCTATGGACTCCTTTTCATGATAATGTCTTAAAATGCATAAAATAAAATACATAGAATTGCAAAGGAAACTGATCATATTAAAACACAATTATCAAAATATTTTTTAAAAAATTCATGGGACCTCTGAAGTTTATCCACAGATTGCTTAGGGGTCCATGTACCTCAGGTTAAGAACCCCTTACGGAGTGGGTTCATTACCTGAATTGGTGGAAGGAGTAGCCAGACTGATGATCTCATATTTCTCTGAAGCATTAAAGTACCTTATTACTAAAGGTAATGGTAATGAAGTATCAGCTGTCACTGCTGCCTAAGCTAGTGTATATCCATTTTCTTCCATTAAGGATATGAAATCAGATGAACCTTGAAGGATCTCCTTGCTCAGATATGATCTAATTGTGCCAAATCTAATAACTTATTCCCCTGAGCCAGGGTGAATTCTAATCCTATCCCTCTCCAAGTTTCTCCAAGGATTCTTGTTATCCTTTTCCATGAACCTATGAAGTTGCATGTGGAAGTTGGTCACTATCGTCTTGGTCCTGCCTTCATCAGCTACATGGCATCAGTGAAAGGTTCTGGGATCCCATGTATTGAATGGCCCTTATAAAAACTTCTCTCCTACTCCTCTCCTGGGACTTCTTTGTTTTCTGTGTGCTGTGTGCCTCCCTCCATTATGAAGAGTTCCCAAGAGTTGAGGGCTTATTAAATGTCAACTAAATGAAAAAAAGCCAAACATGGGAAACCCCCCAGGACACAGACAAATTACTCTACAGTTGCTCAGACACTAAGCATGTATCTTTCAAGCTCCCAGCAGTAACCTGTAAGAACTGGAGGTTGCTTCAGTTCTCACCATAGTCAGTGTTTTCAGGTTCCCAGCAGTTGGAGGGCCAGAAGTATGGAGCCTGCAAAACAACAGAGGGTCAGGAAACAGGAGCCCCCTGGTATCATTCCCGTTTTCCCCAAGGCCCTGAACTATGTTCCATCTTCCCCTTTCCAAAGTTGTTCCATTCTGATCAGATGAGGGGAAAATTGACAAAAAATGTCTTGGGAGAAAGGAAGAGAGCTGACTTACCTGGAATCGATAAAAGGTGCCATCATCCTTCAGGGTAAGGACATGGTCTGATATAGGAAAGATGTAGCCCTGGGCAGCTACAAGGCTTCCCAAGTGTATTGCTTCACCTGTAGATCAGGGTACAAGAGAGAAATAATTAGAAAGCTATTAGACTCAGCACCTGCCACTCAAATCTAAACTGTGTAAGGTAAGCATGGGGGGAGGGGCGATGCTATAATAACTCAATACCAATGTTTATAACTTCAAAAGGGATGGAGGTTATATAGAGAAGGAAAGCATTAGGAAGAAGGATCTTGATGACAAAGAAAAGCTTCAAGTTTACTGTTGCCTCGCTGGTCTCTAAGGTTTGGTTTCCCAGGAATATAGATCTGCTGTTTCCCCCGATGCCCTCACCACCCTCTTGCCTCCTAATTGGTATCTCCAAATTCCTTTCCAAACTCCCCTTTTTGGTACTCCAAATTTCTCTTATAGTTATTATGAAGCCAGGAATCAACATTTACATAATAAGGTCTCAGATTAAATCAAGAAGAGGGCACAAAAGCTTCTAGCTGGCTCCCATCGGGAGTGGTGAAGGCACCATCTTTAACAGTGACGCCAGGGTTCCTTTGAGTCTTTATGCTGCACGCCCCTCCTATAGCTCCCCCAAAACAGCAGTAGAAATGGAATTTTAATCAACTCTACCCTATGGATATAAAATAGAAATTCCTACCTCAGAGTATGGGGGAAGGAAAGTATAGAGAGTCTATTATGATGGTTCAAAGTTATAATGGAATACCTTCAGACATTCAGCTTTGCTACTTTAAAATATAAAGTATCCAGTCAAAAGACTGCTGGATTGTGAACCAGAAGACCTGGGTTTCAGTACCTGCTTCCTTAGGCCAATCACTTATGTAGAGAAGGCTTAATTGACCTATGGGGACCACCTCAGAATGTGTGTTCATCCTGGAACTTCTGGGGACTCCAGAAGCATGGTGTGATTAATCACTGTAATTCTTATATTGGTTGATGTTATAGTTAGCCTAAGTGACTCCGTATTGGAATCCTATAATCATAAAGCAGATGAGCAAAGACAAAGTTGTACTTTTCCACTGTTCTGACCTATGTTAATCTTGTGACAACCACTTAATGCTCACAGCTTCTGATTGGTTAAAACTCCTGGCTTGTAAGCTATTCCCCTTCTACTGCCTCAGATAGCCAACTCAAAATTTCTCCCGTTTTCTGGTTGAAATAAAGAAACTCCCCCTATCCAAGCCTCACCCAAACTTGGTATAATAAGTGGTCCCGAGAATTTCTCTATTACATCTGTGTCTGATTAGGAATATCCCCTCCCATATCTAGCACCAATTACTTATTCTCGACCAAGCCCATTTTGGGGGTATAAAACTTTCCCACCTGAACCCCAAATTTATGGATATACTTTCTCTTACATGACTTCCTCCCCCTCTCACTGAATGAATTTCTTATATCCACGGGAACAAACCTCTGTCTGACTATAGTGCCACATAACGTGTGTGTGTGTGTCTTTTTACCTGCTTGCTGCACCATATAATTATAAAGTTCTTGTTTGTACCAGCTTCTTGAGTCTCAATTTCTCATCCCCAAACCCATCTTTGCTTTAACCTGAGTCCCGAAGCCAAATAAAATGCCTGATAACTCAGTATTAGGGCATGTTAGAGATGGTAGATTCCCTGGCTACTGAAGCCAGGGTGAACTGAAGCACTGAAGAACAAGTGTGCTTTGGAGTAATGAAGAAATTCCCTCATTATCTACTGGACAAGAGAAGCTGATGACTCACTGGAATTTTTAAAAGGAAAAAGTTTCTGCTTCAGTTGCTTTGCTCTGATTTTCCCATGTAGCACATAGTTCTCTCTTTCTCCAGACTCACTGTGAGAAGGTTGTGAGTATGGGCTATTCTCTTTTCCCTTATACCACTGGTACTCCTAAAGTGGAAACAAAGACTTAACACGCCTAGACCTCTGGTTGCCTTTCCTAATTTTTGTTTCCTTTCCTGAACAGATGATTGAACATTATTCTCGAGGTGGACACGTGCAGGTTTGGAGCTAACCTTGTGAGTTTGTTGGGTCAACTAACAGAAAGAAGAGGAATCTCCAGCAATCACTCTAGTACTCTTAGAGGAGCTCACCCCCAAGAGGACTGGCCCAAACCTAGTTTATTTTATCAGAAGATGTGAGTTTGTTGTTTGGACAGTGCAGAGCTCAGGTGAAATGCAAAATAGCTAATCAGCAGTCTTGCAAACTACTCTATATCCCTCATAGGGATATAGAGTATCAGCCACCAAGAGTATATAATAGTAATTTTAAGTTGTCACCGAATTCTGTTCTAAGTTGTTCTGTAAATGTGTGTTATGAGTCTTTTATGTGTAGGAAATAAATACCTGTCCCATACCTGATTGACTATCTTTTTTACACCCCTCTTTAGAGGAGGCCCTAGACATGATCTAAAACCTGGTCTTTAAATAATTTGTCTCTAAGGCAACAGGGTGGGGGTTTAATGAGTCATAGATTGTAAGAAACAAGAGCCTTTCATTAGAGACTAGACTCCCTAGGATTGAACCTAGCCTTAGCCATATGCTTGAATCCAGGGTAGAGAGACCTCTTATTGGAAAGAGAATGAGTACAATGCTCCAGCCTTCTGGGTCTGCCATTGATTCCTCAAAATTAGACTTAACTTTATTTAGTTTCAGTTTCCTTGTGTGCAAAAAGGGGATAAATAATTACCCTACCTACTTCCCAGAGCTGTCATGACAACCCAGAGTGACAATTTGTAAGCAATTTTTGTTATCTATAAAATCAGATATGAATGGGTACTGAAAGGTACAATGAAAAAAACTAAAGAAAAATTAATTTTCAGTGAGTCTACATTATATATTAATGTAGCATAGCAACCTCTTAACATTCAAAAATTAAACGCTAAGCCGAGAAATGGAAAACATGTTCAAGGAATCTTTAATTTCTTGACTTGTCAGCTTGAAAAAACAACTTGTTTCAACTTAGGATGACAGACTCATAGCCCAGTGAAACGAGGAGGAGTTAGAAGGGACTGCAGAGATCAAGAAATTACCTAACGCAACCCCTTAATTTTACAGGTGAGGAAACTGAAGAAGTGAAGGGACTGTTAAATTCACATGGTGAGTCAGTGAGCACCAAAACTCTAACCTCGATATTTTGAGCTCAGTCTGAAGTTTTCTCCCCCATACAATGAGGTATCTATACACATATACATCAACATTCATACACATACAAGCATTTGCTCTATATTTATATAGAATGTATTTACTTATTTAAATTTCTATTATATCACATTTATGTCATTTATGGATTTAATTTATTATTAATATTTATATTCTATTACATTTATGGCTATTATATATACATCTATATGTACATTTATATATGTGTATGCACATATAGATATATAAATATGTATGTGTATGCACACACATATATATTACACATATATATGCATAATCAAACTTTTTCTCCAATAAGAACCACATATGGAGTACGTGAATTTGATCACAAATTCTGAATTGGCAGTCTGGGTCGATGAAGTTTTTCTTAACTCTCTTTACTACTCAGTACTGACCTATCTGTCTTTTTAAAAATTCAGCCACACAAGTCATTGGTTTAATCTCTTTTGAAAAAGCTGTTACCAAATACTAAAGACAAAAAACCATCTATTGTCTCCTTAATTTCCCTCATAATGAAGAGCCTTCTTTTGTTGTTGCCAAAACTATCAAGGAGTTTGCTTACTTATCTGGCTATGGGTTGACAATTTCAAATTGTCTTTTGAATAGATTAAAAAAAAAGCTCATAAAACTGAGGTTTTTTTTTTAAAGTAGTCAACTCTAAGACAGTACCCACATGCAATCCAATTGTGCGTCTTCTTAGGATGTGATATAGTTCTCAGCTTAGATCACTGCCTTGCTGAGTGGAAGAAATTACTGTGCTCAGAATACTGGCAAGTTAGAGAGAACCAGAAGGAGCATGAAATAGTAGGTTGAGGTCTGGCCTTAGACTCAAGATCTAGGTTCAAGAGCTGCCACAGACAGCACTAACTTTGTGACCATAGGTAAATCACTTAACCTCCCTGCCTCAAGTCTCAGCTAGGTGGCTCAGTGGATAAAGCACTGGCCCTGAAGGCACAACACTTTCTCTTTATAAGTTCAAACCCAGCCCCAGACACTTACTAGCTGTGTGACCAGAGGCAAGTCACTTAACCCTGTTTGCCTCATTTTTCTTCCTGGAGAAGGAAGGAAATGGCAAACCACTCCAGTATCTTGGCCAAGAAGACCCCAAATGGGGTCACAGTCAGACATGACTGAAACAACTGAACAACAAGAACTCAAGTCTCTCCCTACTCCAAACCCATCCTCCAGTAGACTGCCAAAGTGATTTTCCTAAAGTATACCTTGGATTACGTCATGACCCCTATGATAAATTTCAGTGACTTCCTATTATCTCCAGACTCCTGACTTTTAAAACTGTTCATAACCTGGCCCCTCCCTAACATACTGGTCTATTTTCTAGTCCTCTTGAACAAACGGTGTGTTAGAACCAGCTCCAAATAGCTCTCTAGAGCTGATTGTTATATTTTCATTGTGAGCATTTACACTTTGGAAATTGGCAAATGCTATAGATCAGGACTTCATTTATCATCCTATTGATTGTCTAAAGTTAAGAAAGTGATTAAAAATGTTTATGTTTTATATATATCTATCTGTATATATGTATATGCAATGCACACATACAGACATATACACACATATACATATGCATACATATACATATACACATATATACACATACAGACCTCATGTCTACATCTCATCTTTCAACTCCTTTTCACTGCCATCTCTCACCCCTGGAACACTCTCCCAATGTATTTCTGCCTTTAGTTTCCTTGGCCTCCTTCAAGACTTCTGCAAAGAGCCTTTCCTGGTCACCTTAGCTACTAGTGGCTTCCCTTCTCAGATGATCTCCCCATTCTTCTGAATCTATCTTGTATCTACTTATTCACATCACCTTTTTTCTAAAACTGTGTTTTTTGAGGGAAGAGTCTGTTTTTGCCTTACTTTGTATCCCTGCTGCCCATATCCCCATTAGTACATAATAGATAATGAATGCTTGTTGATAAAATGACCGAGGACATCTCAGCAATTAGGCTATTCTCTAACTCATTGGCATTCTGCTGACCTGTATCCAGTGGAGAGAAGGAAGGAAACAAGCATTTATTAAGTGCCAGGCACTTTGCTAAACACTTTACAAATATTATCTCAATCCTCACAATAACTCTTGGAGGTAGGGGTTATTATTATCTACCTTTTACAGTTGAAGAAGCTGGGGCAGGCAGTGGTTAAGCGACTCAGTCACAGACACACCATACATGTCAAGGCCTGATTTGAACTCAAGTCTTTCTGACCCCTGGCCCAATAATCTATCCACTGTATCACCTAGCTACCATTGTATAAGAGACCTTTATAGCTGTAGACCTCCTTCTCTCCTTCTACAAAGGTAAACCCTATGAGAGCTTCAGACACACAATCTTAGTATCCTGAGGGGCAGAAATAGGACAACTGGATGGAATTTTCTAATCTGCTATAAAAGGGCTATAAAGAAGGCTTATCTTACTTATGATTATGATTCATTTATTAGCCATGCTGACTTCCTGATGCTTCAACCACCTGGAATACAGCTGGGAAACCCCAAAGTTATAAAATAAAGAAATGCACAAGTATAACACATTGCTTGGGGGCAAAGAGCAAAATGTTAAGAGAAAACAATAATATATACTCTACTCTTTAGTGAATGGACTTTATAACATCAGGTTCTCTTTCAGAGGAGAGGCCTGACTTATATTGGCAATATATGTTATTTTGCAAACAATTTTAAGATGTGTTATTGTCTATTTATGTGTAGTGCTGAAGCATAGCCACATTGGAAGCATCAGATTAGAATAGGGGAGACTTTTAGAGGCAGTCAAAATGATAACTGTATGAAGGTGTACCATACCATAAAATCAGATATCTAGGGAGGAGGTATAAAAATCTGAAGTAAAAAAAAACACCACTTAGGGACCATTTAATTCAGGGGCCGATAGCCCTTCACACTCTAAGGATATTATTGTACTGTGGTACAGTAGTGTTTGGTGTGAATCATAATAACCCTAAGGCAAAAATAAATGGCTGTATCATATTCAGTACACTCTGTTTAAGAAGGCAAGGAGATGTGAAATACATTTTAGAAATGCACTACTCTGATGTTCTCATGGATCTATGATCTCATCAATGGGGCATTGATTCTGTTGGTGCAGATAAAAATCCTTCCATGCCTTCTTAACTTTTAAGACTCTTGACTATGTCCTCTCATATATTCTATACAGGGACCTACTGAATATAACAGGAGGCTTTCTCTGGAGATCTTGACCCTATGTAGATGCCAATGAAGTACATAGGCTTTCTGTTGGTTAAGGCTTATTCTTGATACATGACCAGCCTACCTATTTACCCAGTCATATATTTCTTTGAGAATATTTTTACACTACCTCCCTTGTGCAATTCTTCATTAATAAGATGCTATGCCCTACTCACAACACACTAAGCCTCCCTCCACTGCCTTTAGGGTGGCCTATGGTTTTAATTCTTCGGAAACTGTGATAGTCTAGGCTTTGCAGCCCTATAGCATCTCCAGATTATTGGTAATATAAAAAAATGGGATTCTGTTTCAGGGATAAACTTCAGGTCATTAAAAACACTTCACAATTTCCCAAATGCAATCTGGAACACTCCTTTTCTTAATCAAATGTGAACCTAGACCACTGTCAATCTGTCATGTCTATCCTAGATATGCTAATGAGCTCTATATATTGTCCATCAATCAAACTGTATATATCATAGTCTAGAAATCAGCTTGTTTCATTCACTTGGTTTTTCTGGTGTAAATAACTACTCCAACAAGAGGCTAAACTCTTTTTAGTGGTTGTGAATATAATTCAAAAGGCTTTGCAATATTCCAGGCCTTGAAATGATTAGTACAATTTCATTCACAAATAGGAGCATCAGGAGAACCTCACCAATTTCTGAGAATTTCTCTTCTATTAGGAATCTATGATGAATAGCTTCAATGAGAGTAGTAAACACTTATGGTAAACATTCATCTCCCTTTTTTCTACCTTGCTTGATATTTCTAATCAGACAATTGTTGAATAAAATTATCTCTCTTGTATCTTTCAAATGATTTTGTATTATTTTAATATTTGAGGAAGACATCTTATTGGAGGAGAGAGTTTAAGGTTGAATTTAATTGAATGCTTTTTATAGTAAACAAATGAAAATAAAAAAGACATTGTTTATTCTAGATATTGTTTGCTAAATCCTGTCTATTCTCTTTGCATACTTTCTTCAAGGATACTTTGGATAATTGTGTAGACCGTAGGCTATAGTCATACATGTTTTTAAGAGATGAAAAAGTCAGAGGTTATTGTTTTCTTGATCACATTTTTTTTTAGTAATGCAGGATGTCCCAAACATCTTAGTGTAGTTTTAAGATTTAATAGTGTTTTAAAAGCTTTAAGTTTAAAAATGGCACTAAGACATTTGGGATACCTTGTCATGCTCAAGATTTTTTATGTCTTTTATATGGTCTTCTCAGCTTGTGAAATGATCTCTTGACATTTTTTAAATTGTGTCCCTTTCAGCATGAATCATTTATGTTTCATCTGTATGAATTGTCTTAGTTTTATTTAGTGACATTTCTACATCTTTATATAGTACATTAGGGACTGTTTAGTTAGAGTCTAAAATGTGGTGGTTTCACTATCATTGATAAAGAAAAACAGTTTGTTGAAAAACAATTTGTTGTAACAACCTTGACAGATCTTTTCCATTTTTCTCTCTTTGCTATATTCCCAATTTTACCTTCAAATGTTCTCAGGATGATCTGGCTTAAACTGGATGTCTTGCCAAGCTTTTTGCAAGCTTGTGTTTCTATTCATTCTTTGCTTTTTAAAAAATGAGATAACAGTGCTCATAATCTTCCAATATACACTTCTGAAAGATTTTACAAATGAGTTTCTCACACAAACTGGTGTTGCTCTTGGCTGCTATAACTCTCTTCTTACCAAGGAGATCATGTTTGCTAGCTAAAGAAATTTCTAATTACTTTTAGCTTCCTCAATGTAGTAATTGACTTGCATTACTTAAATTGCCTTAGAAAGTGGAGATAGCCTATGTCAATGTCTGTTCCCTTATCTACTTCCCAATTTTCAGCCATTTAAACAGGACAGATTGCTATTAACTCAATTCCAGGCCATATAATTTTAGTTTTATTCTTTTTCACTTGGCATTGATTTAAATCTTTGTTCTAACTGTTGACACTCTGATTCTACATATTTGACTTATCCAGAATGACAAAGTCATTTCCTATCTATTAGCATAAGAACAATTTCATTTTGTGTGTATCATTTTTTTTAGTGCTTGCCACATTTAGTGCCTCCCAACTGTATTCCCAAAGAAATTATTCATGATACATATGTAAGAAGCTTCTGTGTATTTGGCATGCCTTTACTATCTAATTTTTCACTTCTGAACCATATTTTCCAACATTTTTCTCTGCCTCCATTAAGTCCACTTTTGTATTGAAGTAGCCAAATATTAAAATTAAATTGAACTATTTTGTAGGGGCTTATTCAGTTCTTCATAAAATTTCTTTTGTTGTTGTTTAGTTTTTTCATTCATGCCGATTCTTTGTGACCCCATTTGGGGTTTTCTTGGGAAAAATACTAGAGTGGTTTGTCATTTCCTTCTTCAGCTCATTTTACAGATGAGGGAATTGAGGCAAACAAGGTTAAAAGACTTGCCCAGGGTCACACAGCTAAGTAAGTGTCTGAAGCTGATTTTGAACTCAGGAAGATGAGGCTTCCTGACTCCAGACCCAGAGCTCTGTGCACTGTGGCACCACCTAGCTGTTTCTTCACATCTTCATTATCTGCAACAAATATTGGCATATTAGCTGCCTAATGGTATTTTTTTTACAAATCCTTTTGCCACAATATGACATCATAGGACTGCAGATCATAAATTTGGAGCTTTAAGGAGCCACAAATTACCATTGCCTTCCCTGTTGCCATAATAAACCATAGCATGATCTATGTTCATAATATGGATCCATGAAGAGGAAGATGGAAAAAAAATCAGCAAAACTGATCAATACATCAAAAAATATCTAACAATATATGCACCTATGTACCCCCACATCTCTGCAAAGAAATGGGAGGCGGTATCTTCTCATATTTCTTCTTGATCTTTGTAATTTTGCAATATATGTTTTCAATTATTTTAGTTATTTTTACATTCATATTGCTGTATTATTCTTCTCTTTGCTCTATCTTCTCATATCTCTTCCTTCATCTTTGTAATTTTGTAATATTTATTTTCAATTATTTTAGGGTTGTTCTTTTCATTTATATTGCTGTATTTTTGGTTCTGCTTACTTCACTCTGTATCAGTTCATCTAAGTCTTTCCATGTTTCTCTATATTCGTCACATGCATACATTTCCTATAGCTCAGCAAAATTCCATTACCTCTATGTGTCATAATTTGGTTACCATTCTCCAAATGATAGGCATCTTCTTTATTTTCTCTTCATTGCTACCATAAAAATGCTACTCTAAGTTTTTATATAGTTTCTTTTTATCAATGACTTCCTTAGGGTATGTGCCTAGTAGTGGAATTTCTTGGGCAAAGAATATGAACACTTTTGTCCATATAATAAGCTCTTAATGAATGCTTGTCAATTGATTTATGAAAAAAAATGGCCCTCAGTTCTGTGTGGCCCCATTCCATTCCTGTTGTGGCAATGGCAAAGAAGTGAAAATGGGGTAGAAGTTACTGATAATTATAAATCTAGAACTGGAAAAGCCCTCAGAGGCCATCTAGTCCAACCCCTCATTTTATCATGAGGAAACAGGTAGAGGCAAGTTATGCCAAGGTCACCTAACTACCAAGTGTCAAGAGTAAGATTCAGAAGCCAGGTCTTCTCACTCCAGAGTCATGGCCTTTTTCCCATTGTATCTTGCCCCATCTCTTGTTTTTAGATTATAAGCAATAGTTTGACTGTTGGGATTCTAAATGTGAAGAAGAGATATGAGAAGACAGCTTCTCCCATTTCTTTTGCAGAGACATGGAGGGGCATAAGTGCATATATTGCCAGATATTTGTTGATATATTGATCAGTTTTGCTGATTTTTTCCATCTTCTTCTTTTCTCTTTTCTTAAAAAGAATCTTTGTCCTATAGTATGGCTGTCTGGGAAAGGGTAAGAAGAAAGAAATGTAGGCTATGTAAAAGCAAAAGATGTCAATAAAATTTGTATTTTTTTTTAAAAAAAGTTTACTATATAAGAGGTACCCTGCTTGGCACTGGGGATACAAAGACAGATAAAGAAAGGAAGGAAGGAAAGAAGAAAGGAAGGAAGAAAAACAGGATCTGTTCTCTAGGAATTTATATTCTACTTGGGAGAGATATATGCCCAGATAAATAAGTATAAAATAAATATGTTTTTATTGGATGAGTGAATCATTCATAACTTATTTAAAGCCTTTATAGATAGTGGAATTGGAATTGAGCTTTGAAAGAACCTGGAACTTTCTAAAGGTAGAGATAAAAAGAGAACACATTTCAAATATGGAGGCCTGACTAAAAGACATAATGATGGGTTCAGGTGATGGGATGGTTTGGGGAAAAACAGGTAAAAAATATAAATGAACATATAAAATATATGAAAAATAAATGCAGGGTAATTTAGAGGAAGCAACAGCAACCAGAGAGGAGAATCAAAAGGGCTTCACACAGCAGGAAGTGATTGAAATGAACTTTAAAGGATGCTGGGGGAAGGAGGAATTGGTGAAATAAAAATGCATACCAGGCATGAAGTTCAGAGTTGGAATTTCATGTACAGAAAACAGCAGATGAACCAATTTGGCTGGAACATGGAAAATGTGAAGGGAAGCCTGGAAAGGTAAGCTGGAATCAGACTGAGGGGGTGGAGTCAGATCCATTATCCCAGCGGCTGACCCACCGATGATGAAGTTCTCTATCCTTAGCTAGGCTGGTCCACAGAAAAGAGACGCAGATCATGCTCAAGGTCTTTCTAACCTGGTAAGCTCTGCCACAATTTGTAAAACATTGAGCTTTAATTGCGGAGAGCTGCCTCCTGGTGGATGAACTAAGTTGTTTGTCTGGGGCTCTCAGGTAGGCAGACAATTTTAGGGGGAAGAGCTTCTTTGAAGAGGAGATATGGACTATTTTCCTCCACCTCCAGAGTTACTCAGATGGGACAGAAGAACTGTGTGAGACACTTCCCCTTGGGGTTATTGGGTAGGCTTTGCAAGGCCCCAGGAAGCTATGCTCAAAATTCATTTTTGCAGTAAAAATAACCACCTGATTAGAATACTGCATCTCCAAATGGTCAGAAAGACTTCCCTCTTAGAACTTTCTGAGAACTTAGATAAGACATCAGAACAGGACTTTGAGAAAGAAACAAAAAGCTAGATTGGTTTAAAAAAAGTTTTGGGGAGGCTGGGTCTTTTGGGAGAGGGAGGCTAGGTGAGAGAGGGGAAAAGCAGGCTTAAGAAAGAGGGAGGGATAGAATTTAGAATTCAAAACCTTAAAAATGTAAAAATTGTTTTCACATATAACTGGGGGGAAATTTTCAAAAAAATAAATTTTACAGCTTAAAAAAAGACAGCACAACTGAAATCAAAGAGAAAACCTCTTCTCATTTCATTTGTTGACTTCCTATGGAAGCAAAAAAAATAGCCCAAAACAAAACGAAGTGAGGCATCTTAGCAAATAATTAAACATCTTAATTGTGGATCAGGCGATAGCATTTTAATGACTGACGCTGGAATAATGTTCAGTGACAATGCTTATCTTTAATTACTGCAGTTATTGAGAATTCATCTTGCTTCGCTAAGAACTCTTATTCTTACTGCCCTTTCTATGGTAATCAGCATAAAGGACTCTCATTTCCCCATAAGGTGATCTAACTTTCAAGACATACACTTGGTTGAGAGGGGTGGAGATGGTGGGGGAAGAAACATTTTTCTCCAATAGAGTTATTTTTAGTGATCAGGACACTTATGAACCCAGCTGTGAGAATGGGTCAATTCCAGTTTCGCAACCTGGTTACGGGGAATCAATCTACCAGTACAGGGGCCACATAGCCAGCTCCACGGAAATCAAATACCTGGATCCTCGATGGCGAGATTCTTCATAAACCACTGCACAATGTCGGTACCTGTAATGACAAAGCATTCTCATTTCAAGACTGCAAGACATTTTAACATTTGGGAAGTTCTTAAAGAGACTCAGACTGAGGTCCTGAGGTCAAGTTCTCTGTTGGAGAGTTAGTACTTTGCACGGCCAAGGAAATGTTTTCATTCTGTTTGCATACTTTTAAGCCTTTTCAGTTATTTCCAGATACAGTCCAGTTCTGATGCCCAGTGCAGCGACCATCTACCCCCTACAGTTCTTAACTGGGGGTCCATTAATTTTAATTTTTTAAATTTTATTTTTAATTTATGGAAGAAAAGCATTTTAAAAATATATTTTGATAATATATTTCAATATATTTAGTTTCCTTTGCAAGTCTATCATTTAAAAACATCATTTTAAGAAGTGATCTGTCGTCTCCACCAGACTGACAAAGAAAGTGAAAAACCTCTGCCTTAGATAAAACCTACGTGTGCCTGGGTGTGCCTAAACTTGGGACGACACATACGGTGCTTTATGTGATTTACATACAATATAGTCTTGTAAGGTAGGTGATGTTATTATTACTCCCATTTTGCAGATGGGAAAATGAGGTTCAGAAAGTTTAAGTGGCTTCCCAAGGATCATACAGTTTATTAGGATCTAGAGTGGGATTTGAACGTCGGTCTTACTCAAGACTCAGCATTCTATTGACTGGTTGTACTGGGTTCCAGAGAACCAGCCCACAGCTGTTCTCTCCTACTGCTGGAAAAAAAATGTATTAAATTGCATCATGCCTAGGAAAATGTCTCATTTCCCCCCTGATGTTCTGGCCCTTCTCCTTCACCCACCTGGAAGCCCTCACTGAAAATACAGGGTGGACTTTTAAAAGGACAAGTTCAGTAGACAGAGGTGAAATGATTAGACTGAATCTAATCTGCAAGAGGTAGCTTTTCTAGGCAATTGACTTTTCCTTCTAGCATGGACCTATGGGCCTGCTGTTTGTACCCAACAGGTAATAGGTATGTTTTGTGTTTTCCCAGGAGGGAAGGAACAGTTGAGGTCTTCTCTCTTTTTGACTATCACTTTAGTCTTCCCTTGATCCTTAAAAGAAAATTGAAGAAATCTCCTCCAACCACCCTTAATCACGGGTCTTACCATGTTAGTCTCTTGGTCAAGAAGTTTCAGAGGTTGGCTCTCCATCACCTCTTCACAATCTGGCTCCAACCTATCTTTCCAGGCTGATTACACATTACTTCCCCTCAAATACTCTATAGCAGGGCTGTCCAAAATACGGCCAGCGGGGCCCGGCCCATGGTGCAATTTTATGCAGCCTGCCTGTGGGTTTTAATTTTCACGAGCGAAAAAAATAAAACAATAATTTTCATGGGATACGTATTAGATTTTTTAATTCCATCACTAATAAATAATCTTGTCGATGCTAATATTCTTTGGTGTTTTCCAGCAGTTTTACACACAGAACATATAGCGCAGAATTTTCAGGCGATCTGTGGGATGCGTTCCTTCTGTACGATACAGACTAGTCAGTATGCGCCTACATTTATACTATTGTGTCGTCGCTTTGTTGTGTTGTGTTTGCTTTTGCCCTTCGAGCCTTTGCCTATTGTATTGGTGATGCGTGTTCCCCCATTTTCTATTAGTGTACTGTATTTTTTTTTATTCTGGGTGGGGCCCTCGAATAATTATTTTATTTTAATGCATCCCTAAAATAGCCTAAGGTTGGAGGGCCCTGCTCTATATGCCAGTCAAACTGGCCTATTTGCTGTTCCCTGGTGCATGACTTTCCATCTCCAATCTTTTGTACAACTTAGATGCAGAGCATGCTTTCCTTACTCTCTCACTTCCAGGAATTTTCATCTCCTGGAATTTTCACGGTTCAATCACTTCCTAAAAGGGACCTCATCCAATTCCCCCAGTTGCAAGTGCTCTCCCATCAAAAAATAACAACATGTTTACTTTTATATGTGTTTATTTCTCCCATTAATATATAGGCAGTGTCTTTTTCCTTTTTTTTTCCTTCATATTTCACAGCCTGGCATTGTACTTCACACATAGTAGGCTCTTTTCCTCCCCAATAGTAAAGTGATTTTTTTCATATTTGATTTATTTTTAATTTATGGAACAAAACAAACATTTCCATAACACAGTATGATAAAAAGATGATTGCACATGAAACTGCAAATCTATTATGTACAACTTGCTATTCCTTTTAAATATATAGTAGACTTAATACACGCTTATTGAATATGATGGAATCAAGCCTTGTGAAATCAATAAACATTTATTTAGCACCTACTCTGTGTCAGGGATTATGCTAAGCATTGTGTTATTATTTAGTAATTTCACTTACGTGCGACTCTTTGGGACCCTACATGAAGTTTTTTTGTTGTCGTTTTTATTTTTGTTTTTTGGGAAAGATACTGAAGTGGTTTACTATTCCCTTCTCCAGCTTATTTTACAGATGAGGAAACTGAAGAAAACAGTTAAGTGACATACCCAGGGTCACAAATCTAGGAAGTGTCTGAGGCTAGATTTGAACTCAGGAAGATGAGTCTTCCTGACTTCAGGGATGACACCCTATCCACTGTGCCACCCAGCTGCTCCATGCTAAGCATTGAGGATACTTCTTGCTGCTGCTGGTGTTTTTTATTCTTCCTTCTAGAAGAGGACCTACAGCACCATGAGGGTGATGTCTTCACTTACAAAGAAAGGCAAAAAGCAATCCCTGTTCTCGAGGAGCTCACTGCCTGACTCTGAATATCCATCTTCTGAGATTCATTCCTCAGCCATGTTCCACGGTAATATTTCTACACTAAGCATCAGAAGCCAAGTATCCATATTTATTCTCCTCCATGGAGTTTCTATGCCCAGTTCCTGAAACTATACAAGTTCAACGGTTGTTCCAAGAAACAAAAGAAAAAAGGCTGAAAATAAAGTGAAATTTTTCATCCTGAGACCAGAGGAGGGGAGTCTAACCTGTTTATTTCAGAAAAAAGAAAAATAGTTCTTTCTTCTGTGTTGCCTAGGAACTGGAAGGTTTACAACAGGGCTCCAGCTCTCCCCAGGGCAAGAGGATTATCTTTCTGCTGAGCTTGCGGAACCATTATTTATCACCTGCCAAGATTGATTACTCACCCCGGGACAATGACAGGCCTTCCTTTCCCCTGTTAATTACTGTCATCATTAATATCCATGTCACTAATTAGTATTCATTCACATTGAAAATTTCTTCTCTGCTATCATCTCGGCTCTCCCCTAGGCCCCCCAAACCCAACTTCAAGTTTTAATACTATCTTCCACTTTTCGGTCAGCATCATGCCCATTCTTCCTTATATACCTGTTGCCTTTCCTCCAATCTCCTCTCAAAGGGACCCAGGGGTCCTGCATAAGCTACACAAAAGGAACTGCTATGAGGATATTAATCCAGGAAACCTTTCTCTTCTTCACATTCTTCCTAACATCTGGCATCTTCTCCTTTATGATGTTGCCACACTCTGTAAGGGAGGCAGAGCTCTCATCTGGAGACTCCAATGTCTGGAGCCCAGACAGCCTTAAGGTTGTCCCTTTGCATGGACCCTGGTGAATTGAGATTGGCCACTAATTTACTTTGAGGTTGTCATATCTTGCCTTCAGATTTAATCAAACTAATTTAGAGATGGCCATCCAGTGACCCTAGGACCACATGAAGCTTTTCTGAGCGTCGTGCATGCTACCTGAAACAAGCAGAAAGAAAAATTAAATGCTATAATGAATCCTAAAGGAAAGAGCAAACAATACCATTTACTTTGAGAGATTGAAAATGATGCTTTGATGTAAATGTAGCTATTGTTTCTAAATTTTATTATGGTCTTTTAGTAATAGTATTGATTCTTATGAATTTGGGCATCTTCCCTTCATCAGAATGACCTTTTTTGGACTAATACTTAATATTTAAATCGTGCATGAGGGGTTGCAAAGAATTGCATATTCATTATGTTATTCAAGCATCTCAACAACCTTTATGAGGTAGGTACTATGGGTGTTCTTATCACCACTTTACAGATGAGGAAACTGAGGATCAGAGGTTGAATAACTTGTCTGGGGTCACAGTGTTTTTACTAAAGCAAAAAAGTGATGATACCCCACATTCACTCTGAAAATTCAAGAGGGCTTTTTCAAAGGTCTTTTGGGTGTTAGACTATCAAAATATTTTCTAACAACCCATTAAACACTGAATCATACTTGTGAAAGCGTGTCTCCCTTTCATATTTTGGAAAGTTTGTTAGTCATAAGTGGCATGGATGGGTACAAGGTGAGGCTTTGAATAACTAATTTATGAAGCTAGGAAACCAGCAAAGACAGGGGATCTTGCCCCCAGTGCATATACTGCCTCAGTACCTTGTTTCTCAGCTGCTCATTTGGAGGAGACCAACAGGAGAAACTTAAGAGTTAAAAAAAACCCTGGAAAACATTGACCCAATTCAATTTTCAATTCACTAAATATCTATTAAGTGTCTACTATGTGCCAGGCACTGAGGACACAAAAAAAGCAAAAAACAGTTCTTGCCATCAGGGCACTTACAATCTAATGGGGGTAATGACATGCAAACAAAAAAGTTCAAAGCATGCTACATATAAAGGATAAATTGGAAATAATTAACAGGGGGAAGGCACTGGAATTAAGATGAGTAGAGGAAGCCTTTTGGTATGAGGTGAGATTTTAGCTGAGACTTAAAGGAAGCCAGGGAGGTTAGTAGTTGAAGCGGAGGAGGGAGAGTATTCCAGGCACAAGAGACAGCCACAGGGAATGCCCGGAGCTGAGACATGTGAGTATCTTGTTCATGAAATAGCCAGGAGGTCACTGCCACTGGATCAAAGAGTTTGTATGGGGGAATAAGGCATAAGAAGACTGGAAACATAGGAAGGGGCTAGATTATAAAGGGATTTGAATGCCAAATAGAGCACTTTGTATTTGCACCTGGAGGCAAGAAAAAGCCACTAGAGTTTATTGAGTAGGAGGGTGGCACTAACCACAGAACTATTTGGTGATTATTAGGCAAATGGTTCTGGTCTGTAGAGATGAAAAATTAGGAAATATGCAGGATCATCACCATAAGTGAGCATGAAGTCTCACTGAAGAGTCCCAGTCCTGAACCAAGAATGGTTGTTAGAAAAAAGAAAAAGAGAGTCTATACCTTTCTGCTCTGCTACTTGCTACCTAGGTAGTGAAAACAAATAAATCTCAAATAAATCCAGTTAAAGGACCAGAACTGGATGGGCTCCTGTTAATCCTAAACCACAAGAGTTCAAGGCTTCAACTGAGCCTGAAGCAGTAAGGGGCAGACACTACAGATGACAATGATATATTCAACTTAGAAATGATGCCCTATGAGGAGCTATCCCAGGCCCAGAGTGGAGCTAGCCAGCTTAGCAGCAGGGTCAACTTCTTAGGGGTAGATGGAGAGCAGAAGGAAGGGTTAGCAGAGAAAGCACTAAGGAAATGCAAAGGAGATTACTAAAAGTTTTTTTTTTCCCACTTGGTTTTTTTGGGGGGGACTATCAAGATTTGGTATTCCTTTTCTGGGGGACTCACCCCCAAACCTAATAGGGAAAAAACCTTATGCTGGGGTAAGGTACATGAGGGTCAAATGTTGTAAGAATCTGGGTGCTATCTGGGGCAGACATTGCTACTATTTATGGTAGAATTTATGCATTTCTTAACCATTTAATGTGTATAAAGCTGTGCTGCCCCTTTTCTTAGTTTCCTGTTTTTTTATATATTGTTGATAAAAATTTTAAGTTTTGTGTTCCCAAGCCCAATTTTCCCATAAATCCTGTGGTTTTCATTGCACAAGACAGAATTTTTTAAAATTTCAGGATACTGTATCCTTAAAAAACATTTATTTTGTCCCTCAAAAAAATCTCAGAATAGTACCCTCTATTTTCAGGCCATTATCTGCTATTTGTGCTCCATATAGCAAAGATTATTCCAGAATTTTTAGCATATATGGAAAGAATATGGAATACTAGGATTGTTCCAAGGAGCAGCATATTAGCAAGGGTTTCTTTAAATCATATAGAAGATTTAACCCTCTGGGGAGTTTGCCCAAATGTTACATACTTCTAAAAATCACTGTTTAGGTCAAGGAGAGCATACCAAAACAAAAGCGCAGAAAAAAATCCTTCCTGGTAAATTCTGGATAGCAAAAATTGGACCCAGAAGATATGTCCCACTGAATAATGTGGTATTAGTTAGCTGCCTGCTATGTCCATGATGGATATACCTGTGTTCAGGGTCAATGCCTATGGTTTTGTTGTTGTTCAGTTGCATCTGACTCTTCATGACTCCATTTGGGGTTTTCTTGGGAAATATACTGGAGTGGTTTGCCATTTCCTTCTCTAGCTCACTTTACAGATGAGGAAACTGAGGCAAACAAGGTTAAGTGACCTGTCTAGGGTCACACAGCTAAGAAGTATCTGAGGCCAGATTTGAACTGAGGTCTTCCTGACACTGTGCCAGGCACTCTATCCACTGTATCACCTAGCTGCCCCTTGATGTCTATGGACTGGTAGCCTTTCCAGGTATATTGTTGGAAAAGGAGTATGGGGATGTGGACATCGGGGATATAATTCTTTGGATGTCCGAATATATTTCTTTCACTTATCTCAAAGAATAGGATGGAATCTACGGAACCAAATTATACAGGTCCTTTTCTGCTGATCAGGAACATGAGCCTTTTAAGATATCGTTCTCAGCAATTCTTTCCACTCGGAAATTAATTGAGATTTTTTAAAAAGAAAGCTTTAGAATGAAATAATGAAGATTTGTAAACATTTCTGTTGTTGCATGCTTTTAAAAGTCCTCATTACATGTGGAAAGAAAGGAGTATTTTTTAAAAAAAAATTAGGGACCAATTTAAAGCCCTCTTTCTTTCCTCATCCCCGAAAATGACAAAGGACAAAAAAGAAAAGTCACTCTAGCTTGAAGCCCCTTGGGAAGATTTGTAAACTCCCTCCCCTCAGAGCTTGGAATAGACTTCTCTGTGTCCTAAGTCTAATTTCCCTCCTCTCTAATTCAATTGCCACGTTGTAGCACTGAAATGCTGTTTAACTTAGCTCAATCCATGTAGCGCTTCTTCCTTTCTAAACAGAAGACTCACTAAATGACAAGGTTTTGAACTGGTCAGAAGGATTAAAGCCAGAAACACCTAACGTCATTTTGCTCTCACATGCAGAGACGAGTAACATTACTGCAAATGTACCCAAAGCACAGTGGGCTGGCAAAGTCTCTCAAGGGAGCCGTTTGTGGGCCAAGTTAATCACCTTGATCTTTTCCATCAGCATGTGCCAACTGCGCCACTCAGTGCTATTCAGCTTACACAACAGGAAGACAATCAGCCTCTGAAAATGACACAAGGCTCTCTCCCATCCCACCATAACCCTCTCTCCCTCCCACTTCTCTGTAATTTAAAGCTTCCTAGTGCATTACATAAAATAATAGGGGGCAGGAGACCAGGCGAGGTTATTACTAACTCATAAATCAAGTGGGAGGCTTTTAGGGGTGGTGGTAAGGTATTTGAGATGGGTTCTCTTGGTTTGTTATCTCACCAAAGCCCCCACAATTGATTCATAACCTCATAATCCTTCTGTGTCTGCATCCTAAGTCTTCTATCTAATTGTCAGCAGCTGAGTACATGATTTGCACGAGGGATGCTAGATGGCAGCAGATGAGGGGGTGGAGGAGACATTTTTGTCAATCAAAAATGTCCAGGAGGAGGCCTAAGGCATGTGGGATTTAATTAAACAATCAGCTTATTAAGGGAAAGATGAAGTATTATTTCATTGATTAAGCTTCAATATTGGGAAAAAGAGGATCTCAAACTGAGTTTATTATAACCAAAGTGCTATGGGAGAAGGTATGGTATCATTTATTACCATCTAAAGCTTAAAACACCACAACAACAAATATATGTATACCCAATGCCTTGGGGAAAGGAAAAAATCCAGCACTATGCACTTAATATAAACAGAAGATGAGGGATTATGAATGGTTTAGTGTTTGTTAAGAGTTCAGCAAAGGAAAAGAAGAAGGGAGAAAGGAAGAGTGGAGGGCAGAAGAGAGTCAAGAAGGGACCTATTTCTTTTTTTATTACCTCATGTTTGTCTCATTTGTGACAATTCTATTCTTAAATGTGGCTCAGAAGCATTTTATGTTTAAATTGATCTGGAGGCAGACCCCTTCTTGAGCAGGACAAAAAAAAAGAGAGAAGTTCTCCATTATGAAACAAAAGAGTGCCATGCATAGTCGCAGGCCAGCAATCTGATAATATTAATAACATTATTAGGGTAACAGGACAGACAACACATTCTTGGCTGGGTATAAGGTTCGATTAAAGGCTTGCAAACAATTTCTAGGATGAGTAGGGCCAACTGTGACCAGAATCTGAAGCAGATTAGCAGAAGACACAGGAGAGAGTGATTTGTACACAGCTAGGTAAATCTGAGTTTTCCATTCCAAATATCTTAGTCACACCAGACTTTCCAAAAAACTTACTAGTAAAAAGCAATGCTGAACTTCCACTAGTCTGCTTATTCCCTCATGAGGGCTACCTCTGGGGCCCTTCTCTTCCAAATGACCTCTATTGCTTCAATCTCTCCTCTATGAAATCTAGCCATCACCTAATTGTCAGATTGATCTACAGATTTGAGAGTTAGGACCTTAAATATGATCTAGGTAGACCCTTTTACTTTACAAATAAAGAAACTGGGCCCAGAGAGGAGAATGACTTGTCCAAAGTCATAGAGCTAGAAAGTAGTGGATGTGAGATGTCCAAATCCAGGTTCATGAATTCCAAATTCAGGGTTCCTTCCACGAAATCCACTTCTTTGCTCAAAACTCTTCAATTGGCTCCTTCCACTGCCTATTGATCAAAAGACAAGCTCTTCACGATGGCATTTGAGGGCTACTTTTGTGATCTACATCTCATATTTTTGTTGTTATTCTGTCATGAGCCCATTTGGGGATTTTGTGGCAAAAATACTGGAGCGGTTTCTTTCTCCAGCTCATTTAAGAGATGAGGAAACTGAGGCATGCAGGGTTAAGTGAGTTGTCCAGAGTCATACAGCTAGTAAGCATCTGAAGCCAGATTTGAACTCAGGAAAATGAATCTTCCTGATACCAAGACCAGTGCCCTATCTACTGTGCCACCTAGCTGCCCATATTAAACCCCGTCACCTATAATGAAATAAAATTAAATGACAAAAAATTCTACCAATGTGAAGGGACAGCTAGGTGGCACAGTGGATAGAGTGCCAGACCTGGAGTCAGGAAGACCTGAGTTCAGATCTGAACTCAAACACTTACTAGTTGTGTGACCCTGGGCAAGTCCCTTTATCCTGTTTCCCTCAGTTTCTTCATCTGTAAAATAAGTGTTGGACTAGATAATTTTTGTTTTTAAAATTTTTTTATCTCTTTTGTTTTAACATCACATTAGTTTCTGAATATATATCCCTCCCCATTTCTTATCCATCAAGCCATCTCTATTATAACAAAGATTAGAAAACAAAAAGGAGTAGAAAGCCTTTTAACAAAACTTATCAACAAATCAAATACATCTGTAAGTATGTATAATGTTCTGTGCCAAAAATCTACTACCTCTGTAATGGAGGGAAGAATGTACATTTTCTTAACTCTTTCCAAGTCCAAGCTTAGTCCTTATAAATATGCTATAGTAAATTTCTGGGTTTTTTTTTCTTTTTGTTTTTGTTATCATTCTGAACATTGTTTTCTCAGTTATCTTTACTTTGCATCAGTTAATATGGGTCTTCTGATGATTCTCTGAACTCTTCATATTTGCCATTTTTTACAGTATAGTGAAATACTATTGTATTCTTGTTTCATAGTTTGTTTAGCCATTTCCCAATCAGTGTGCAACTATTTTGTTTACTATTCTTTGCTATCACTAACAGAGCTGCAATGAACACTTTGGTAAATCCAGGACTTTCTATTGTAGCAATGGTAGGGAGGAATGGTGATAAAGGTAGTTCATATATTCCTATTTTCCCCATTCCCCACCCCATACTACTACAGATTCATAACTTAGATGAGTTTTCTAGCATAAATGCTCCTTCTTTGCACTGGGAAATTGTATCAAGGGATCTGTAATTCATGATTTTATTATTTTTTTTTAGCTGCAAGCCCCTAGCCCAAGATAGTGCTTGGGTAAAGCATTTCAGTGTTAGATCTTTCTCTCTCTACCTCTCTCTTCTTTCTGTCTCTGTCTCTGTTTCTCCTCCCTCCTTTCCTATTCCTCTCCCTTCTCCCCTCCTCTCTTTTTCTCTCCTTCTTTCTTAGTTTCTCCTTCTCTCTTTCTCCCCCATTCCTACCCCTGCCTCTTTCCAAATGTATTTCCAGTGATTAGACCAATACTAGTCAGTGCCTGCGGTTAAAATGTTTATAAAATGTTGTCTACCTTCGCTATCACCACTTTTCTCACTCACTTCCTACTCTCACTCAATAGAGGCCACTGGGCCTGGAGTCAGAAAGACCTGAGTTCAAATTCAGCCATATTCACTCACTCACACTTACTTGCTGTATGACCCTAGGCAAGTCGCTTAACCTCTGCTTGCCTCAGTTTCCTCAACTGCAAAATGGGGATGATAACAGCACCTTCCTCTTAGAGTTATTGTGAGGATCACATGACATGTACTTAGCACAGTGCCTAGTATGTAGGAGGTACTATATGAATGCTGATTTCCTTCCCTCCACACTCCCCCCTTCACTTCTTAAGCCCTTGCAGTCCGTCTTCTGACATAATCACTCAATTAAAATTGCTCTCTCCAAGGTTAACGATGATCTCTTAATTGCCAGATTTAATTGCCTTTTCTCCAGTCTCATCCTTCTTGACTTCTGTGAAGCATTTGACATTGCTGACCATCATGTTCACTTCATTTTCATGACATTCCTGTTTCTTAGTTCTCCTCCTACCCATCTGACCATTCATTCTCAGTTTCTGCTGCTGGATCATCATTCATGTTTACCTCCTAATTGTAGGTGAACCCCAGACTCTGTACTGTGCTGCCTTCTCTTCTTTCTCTGCACTTTTGGTGATCTCATCAGTTTCCATGGGTTGCGTTATTATATCTCTGCAGATAATTCCTGGATTTCTATGTCTAGCCCTGGCCTTTCTGCTGAGCTCCAATCTTGAATCACTACATACTTCTATATATTTCCAGATTGATGACCCATAGGCATCTCTAATTCAACATGTTCAAACATAACTTATCTTTCCCTTAAAACTCATTCTCCTTCTCAACTTCCCTATTTCCGTTGAGGGTATCACCAATCTTGAAGTCACCCAGTTTCATAACATTGGTGCTATTCTTGACTCCTCACTCTCCCTCCATCAGTTGTCAGATCTTATAGATTCTATCTCCATGGAATCTCTCATATCTATCCTTTTCTCTCCACTCACACATTTGTCATCCTAGTTCAAGACCTCATCACCTTTCATCTGAACTATACCAATTGCCTACTAATTTGTCATCCTGCCTTTGGTCTCCCCCTTTTCCAATCAAATATAGCTGCCAAAGTGATATGTTTTTTCCATTTTATTTTATTTTTTTATTCTGAACTTAACAGACATGAATAAAATGAGCATTTCCAAATGCATTTTGAGACAGAAGGAGAGGACTCTGTATGAAATCTCTCTTATGTAGTGCTTGCTTTTATTAGGCATATAATAAATTCAGCATGTTTATAACTTTCAAAGCTGTCTTGCTTGTCTGTGTTTTATCTGGCCTTCCTTTTGTTCTCTTCTCATTTCAGGAAGGTGAACTCCATTTCCAACTCCCTTTCCTCCTAAATTCCCAATTAAAAATGAAAAAACTCTTACATGTATAGATTTTTTAAAAAGTCCTTTATTGACCACGTCCAGAAATGCACGTTTCATTTGTATCTTGAGTACATCACTCTTCTATCAGGTTGTGGGCATGCTTCATCATCAGTCCTCTGGAATCATGGCTGGCCATTGCATTGATGAGAGTTCTTAAATCTTTTAAAGTTGTTTACCTTTATGATGTTATTGCTATTGTACATAACACATGGCACATAGAAGGTGCTTAATAAATGCTTGGTGATTTATTGTCTATAACTTATAACTTTAAAGAGTCTCTTGAGGCACCAAGAATTAATTCCTTATGATCACAAGGCTGGTATAGGTCGGTGGCAGGTCCTTCTCTCTCCAAAGTTGGATCTTTATGTATTATGCCAAGCTGCCTCTCACCTTGTACAGAGGAAGGTGCTTAATATTTATTTGTTTAATTTTTAAAAATAAGAAAACTCATCGAGAATGGTCACTATGGTAATATAGTGTGACAGGAAGTTTCTGGTTCAGGGCTACAGATTTATCATCTACGAAATCAACCTGTAGCACATTCTGAATACTAATTTAGGCAGATGGTAGTAGGATATATTGGGGCAGCTAGATGTTGCAGTGAATAGAGCACTGGGTTTGGAATCAGCAAGACGTCTTCACGAGTTCAAATCCAGCCTCAGACACTTACTAGCTGTGTGACTAGGCAAGTCACTCAATCTTGTTTGCCTCAGTCCCTCATCTGTAAAATGAGCTGGAGAAGGAAATAGCAAACCACTCCAGCATCTTTGCCAAAAAAACTCCAAATGAGATCATGAAGAGTCAGACACAACTGAAATGACCAAAAATACCAAAATGGGTAGGGTACTCAGGGAGAGATTCAATAAGAAAATATTCAAGAAATGGGTATTAACTACCTACTACGTAAAGAGCATGAAGACACTGTGTTAGGTTCAGGGGAAGATTAAAAATGTAGATAAGGCATAGTTGCATAAGACACTCACTTATAAAGTAACCATTACACACATGGACAGCAGAATGCATATTTCTTTTGGTCTAGGATGATTTACAGACCACGGCTGCCATGAATTCTGTTATACAGCATAACTGACTTTAGTGATATTTGCTGGAAGAGGACTTCACTTTCAGGGACTAAATGTCATTAGCTTTGAGTGACCATTGCTTATTCCTTGAACTTGGCATTTCCTTCCGACCCAATGGAAGTGTGGAAGCATACAAAGTCCCCCCACTTTTAGAAGTATTAAGAAAGCACTGGAAATTATCCTTGGACTAATTTGAATATGAAAACCTTATCAGTCTTCTCAAGCCCTCAATTCTGAAACTTTACTTTGAATTTATCAATTCTTTTACTCTGGGTTACATAATCATATTTGTTATATCGTAAAGTTTCCATTTTTATAGACAGACATGTCCAAAGGCATGGGGGAAGAGGGTTTTTGTTATGTGTGGGCACTTTTCTCTTCAAGTAGAACACTGTTTATATTAGAATAATGATAATTTAATGCAAATTATTTATGGAAGACTTGTGCCCATAATTCAGAGCACTGTATTAGTAATTTTTTCTATTGACAGAAGGCAAATATTTGGGTGAGATGTATGATTACAGAAAGAGTCTTAGAATAGGAATCAAGAGACATGATTTCTAATCCTGGTTCTGCTAGCTATTAACCAGCTATCTCAGTCAAGTCAGTGCCTTTTTTGGGATCTCAGTTTTCTCCTCAGAAAAATGAGGGGATTGGACCCTCTGATCTCTAGTGTTCCTGCCAACTCTAACCTGCTATGACTTAGGGATTAAATTCAATTCAACAGACATTTATTAAACATCTACTGCACACAGGGCATTCTGATAAGTGCTGAGAATATAATGACAAAACTTTTAAAAATGAAACATTTCTTATAGTTAAGGAGCTTACTCTTACTATGAGGATATAATGTGAACACAGGTGAACACGAAGTAACTCGAGGAGGGTGAGAGAGCTATCAGTCTTACATTATGTATAATTATATCACGTCTTCAGGGACAGGATTTGACTTGTGATTCAACAGCAACCATCTAATAATAATCAGTCAATCAGGTCCTGTGCCACATTTATTTTTGATTCCCACTCCCCTGTCTCCTGCAACAAAAAAGACAATTACCAATATTTATAGAAACTAACTTCCCTGCCAGTGGCGAGACTAAGGAGACAGCAGAGATGTCTATTTTCTCCTTTGATTTTTAATAAGTTTAAATTTGTTTTCTCGCTTTTCGATCATTAAATTACAGCTGGCTCACTGAAAGCAGCTTGTACAACTTAAGATCTTGGCCCATTGCCAGGCTCTAATGTTTAGACACTGCTGCTCAAGCTGTCACAATAATTCAGCTACCAAACAATAAAGGAAGTGACTTCAAGACCCCAGATTCCCACAGCATTAAAAGACTTTGGTGTTCAATTTCATTCATTAGGTTCCATGCATGTTTCCAGTATCTGGCGCCCATTTTGTGTGGCCTTGCTCCAAACCAAGAGCAACTAGCTTTCATTTAAAAGCTCTCCCCCACTCCCTTTACCAATATTAGGAACATCCTTTTCAGGGAAAAGACAGAGGAAAAGCAAATATTTTAAAATGTTAGAAATCTAAATGAACAATTATTGTATTAAAGACTTCTCAGGGAAAAGATGGTATAATCTCACTCTTGTAACCCCAGAAATTCTGCAGCATTCTACTGTTTTATCCCGTGTGACTCTTATTTATGCTTTCTATAGATGTTCCACCTAATGTCCTGGAGGCTTTCCTCTAGGTGTTTTTGAATTTCAAGACCACTCCTGGAATTCTCCAGCTGTTAACATGGTATTCCTTACTCACCTAACTGGTTGATCTTTTCTGTCTTCAATGGAAATGTGCTGGAGCATGCCATGCACAGACCAAGCAATGGATATTGATTTTGAGTCATCAACAAATTTAATTCTTAAAAGATTATGCTGTTGAAACAGTAATGGCTACACAGCATCATTGAAAGCACACAGGGTATGCCAATATGAATTCAACAAAATGATCACCCAAATGCATATCATAATTGGGGCAATAGGCATTTTTCATCCATTTAGTTTTTCCTGTATGCATTGTTAGGCAGATCTCTTTTGAGTAATGGATCTCTGGAAATACAAAGGTAAAATAAAACCATCCCTATCCTGAAGGAATTTCAAACTAGTGTGAAAAACTAGACATATACACTGGGATATATGACACATACACTGAAAGCTAAAATGAAAATTCGTATATGATAAGTGCTTAGGAGAGGTAAGAAGTGTCAAGAATATTCAGAAGAGGGAGCTATGGGGAGTTGGGGGTGGGATGAGTAACAGTTTCTTGGAGGAAGTAATGTCTGATGGATGTCTTTGAAAGAAGGGAAGAATTTTGACAGCTAAAAATAAGGAAGGGAATACTTTCTAGGTGCAGGTCCAGCAGGAGCAAAGATAGAGACAGAAGAGGATAAAATAAAACTCACTGACAGATGTAGTATTCACAGAGATGAGATCAAGAATCCAGAGAAAACATTAAATAAGTAGACCTATGGCCTGCTTTAATGCCCTATGCTAATAGACGTTTGATGAATTGAATCCAAGACATTTGAGTTGTCACAAGTAATATCACAAAATTCCACAATAATCTATTTTATTTGTGCTGTTTGTGGTTATCAATCAATAAACATTTATTAAACACCTACTAGGTGACGAACCTTGTGCTAAAGAGCTAGTTGGTACAGTGGATAGCTGAACCTAATGACAAGACCTGAGTTCAAATCTGCCCTCAGACACTTACTAGATGGGTGACCCTGGGGAGGTCCCTTAACCTTTATATGCCTTAATTTCCTCATATGCAAAATTGGAATAATACTACTTACATGTCAAGGTTATTATTCAGATAAAATGAGATACTGTCAATATTTCGTAAGTCTTAAGGTGCTATATAAATGATAGCTATTATTGTTGCTGTTCTTAGAATACAAAGACAGAAAATTAATAGTAACTGCCTTCAAAGGAGCTTACATTTTATCATGGGAGACAACATATATACATATAAGATTATACAAAATATGATACAAGGTAATATGGGGAAGAAGGTACTAGCGGCTGAGCAAGATCTAGGAAGGTCCCTTGGAAGAAATTCCAATGGATCCGAGCTTTGAGGAAAAAAAAACCCAACAAATCGAACCTAGGGATTCTACGAGGTGGAGATGAGGAAGAAGTACATTCCAAGTAGGGAAGACTGGCTGTACGATGGCCTGGAGGCTGGAGATGGGAATGCCATATACGAAGAACAAGATCGAGAGTTTGACTGGGCTATATACGGTTGTCATAAGCTCAATACTATTTTCTATTTTTTACATTGGACTAAGAGATTTATCAATGAATACAACTTTAATTTTGCAACAGTTGCTTCATAGGATGTCTGTCCAGCTTGTAAATTAAGGTTTGCTCTATTGTAGTTAAAGCTATATACTGCACCAAATAGTCACAAAGTCTGTGAGTACACTCAGGTATGAAAATACATAGACACAAATTTAGCATGTCCTCTAAGCCAGAGATATCAGACTTGGCCAGTGTGACTACATGAGGTCCATAACACTCCCAAGGGAGGCTTGAACTAGATTAAAATGTAATTGGGAAATATTTGGCAAAATGAATAAAAATACAATAAAACATGGATAACATTACATTTAAGACTCAGTTAATACTTACTCTTGGTTTGGTGATTCCATTTCTATTTGAGTTTGACATTATTGTTCTAAATATTCTGTTCTCAGACCCAGTAAGACTACTTTCTAAAGGCCTATATTTGAAGTATCAGTGATGAGACAAAAAAGGGTAAGAAAATTCCCAACTTCATAAAAAGACCTGCTTTTTAAATGCAACGGATTCCTTTTCAGTATGATTTCTTGTTTGGTCATTTCAGCCATGTCTGACCCTTTGTGACCACATTTGGGGTTTTCTTGACAAAGACACTAGAGTGGTTTGCTATTTCCTTCTCCAGCTCATTTGACAGATGAGGAAACTGAGGCAAACAAGGTTAAGTGACTTGCTCAGGGTCACACAGCTAGCAAGTGTCTGAAGGTAAATCTGAATTCAAGAAGATGAGCTTCCTGATTTTCGGGCCGGCACCGCATCCACCGTGCTACCCAGCTGCCTCTCTGCGTGATTAGATAAATCAAAATCTGTGGTTTAAAAACAACTGAAGTTCAACACCTCTCAAAAGACCATTTGCACACACACACGAGAACATAAAAGGGGTTTATGTATGTAACTATGAGTTTCCCCTTGGGTTGAAGAAATTTAAGAGATTCCAAGAAAGCAGTTTTGACGATGCTTCGATTGAGAAAAAAAGAATATCCCAATTAATCTTACCTACTGGAAAAGGGAAACAAGATGAAAAAAACTACCCTGAGATTCAGAGTCTGAGTGCTTGTATTAGAATTTGACCTCTACTGCTTACTAAGATCTGTTGCCTTGGTTTTCCTCATTTGTAACACGAGGTTAGTGATATCCTACTTCAAAAGTCAAATGAACCGTTCAGGATAAATCAATATGAAGCAGCCACAGGTAAGAAGGCCAGAGACAAGCAGTCACAAGCCAGAGAATACTTAAGGAAAGGCTTAAACCAGGCAAACGGCTGGGAGAAGGGAAGCAGATATAAAATGCCAGGGATAATAGGAAATTCTTTGGAAATTGAAGCAAGTCCTACCCTAGACAGGAATCTTCTTATATTTCTACTGCAACAGAAGAGTATCTAACTAGGTGGAGCAGTGAATAGGGTGCCACTGAAAATCAGAAATACTCATCCTCCTCATGAGTACAAATCTGGCCTCAGACACTTACTAGCTGTGTGACCCTGGGCAAGTCACTTAACACTGTTTGCCTCAGTTTCCTCATATGTAAAATGAGTTGAAGAAGGAAATAGCAAACCATTTCAGTATCTTTGCCAAGAAAACCCCAAATGGGGTCAGGAAGAGTCAGACATGATTGAACAGAATGAACAACAACACTGCAACAGAAGCCGTTGATTTACTTTCAAAAGAGGACTTGGCCCAATGCATGAATGCTTAGTCTGTTAATGGAGTAAACTTTTGCTATACTTGAAGATTCTGACACTAATCTTTCTACCTTAACTATAAACTCCTTATGGGCAAAGGTTCTTTCCTGTTTCCTTTTCCACATTATGTAATACAGGGTTTATTTACAACCTTGGTTTTCAATAAAGGTTTATTAAATTAATGAATCAGGGATCTAGTAATTTCATTGCTAATATTCAGGTTTTCACCTGGTTACTTTTGATTTTGCTCTTCCAGTAACAAACACAAAAAAAGGGAGTAGGAATTATTGTCAAGTCGCTTAATTCCTCCAGACCAAATAAGAGACACTTTTATAATTTATTGAATATCATGTGGGTACACAATATTTTACTAAACTGTAACACAAAGAAAATTTGATTTGGTTTGTTTTGCTTCTAAAGAGTTTTCTGTTTAGAAACTTAGAGTAGGGTGAGACAAGAGAGACATGTAGGAAACCAATGCACAAAGAAAACATGTCTACAAATAGAGAGGAATGAACCATTGGAGAGGGAAAGATTGGGGAGGAAAAAGAGCAATTGATGAGGCAACATCCTGGAGAACGTAAGAGGGGATGGGATCAAGAGCAAGGGTGGAAAAGGAGGTCAGAGGTTGGAAGCTAGAAGAGACTTGAAATGGTTTGGAATATGTTCCCATGGGATAAAAAGTGCAGTAGAAATGAATGAACATTGCAAGGAAGCTTAAAGGCCAGGAAAGGTTTAACATGATGATTTTGTCACGGAACCAACTGTCCTGATTTAATGACTTTTTTTCATCAACTCTTCCAGATGGCGCCATGTTAGTTTTAAAGGGCTGAGAGTTTGCTTTTAGAGCAAGCTTCATCTATTCCCTTTGATTTTTAAGAATTCATGATTTCATAAAATAAAGAATGAATGGTTCTTGTGGAACTTTGGATTGAGCTTTGGTTCTGAATTTATGAGAAAGAAGGGGCTGAAGTTCTTTACCAGTGACCTGAAAAACTGTATATGGTGAAGAGCAAGCTTAGAAATGAAATTGGCTTTTGAGACAAGTAAATAAGTCAACAAGCATTTATTACCTGCTTTTATATGTGCCAGGCATTGTATTAAGGGCTGGGGACACAAAGAAAGCCAAAAAAATAGTTCCTGCCCTCATGGAGCTTACGTTATAAAGGATGTAAAGATGTAAAATAACTAGGTAGATAAGAGATATACCCGGTAAATGGAAGGCATTCTGAGAGGGGAAGGACCAGGAAAAGACCTCCTGGGGTGGCTGGAATTTGAGCTGAGTATTTTTTGGAGGGGGGAAGGCAGGGCAATTGGGGCGACTTGCCCAAGGTCACACAGCTAGTAAGTGTATCAAGCATCTGAGTCTGGATTTGAACTCAGGTCCTCCTGACTCCAGGGCTGGTGCTCTACTCACTGCGCCACTTAGCTGCCCCTTGAGCTGAATATTGAAAGAAGTCAGAGAAACTAAAAGGCATAGGTGAGAAGCATAGTTCCTACAATGGCACAGAAATAGGAGATGGGGTATTATATTTGAATAACCATAAGTAGTCACTGGAACACAGAATTTGTTGAACCTAAGTGTAAAGAGCCCAGCAGGGAGAGACCAGGTTATACTGAGCTTTAAATACCAAACATTTGATCATGGAGGTCATAGGAATCCACTGGAGCTCATATATCAAGGGAAGAAATAGGAGTGGACCTACATTTCATTTTTTATTTTATTATTTTAACAGACTTATACTTTAGGAAATTACCATGGCTGGTGAGGGTAGGATATATTGAAGGAGAGGCTTGAGGCAAGTAGAACAGTTAGGTGAGACCTTGAATTAGGACTTTGTTTGTATGAGTGGAGAGAAAGGAATATATATATATGAAAGATAAGAGCATAGAAGTGACAAGATTTGGCAAAAGATTGGGTCTGTGGGATAAGCGAGACTGAAGAATACAAGATGGCATTGAGGTTGGAAGCCTTGGCAATGGGAAAGATGGTGGTGCCCTTGATAGTATGAGGCCAGAAGGGGAAAAGAGAGGGTTTGTGGAGGGAGAGAGGGAAGGGAAGGTATTAAGTTTTGTTTTGGACATGCTGAGTTTGAGATGCCAGACAGACACCAGTGGGCAGGGAGAAGCGTTCAGAGCCAGCCTGCTTATGACCATATGGCAGCTCAGCACTGAAATACCTGAGAACTTCAAAATGATGAAATGATGTCCCTCGTCGGCTGCCAAGATTGAGGACTGAGGCAACAGCAGGAGAGGCTGTTGATAGAGCAGCAGCAGCAGGACCTCCACATTCAAGTAATTGAGGAGATGGAATGCCAGCTTGAGCAAGACACTGGAGACGGAGGAGCTAAGTCCTTAGGTACAATAGCTTATGGAGCCCTTCTGCTGTAACTGCCTCCATTCTCAGGAACCAGAATGGTGGTGGTGATTTGACTTTCCATTTGGGATGAGACTGTCAAGTATAATCTCCTTTCCTTCCCTCTCCTTTCTACCCAAGTAGTATAGAAGACCATTCCAAAGAGTATTCTGTTCTGTTATCTTTCTAGTGCAAGCCCTCAATCTCTTGATTTTGCTGTTGAATTTGCTCTATACTTGCCCAGATTACTGAGATAATTGGTTGGCCTCCCTGTGACGAATCTCTTCACATTCCAGTCTATCTTCCAGCCAGCTGTCAAAGTGATCTTCCTAAAGCTTAGGTCTGATCACATCACTCCCCCTACTCTAACTGCAGTGGCTCCCTATTGCCTCTAGGATTGAATATAAAATCCTCTGCTTTAGCATTCAAAGCTCTTAACCTGTTCCCCCAACCTTTCTAGTCTTCTTACACTTTATATTCCACCCCACCCTTACGTATTCTGCAGTCCAATGACTCTGGCCTCCTTGCTGTTCCATGAACAAGACACTCCATCTCCTGATTCTGGACACTTTTTTAAAAAATAAGTTATTTATTTTTAGTTTTCAACATTCACTTCCATAAGTTTTAAATTTTCTCCCCCTCCCCAAGACGACATACAATCTGGTACAGGCTCTACATATACATTCCTATTAAACATATTTTCACATTAGTCATGTTGTATAGAAGAATTAGAATGAATGGGAGTAACTGAGAAAGAAAAACAAAACAAAACAAACAAAATAAAGAAAATAGTCTGCCTCAGTCTGCATTTAGACTCTATATTTCTTTTTCTGGTTGAAGATTCTGGGCGCTTTCATTGGCTGTCCCCCATGCGTGGAATGTTCTCCCTCCTCATCTCTACCTTTTAACTTCCCTGGTCCCTTTAAGTCCCAACTAAAATTTCTTTTATAAGAAATTTTTCCCAGGTCCTGTTAATTCTAGCACATGCCCTCATCTACTTATTTCCTATTTATGCTGAATATAGCTAAACAAACTGTCTTCAGGAAAAAGAAATATGAACAAGAAAATAACTATGTACAAACACATATCTGTATGCTTGTCTGTCCCACAAAGTTATGAGCTTCTAAAGGGCAGGGACTGTCCTTAGCCTTTCTTTGTATCTCTAGGGCTTCATATAAAATAGGTGCTTAATAAATGTTCTGACTGTCTAAGTAATTTGAATATTATTTGCCAACTATATAAACCCAATTGATTTAACTGCATTGATCTATGTGTTGCTATATTTTTGAAAAGGGGAGATATAGCACAGAGAAAGTGTTGGGGTTTTTGTATGTAGAGATACAGAAAGGGCCAGGGTTTAAGGTCTGGCCCCAAAGTGCTAGACTTTTTCCTGGCTAGGAACTGATACAAATTGATAGAGAGAACATCATAATGTTGATTTATTAGTAATTTTGGGGTAAACTTCTCAAAATTGGATTCAGAGTTTTCTTTCCTTTTCTATAGGCTAAAATTTAGTCAGACCATCATTTTGCTACCTTGGGCAAGGCTTCTCTCACTTACCCCTTCTTCCCTGTCTCATGCATAGACAGAGAAATCTCTCTTCAAGAGCGGAGTCAAAGATGGTTACTAGGGACTTGAAACTGCCTGGTGAGATGAGAAAAGATATGGCTTACTCAAGCCAGCAACGCCTACATTTCAAAGGGGCCAGAGGAAGGAGTGATTCTTTTTTTTTCTTTTTGCTTCACCTCTTACGTCAAGCATTGTCCAATCCAGACAGGCATATCTGGACATATCAGTAACAACCCTGATTTTATTCCATTTGCCCCGAGGTATTATAACTACATATTCATCTTTCAAAGACTCTTCCGGAAGATTTCAGGTACTAATTCAGTCCACTATAGGTACTAGCTGATGAGAACTGTGGGACCTAATGGAAGGAGCCAGCATAAGTTGCTATATGTTCTTCCTCTTCTCATTCTCATTCATTACCTTGTGGGTAATCTCTGGGTAACCCCTTAGTGAGGGGGAAAAAGAGGTTAGGGTTGGGTGATATTTTAGAATTGTTAAAGAGAATAAGAAAGAGGATAAGAATTTCTCATTTAGATTAGACCCAGAACTTAAGACTAAAATAGTGCACTAATATTTTGTAAAATGATGCCTATATACAATTGGGTAGAGACAGGAGGTTCTATGCTTCCACATAACCAACCCTATATTCTATAAGAAAATATATCCCAATATATTGACTAGGCTTGTGTTCGTTTCATAACTCTCCTCAGGTTCTTTGACATGTTGGGTCAGCCTTGGAATTAGTGTCATCTGCAAGTCATGATGGATACATAATAATTGCATGACCATGAATAGGTCATTTAATGTCTCAGTGCTCCCAGACAACCTTCTAATACTACAAATTACAGAAATTTCTATCTGGATCAATGGAAGGAATTTCTGTAGTGGGAGTCTTCCACTTGGAAAAAAATAACAGGATTCGATTTTTAAAACCCTAAAGGGCTATACATGTAAACTACTATTATAATCTTCATTATCTTATTGTAGAGAGAAAAGGGAAATAAGAAATTCAGTCAATAAATTTGTGTTAAGTGCCTACTATGTGCCAGGCACTATGCTAATCTGGGGATACAAAGAAAGGCAAAAGACAGTCTGCTTTCAAGTAGATCATGGTCTAAAGAAGGAGAAAATATGTAAACGACTATGTAGAAAAAAGACATACAAGTTAGAATGGAAATAATTGTCTGCCAAAAAGCTCTTGCTATGTGACAAGCACTGTACTAAAGTGTGTCCTAACACTGCTTTTAATGCTGTTGTAGTCAGATCACATTTCCTTTTCACCCATTTGGGAATAAACTACAGGAAATATCCTTGATTGAAACGGACCCAGAATTTATCACATTTGTGGGTTCTTGTTATAGGATCATAGCTGTAGAGCTGGAAAGAATTTTAGAAGCCATTGAGTTCAATGCTCTAATTTCACACTTTTCCTTCCTTTCTTGCTCCTGTTGAATTTGCTCTATGTCCTCATTGCATGCTCAAGACCTCTTCCAATTCCCCTAGAAGCTTTCTTCTGGCTTCTGTTTCACACATAAACAGCAATGGTTGCCAAGGTGGGCAACTTAACCAGAGCTCTTATTAATTTATTTTTAAATTTTTCTTCAATTATATGTCAAAACAATTTTTAACATTCATTTTTTAATATTTCCTTTCCAAATTTCCCTCTTTTCTCCCCTACCCCGAGAAATCAAGCACTTTGATATTGATTATAGGTGCACAGTCACGCAAAACATTTCCATATCAGCTGTGTTCCAAAAGAAAACACATAGCAAAAAATGAAATAAAAAAGAAGGAAAAATAAAGTTTAAAAAGTATGCTTCCATCTCCACTCAGATTCCATAAGTTCTTTCTCTGGAGGCAGACAGCATTTTTCGTCCTAAGTCTTTTGGAATTTATCTTGGATCATTATATTGTTGAAAATAGCTAAGTCATTAACAGTTGCTCATCATGCAATATTGCTATATATCATGTTTTCCTGGTTCTGCTCACTTCGCTTTGTGTCAGTTATATGTCTTCTCAGGTTTTTCTAAAAGCATCCTGCTCATCATTTCTCATAGTACAATGGTATTGGATCACAATCATAACAATTCGTTTAGCCATTCCCCAATAGATAGGGATTTCTAATTTCCAATTATTTGCCAACAGAAAAAGAGCTGCTATAAATATTTTTGTATACATAGGTTCTTTTCCTTTTTCTTTGATCTCTTTGGGAAACAGACCTAGTAGTGGTTTTGCTGGGTCAAAGGGTATGTATAGTTTTATAGCCCTTTGGGCATAGCTCCAAATTGCTCTCCAAAATGATTGAATCAATTCGCGACTCTACCAACAGCACATTGGTATCCCAATTTTCTCACGTCCCCTCCAATATCTATCATCTTTCTTTTCTGTCATATTAGCCAATCTGATAGGTGGTATCTCAGAGTTGTTTTAATTTGTATTTCTCTTATAAATAGTGATTTAGAGCATTTTTTCACATAATTACAGGTAGCTTTGGTTTCTTTGTCTGAAAACTGCCTGATCGTATCCTTTGACCACTTATCAGTTGAAGAATGACTCATTCTTATAAATTTGACTCAGTTCTCTTTCTGTTTGAGGAATGACGTCTTCATCAGAGAAACTTGCTGTAAAATCTTTTCTCCCAGTTTCCTGCTTTCTTTCTAATCTTGTCCATATGATTTTGTTTGTGCAACCCCTTTTTATTTAATGTAATCACTATTGTCCATTTTATATCCTATGATGTTCTCTATCTCTTATTCGGTCTTAAATTCTTTCCTTATCCATAGTTCTGACAAGTAAACTATTTCCTGCTCCCCTAATTTGCTTATGATATCACATTTTATACCTAAATCATGTACCCATTTGACCTTATCTTGGTTTATGATGTGAGATGTTGGTCTGTATCTAATTTCTGCAAAACTGTTCCAGTTTTCCAAGAAGTTTTTGTCAAACAGGGAGCTCTTGTCCTTTGCATTTATCAAACATTAGATTACAATGATTATACCTAATCTATTCCAAGGATCTACCACTCTATTTTCAGACTTTTCAGGCTGTTTTGAGGATTACTGCTTTGTAATACAGTTTGAGATCCCAGTGTGGCTAGGCCGCCTTCTTTCACATTAAAAAAAATTAATTACCTTGATATTCTTGACCTTATGTAATAATTTTAATAAGTAAAAATTTAATAATTTTTGTAGCTCTATAAAATAATGTTGGTAGTTTGATTGGCTCAGCACTGAATAAGTAAGTTAATTTAGGTAGAATTGTCATTTTTATTATGTTGGCTCAGACTGCCCAGGAGCAATTAATGTTTCTCCACTTGTTTAAATGACTTTATTTGAGTGAAAAATGTTTTAATTATAATTAATTCCTGGTAGACTCCAAGTATTTTATAATGTTTCCAGTTATTTTAAATGCAATTTCTCTTTCTATTTCTTCCCATTGGACTTTGTTAGTAATATTATTTTATGCCCTGCAACTTTGCTGAAGTCGTTAATTATTTCAACTAGTTTTTAGCTGTTTCTCTAGAATTCACTAAGTATATTATCATATCATTTGCAAAGAGTGACAGTTTTGTTTCCTTGCTTCCTATTCATATTCCTTCAATTTCTTTTTCATCTCTTATTACTATGGCTAGCATCTCTAGTACAATATTAAATAATAGTGGTGATAATAGGCATCCTTGCTTCATGCCTGATCTTACTGGGAAGGCTTCTAGCTCATCCACAATATAGCTAGTGTTTGCTGAGGTTTTTAGGAAGATATTACTTATCATTTTAAGGAAAGCTCCATTTATTCCTATACTTTCTAGTGTTTTAATATGAATGACTTGCATTTTGTCAAATACTTTTTCTATATCTGTTGAGATAATTACATTTTTGTTGTTTTTATTATTTATATGACTAAATATGCTGACAGTTTTCCTAATATTTAACCAGTGTTCTTGATGACATCCTTGCCTCATCATCCTGCTGCCATGCCTAATCCTGAGTAACACTCAAGACTACGTTTCTCTGTTTCCCTAGGTCTGGGGAAAACATTTTTCCATATTTGCTGATAATGGTGGCACCTGCATCTTGGAGATGGATACATTAACAGACTGTTTAATGGTGACCTACATCTGTGAGCAGCATATGCCAGTAGTCTCAATGGCAAAATTATGGTCAATTCACATTAAACAACTTAAAGAAAAGCACAGACTTGTGCTCATTAGTGGGCCACAGGTAGCAGAAAAGAACTCTGAACTTTCAGTCAGGAAATCTGGGGTTGGGTCCAGCTCAGCCACTTACTAACTCTGTGTCAATTGATTCTCAGCCTTAGTTTCCTCAACTGCAAAATGGAGGAAATAATATTCTCATTCTGGACCTAAAGAGTAGTTGTGAAGAAAGTATTTTATCAGCCATACAATGCTATCCATATGTGAGGTATTACTATCCTAAGGGCCAAAATGGTCTCCTCCATTTTCATAGGCTGTTCTCTAAGAGAATATGCTGGCTTTAGGTTTAGGATTAAAATCTGGCTTTGGGCAGTTTAAAATCAGATTGAAAAATCAATCTTTGTAAGGCTTAGATTTGATATTGATATTAACGTGTGAGAGAGGCCCCATGGCATCATAGATATAGAGATGACCTCGAAGCTAGGCAGACTTGGGCAGACTTGGGTTCAAGTCTGCCTCTGATGCATGCTAACTATATGACTGGACAAATCACTTTACCTTTTTGTGATCTCTAGGAAATCCTAGTACCAAGAAGGTGCCAACCTGCAATGGTAGAGGGAATGTCCTCATCTAGCATTTTCCTATACCAATGAAAGCCCAGTTCTGGTCCCTATGCCCTCTAAACATTAATTTTCTATTTATATTAACATTAACATATGCCACAGACTATGACTGTGGATCTGTGTTGGGATTAAGCCTGCATGGACCCACACTCAGGTTTCAGGGCTTTGTGTGTATCAATGAATAAATATGGAAAATTTTATTTAAGTATGAAGACCCTAAAAATTAGGTCTCCAAGGCAGAGAGGATATCCATGGTATGTTCCTAAAGGTCTCAAAAACACCATGGGAAAATAGAGTATTTGTGCTCTATAAGCCAAAGAAATTAAATTGTTACTGATATGGTTTTTCATTTCATTAGGTCAAATGCAGATATTATCTCTCTCCTGAGGCTCTTTTAACAATCACTTTGAAACAAAGAATCCCAGCAAGTGAAGAATTATTATTCACTTGACAGTTTTAACAGAGACAATCCCACAAGTGAGGTAATAGGACCCTAGGGTCAATCATTACTTGACTGAGCTATTGCAAGCCAACTCAATGTTGTATTACTGAGCAACAAAAAAAAGATTTCCTTTTAAGTTTTAGTTCAGAATCGTGGCATACAGAAGGCTAGCTTTGTTTAGCTTTCTAGTTGAAAAAAAACCAGGTAAATGAATGAAAAAAAACATTAAACACTTTGCTAAGTGCTAGGGATACATGTAGAAGAGTAAGACAGTCCATGCTTTCAAGGAACTCACATTCTAATAAGAGAAGATGACACCTAAGGAAGGTTTCAGCTGCAAGTCAGACGGAAAAGTCCTATGGCCTTTAGGGTACAGTGGCAAAACAAATGGAAATGCCTCTTCTTTCATGTTACTATTCCCAGAGTTTTGGGATTCAAGGTCCTTAGTAATTCCTACCTGGGTCTTAGGGCAGATGGTAGTCAAGGTATTAGGGTAGTTTGACTTAACCTGGCACAAATTTCCTCCTGTCTCCACCTTAGCTGCCTTGTTTCTTCATCTAGGATAGCTTGCCTGCTGTGTATATAGCAATTCATCAGCCACTGGTGGAGGTGGCTGGCCCTTTTCCCACAAGGGTTGCTTCCCTAGATGAAGGCTGTGAGGGTTGGACCAGAAGCAGGAATGTTGGGCTGGGGGTAGGGTGGAGTAGATGCTGCTACTCCCAAGGCTTCTGAACCTATCTGCCTATTGGTGACATTTGGTCAGCAGTTTTTGCTTGTGGTGATGAGAAAGGTAAGTCACCTCCTTATGATGATTTCTCCCTTTACTGATGGATGGGGAGCTTTGGCTTAAAGCAGATTTGACGGTTTGGGGGGCATTGCTGTAGGTGGCTTCAGTCACTACAGAGATGAAGAAACAGCATTTGCTTCTTACATAAAGGATCACTCAGCCCCATACAGAGTATACTCATTGAACCAGTGTAACCAGAATGGATAAGACATTTACTACACAGGTCTACAGGATAAGCTGAGTCATATAGTAGGGAGTGTACTGAATTTGGAGCTGAAAGACCAAAGTTAAAATCTCAGCTTTGCTATTTGCCACTTCTGTGACCCTGGAAAGGTCACTTCCCTTGGCTTCCATTTCCTCTTTTGTAAAATGACTTGGCTGGACTAAATAATCTCTAAAATCCCCTTCAGTCCTATTGACCCACAAGAATGCTGCCAATGACCAATAGAGAGATGACTTCTTTGATGTGAGCACTCCCTCTAATGGCACAGATCACAACCTATTTGTGCTTTCATATCCTGTGGGATTTGCCTTCTCATAAATCTTCTGTAATAACTGATCAGTGTTATCTTTCCCTCATTCTCCCTACATGGCTGGACTACTTCCTTTTTCAATTACATGTGGCAATTTCTTCCTTACTGGCAAGCTGTATTTTTAATCAGTTAAAAACAGCATCAATGGGTTAAACAAACAAAAAAAGACAAGCCTTTGTTTCTTGTTTTACTATTTTACTCTTGAACCTTTTCATGTGTGGCCAAGCATAGGCAAGCTAGGTAGCACCTAGGCTGCAACTTGCGCAGGTGTAAAATAAAGGATGCTTGCTAATATTATTTTTAAAATAGGTGCTCTAACGTTGTTTTTAAAATGTTTTGATGATTTTTTTGTTTTTATATCACTTTGTTTTTATAATCTCCTTTCCTCCCAGAGTCATTACTTATAATAAATAATATAAAGAAGTTTTTAGAAATGAATTTAATTGAAATAACCAATTTATCAGCTATGTCCAACATTACATAGGGTGTCCCAAATCCTAGTGTAGTTTTCAAATTTAATAGCTTAAAACTTTAAAAATCTGTAAAAAGCTTAAAACTGACTAAGGCTTTTGGGGCATCCTGTTATTAATGTTCCACACCTATGTTCTGACACTTTCATAAAGAAGAGGAGGAGGTGTAAAGGCTTATGTTTTCAGTGCCAGAAAACTCCACTTTTTGGGAATATGGGCATTTATGTTGTGATAAGTCATGTAACATGTATTATCATGAAGGCTCATGGTCTCTGGCATGCAGCAAGTACCCAGTGGGTACAATTTTCAATATTCAAACACAGAAGGTCACAATTTTCAAAGTTAGATAGTGCCATGGACACACAAATGACATTCTGGCTTCACAGACAATAGTAGTTGAAAGGATACATAGCAAAATTAAAGGATCTTCAGAGGAGACAGATTTCATGTTTAATTTTGATCTCTAAAGATTTTAGAGATACTTTTTAGATATTTAGTATAATTTCTATTTGCTTCAAGTCTAGAATTGCATTACTCTTTTGGATAGAGCAATAGACTTGGACTTGGAAAGACTTTGGCTAACATTCCTTTTCTGACACTTAGTAGAAAAGTCACTTAAGTGACCTTGGGTAGATCAATTAAACTTGAGCCTTTGTTTATTCATCTCTAAGATAAGGATGGTGACACCTCTAGTACCTATTCCATAGGACTATTGTGAGGCTCAATGAGATAATGTGAATAAAGCACTTCATCAATTTCAAAGTGATATATGTTTTATTTTTTATTATTATTTTATTTATATATAAATATATATAATATAAAGTATATTTTATATATTTATATATATTTATAATACAAAATATTATATATTTTATTTATTATTATTATTTCTTCTTTTCATCTATAATCTACAGATCAAGGTCAGGGATAGATAACAGGTGAACAGATTATCTATCTATCTATCTATCTATCTATCTATCTATCTATCTATCTACTTACCTACTTCTATAATCTACGAGAGTTTTAATCTCAAGAACTTCCTTAGAGTTTAATCTAGCCATTGATGGGAAGGCTTAGGTATGGACTTTTCAGCATGTTTTCCATATTCTTTCTATTTAGTTACTTTCTCCCTGCTTTCCTTTTTCTCTGTACATCTCTTATACTTCACTCAGTGTTTATGTATTCCATAACAAACAGTTTTTAGCTCAGAATCTTGGCATACTGAATGCCAGCTATATTCAGTTCTCTAGATGAAACAGTGGAATGGCTCCAAGCAGAAGTTATTTTAGAGGTGAGTGGAAGGATGGCACCATCTACTTCCTACACTGTGTATCACCTAGCCTGAAATCTAGCTCCCACCTTAGATTAGTTGCATTGGGGTTGTATTTCTCATATCACCACATAGTGGCACTGTTGTCCCTGAAAGAGAACAGCTTTCCATAGGCAGCTGACTGATTTGAGGCTGCTGGAAAATTTTCCAGAATCTAGAATGAGGTCATTGATTTTGCATTTCTTTTAAATCATTGGGACTGTGAACACTACTCAATTTCTTAGCTATAGAGATATTGATCTGAAATCTGTTCGAACTCAATCCATAGGATTTTCTAGAAGTGAGTGATAAAATTGGGGAGGAGGGACCTTTAGTTATACCTAAAGTTTCTTGTGAAAGCTTTCTAAAAGTGTCACTGACACATTCCTAGAGAAAATTAACATGTTTGTTGCTGAGATTCACCTTTTACTGAGAGGTAGAAGGGGGCAGGGAGCAGTGATAAATTCTTTCCCTACTAAATTCCTTTTTGTTTTTCAGTCTTTTTCAGTTGTGTCCAACTCTTTGTGAAAACCCAATTTGGGGTTTTCATGGGCAAAGATACCAGAAGGGTTTGCCATTCCCTTCTTCATCTCATTTTACAGATAAGGAAATTGAGGCAAACAAGATTAAGTGACTTACCTAGGGTCACATGATACTAAGTGTCTGAGGCTGGATTTGAACTCAGGAAGATGAGTCTTCCTGATTGTAAGCCCATTGCTCTATCCACTATACTACCTAGCTGACTGAATTCTCATCCATCCTTTAAAAATCAACACAACTGTCCTCTCTTCCATGATGCCTTCTCTGCATTTCATGTTTCTGAGAGTTTTCTTCCTCTGAAGTTATATAATACTCTGCTTTGCCCCTTTCTTTTAAAAATAATGGGCCGAGCTCAACACTTGCTGGTCTAGTGGTTCAGGTTCCAGAGTGGAATGAAATGAATATATCTGACATTTAACAGAAAAGGCTTATTTAACAATGGTATAGAAAGGGAGCAAATAGATAACATTGATTCAGTTGGGCCTCTGAATTTGATATGGTGGCATACTTTGTGAAAAGCACTGTGAAAAGTCCCCTACTCATTCACTGAGTGGCTTTTGTATTTAGGCGACCAGGAAACTCTACCAACAGTTTCAACCCTGCTTGGTTCCTTTGGATCAATTAAGTTTTCAAGAACAATTCCATTGGCTTTTAAGGAAAAAAAAAAGCTAGTCTCACCTATGTGGCAGGGTCCTTGATAGATGTTCATCCTATTATTCCATCTCTTGGTGGCAAAGTCCTGAAGGTCTTCTAGAGAACAATCTGCCACTTAAATGACCTTAGGACTGTTACTAGATAACTCTAGCCTTGGGGTAATGAGAAGTCCAATATGGACAGTGATGGAGGAGGAACTTAGTTTGGGTAAAATAAAAACAGAAATAGAAACCCTCTCCCCACAAAAAAACCTAACAATGTAATTACTCCCTGAAGAAGTGAATGAATATAGTGACTGTCCTTTTTTCAAATACAGCTGAGGGCACCCACTGCCAGTGCCCACAGACCAGGGTGTCATTGCTTCTAGCTGGTCTGCCATGTTGATAGTCACATAGAATGGTTCACACAACTTACCCAAGCAAGCAATTAATCAATGAACATTTATTAAGTGCCTACTACGTGCCTGGGATTGTGTTAAACTCTGGGGACAGAGACAAACAACAGTCTCTACCCTCAAGGAGCTCGCAATCTAAAGAATGTAACAACTCCAAGGGTTCACACCAGGGCTGGGGCTCCTCCTCTTCTTGGTGGTCAAATATGGTTTCACTGACTTTTGAGGAAAAACTAGCCTAGTTTACATGAGAGGGATTTATTAGCTGCTACTCCTACAACATTGTTTGTTTTTGCTTAAAATAAAAATCTCTTTTACTGATATCTTTCTAAATGAATATTGCTTCTTCTTCTTAATCTAGTTATTTTCATTAATTTCATTTACATTTGTAATCTGCATATGACACAAGGAATCTAGAGAGACTAATTTATGAAACATCCACTGAGCCAGTGAACCTAATGGACGTGCTCATAAGACTTGATACATGGAGTTTCCCTAGAAGCTTGCCTAGAAGCTCACTCCCTTTGGATGTGTGGCTCACCCTTTCCAAGCACCTCACTCTCATTCCCTTTGGGTTTGTGTGGTTTGTTTTTCAAGATCTGGTGAGGCAAATGAAAGCAGCCAGAAAACAAAAATTGAAAGGAATCAAAAGTCCAGCTTTTGCTTTTTTGTAGGCAGAAATTTTTATCAGCTTGTGATTTTATTTCTAGAGGCATATGGATTTCAAATTCAAGCTTGAATTTTATTATATAATTGTTATATAATCATAATTGATAGCAATGTGCAATAATCACAATAATAAATATTGTACAATAATAAATATTGTTAAGCTTGCACAGTCCAATACCAATTTCTCCTTGTTGCTTAACTGTTCTAAATTAGCTCCAAGCCTCCGGATTGGTTTTAGCTGACCACACAGCCTCCTAGGGATCAGGTCTTTCCAGGAACTAGTAATCTACCTTCCCTTACTTTCTTATCTTATCTGAATAATAATCTAATTATGGGAAATATCTTCAATTATATTGGCTAACATCTTTAAGAATGTATAGCACAGAGTTAGCAATGAGATAAGAAGAGGAAAAGCATAAACATTTTTAAACCACCTGTCTGCTTTTTGAAGTCTCCATGCAAAGTTCAGTAGAAGCAGGGGCAGCTTTCTCTCTCTGTGGAGGGAGTGATGGGAACTAAGGCACTGTGGCTCAGGGTCTTTGTAAGCCTCACCTGTTTACAATTACACTGTGCTCTGTCCACGTGGGCTTTCCACTGGTCTGCCATGCCTCTTTCATCCTTTTCTCAGTAGCCACGGAGAGTGATCTAATTCATCTCCTTTCCATTCTCACATGGTTTTCCCAGGAAGGATATGATAACCTTCTCATATCTCCTTGCTTGGAATACTTTTCCTATCCCATACTCCTAGATCTGGTGCTCATACTCTGAGCAACAGATCTGTAGTCGGGAAGACCTGAGTGAAAATCTAGCTTCAGACACGTACAAGTTGTGTGACCATGGGCAAGTCATTTAACTTCTGTTTGCCTCTGTTTCTTCATCTGTAAAGTGGGTATAATAATAACACCTGTCCACCAAGATTGTTGTGAGGATCCAATGAGATTATAATTGTAAATGCTTAGCACAGAGCCTAGTCCATAGTAGACTCTACACAAATGTCAGCTGTTACTAAAATATTACTAATATGACTATTCCCATGGTAATGATCAGTGGTACTCTGGGGTAGTCTGTTCCTAAATCTCATCTGAAACTGTTTTTGGAGTTTAGGGAATCCTGTCTTCAGGGAAGACTGTCCCACTTGTAGACATTCTCTGCCTGTTACCTCCTCTTTGTTCCAAGTATGCATTATTACAGCACTGCTCATTGCTCTCCTCAGTCTACATTTTTAAATTACTCATATTCCTCATTTCTTATGCCAAGATAATTTTACTTTATATTCTTATACCACAATTTGTTTAGTCATTCCCTAAATGGATTGGCTCTTACCTTTTTTCCCACTTTTTTAAACTCACTACATCAAAATGCTACTCTGTATATTTTGGCATGTATGGAACTTTTTCTCTACTCACCTTAGGATACCTGTCTAGCAGTGGGATGGCTGGCTCAAAAGACAGAAACAGTTTAGCACCTTTTCTCACATGATTCAAACTGTTTTCCAGATCAGTTGGACCTATCCACAGCTCTGCAATAATATATTAGTATTCCAATTTTCCCATAGCTTCTCCATTGCTATTTCTGTCTTTCATCATATTTGCCTATTTGACAGGTTTGAAACCTAAGAGTTGTAATTTGCATCTCTTATTAATAGTGATTTGGATATTTTTACATGGATGTTGATGGTTCAAAATGATCTTTTGAAAAGTTTGTTCATATCCTTTGACCATTTATTGATTGAGGAATGGCTTAAAAATTTTGTCAATTTATAAATAATACATAAATTTTATAAATTGCATCAATTCTCTATGAATCTTGGACAAGAGACTTATACCCAAGATATGTGATATACAAGTTTCTTGTCTCCTCAACAGTTTCTTTTCTTACTCTTGTTTTTTCAGTTTTCCTTATGATAACATTTTTTAGTTTTATATAATGAAATTGTCTATTTTGTCATTAGTTTTCTTCTTTACCAATTATTTGGTTATAGATTCTCTTGCATATTAGAGATCTGCAAGATACTTCCTTTCATATTACTCTAACTTTTTGATGCTGTGACTTTTTAAACCTAGATCACTTGTCCATCTGGGATGTATTAACAAAATAAAAATACAACAGAATACAGATAATGTTAATATGTAGTTTTCAAAGTCAATCTGTGGCTCATAGTGATCCTTATGTAGGCTTTAATGACTTCTATTTCTATTTGAGTTTAACACCACTGGTCTACACCATTCAGATAAGATCTTTTCCAAATTGGAAAAAAATGCAGAGGTATGAACTAAAAAACTAGCTGTAGGCCACATTCAGTTTTCTAGAAATCAGAGTTGAGGAGCTGAAAAATATAGCCTATATTGATATAATACATTATCAGTATGGAATCCCATTCTGTCCGAAGGTATATAGTCCAGGACTTCCAACATTTTGATATCTTTTCTGGGCTTTACATTTAGCGCATTTGTTCTGTTGGTTCACATGGAGGTATGTATGCTCTGATTCACAGGGGGTAGAATTTTGCTACAGACTTCTTCACCTTATCCATGCTCCCTTTGCCTATGATCACCATCGTAACCCTCAAACCATTGGAATTATTTGCTGACTTTCCTTTAAAACAAGGAAAAACAGTAACAGACATCTTGATATTTATCTCTATGTGCCAGCTCCAGCTCCTTTCCTTAACCTCCACTGCGGTAGGTTATAAAATTGGCAGTCCAAAATCACATTAACTTCCCAGACTGCCATTTCTCACTTCCTGTCACTCACTAGCAATGTGACCATGGGCAAGCCCATTATATATCTGTATATAAGCCTGTAGTTCCCTCATCTGCCAATGAAGGCATTGGGATTGACGTCTGGTCACTTCCAGCTTTAAATCTATGATTCTCTGATGTATATTGAATTTCTAATTCACTGAAACCCCCAGATCTTTTTTTTTCCAAATAAACTCCTGTCTAACCATGTCTCTCTCATCTTGTGAAGAGAATTTATTTGGAACCTACTTTTTAGGCCTGCTGATATACTGGCCTTATCTATAACCATTGTTTCACATTGTTTTTGCTGTATTTCACCTGACTGCTTGTGAAATGCATAATTTCAGCAAGTGACTTCCTTCATCAGCTGAGATTCAAGGATGGAAGGGAAAAAAAAGGAAAAAAAGATGAAGTGAGGTGAAAGGAATAATCCCAGGGTACAACAACTGATTTTGTGCTATTTCCAAAGTAGGATGGTTGGAGACAACCTATCTCAACCTCAGATCTTAGTTCTGGATGGGTCACTGATCCTTCAGCAGCTTTATCACCGCAGGTGACTTCCTGTCATTGGACTCTGCTTTCCTCAAATTACAACTGAATTATCTACAGAAAACACATTTCATTCCTGATCTAATTCCTTCCCAATCTCATGTGACCTCTGGGGAAATCCTACCCCTCTGCTTCTATGTCAATAGTTTAAAAGTTTCTTTCAAAATTAGGTACCAGCATCAACATGTTTTTACATTCTCCAAAGACTTCACTTTCAGTCTCAGCAAAACAAGGCCAAGTGGTCTGTGCCCACGGGCCCAACTTGGCACCCTTATGCAGTGTGACTAAAATGATTTGGAGGGAGGGAAGTGGAAAGAGGTAAAAGGAGAATAGGTAAGGCAATAGAGATGCAGACCTGAGAATTCCAAGCTGGGGTATGTTAGTAAATGTTTAACAACTCACTAGAGGAAGGGGAAGGGGAAGGCAAAGGAAAGGAGGAAGAGAGGCAGAATATGTACATTACATATGTTTAAGTTTAATCTGCATTATGAACATTTTTCTCCATCACTTTTTTGAGTTTAGAGAATCAACAGAACAATAAACCAATGCTTCTGCCTCAGTTTCCTCATCTGTAAAAATGGAGATGAGAATAGCACCTACCTCCCAGGGTTGCTGTGAGAATCAAATGAGATGATGATTTTAAAATGCTCAGCATAGTACCTGACACACAGTAAACACTATATAAATGTTTGCTACCATTATCATTATTATTAGATAATGTAAATAAAACAATTCTCAAATCTTAAAACACTAGGTGTTGTTATTTAGTCATTTTCAGTCATGACCAACTCTTTGTGACCACATTTGAGGTTTTCTTAACAGAGATCCTGGAGAGGTTTGCCATTCCTTCTCTAGCTCATTTTACAGATGAAGAAACTGAGGCAAACAGGGTTAAATGACTTGCCCAGGGTCACACAGTTAGTGAGTGTTTGATGCCGGATTTGAACTCAGGAAGATGAGTCTTCCTGACTCTAAACCCCAGACTCTATGTATTATGCCACCTAGCTGGTGGGTCTAAACCTGGGACTCTATCCACTGTGCCATCTAACTGCCCAAAGCACTCGATATATGTTAGCTATTATATCCTTGTTTGTAAAATGAGAGAGTTGAATCTCTGTGGTCTGTATCAACTCTAACATTCTGTGGTTCTAGTGGGATACTAGGGCCATGAAAGCACTTAGTCAACCACTGGGTGGGTTCTTAGTATATAATTAAAATTAATAGTCAAATATTCTTTGGAACAGATCCAATAACCCAAATGGGCCCCCTGGGACCTTTGTTATTTATTTGCCTCTGTGCATAGTATCATCATTTCTTAATCCTGAGACTAGTTAAATCAATTAAAATACATTAAAATGTGAAGAATAGAAAACCCATTTCTTTGACTACCAGTCTTAGCTCTTGAGCTAGTTTTGTTCTACTTTCCTTCTATGGTTGATGGTATATCTGGATCATAGAGATTTACAGAGAAAAGGAAACACACCCTTCTTCTCCCTATGTTAGAGTTGAGGGCAAGGTAAGTAGGTAGAAAAAGAAGAGAGATTTCTTTGGTCCCCAATAGGGATTGCTTTTATAGGAAGAACTTTCTGGCTTAATATGACCAGAGCTCAGATGGCCTAATAATAGAGCTGAGTCCTAAAAAATCATATTGGTAAGATATATAGCATAAGATGGGAGTACATAGGGTGTCCCAAAAGTTTTAGTGCATTTTAAACCTTTAATAGCTTAACCAGTCTAGTGCAGTCTTAAGCTGTATTTTAGGGAGCTTATTTTAGGATTTAGAGCCTATCCTTCAATCAATTCCAGGCAAATTGGCATACTTAGATAGATAGACAGATGGATAGATAAAGATCTGTTAATTACTTACTACGTGCCAGGCACTGTGCTAAATGTTAAGGGTCTAGCAAATATTAAGATATTCTTTATCTTCAAGGGATTCACTCCGTCCTTATCCTCCAAGGTAGCATGGTGAGGACACTGCCAAGAAGTGTCTTGGAGGCCTGGGCACCAGCAAGATGAGGTAATGGCTAACGCACAAGAAAAAAGGGACCTGAGGGTAGAGTCCAAGTTATCTGAGGACTGGGAAGTGAGGATGGTGGCAAAATGAGATGACATCCATGTGACATTATCTCCCACATTCTTTTGTTTGCCCAGGCTATGCCCATGCCCATGCCTGGAACGAAATCATTCATTGCCTCTACCTCTGAAAATCCCTGCCCTTTCTTCAAGGCTCAGTGGTCAAGCCACTTCCTACAGGAAGGTGGTCCCTCACTTTGTCAGTACTGTCTCCTATCTCAAATGACCGGGTAGATGCTTTTCTGTTGACACATTGTATCTCCCCAGCATAAGGCAAGCTCTTTGGGGACAAATTTAATTTTTCCTTTGTGTCTACAGTGTCTTCTACAAAGCAGGTGCTTGTTGGAATGGATCAGATTGAGTCACAGAAAATATGGTGTTATTATCAATTATAAATTCCTGGTATTTCCACTTAAGAAAAACTAATAAATAACAGAACAGTAGAACAAAAAATCAGAATGAAAATTCTGTACCACACTTTGTTTAAACGTGAAATACAAAAATCTCAAGATTCAAAACTGCTAAACAGTTCAGCAGGGTGGGGTTACTCATTTAAAAAAATGGTTCACTATAGGATCCTTGATGAGGTAAATTACAGTGATGAATCTGAAACAGATTGAGTCTGAAAAAATAATTACATATGACTTTTTCATGAGGCTGTTAATATGGTGAATATAATTTATTATTTTGTTATAGGTAATAGGTAAAGGGTAATTCACATGATTCGAAGAGTCAGAAAACCTGGATGCTTATTGTGCCTCTGCTTTGGACTATGACCATGAGCAAAATCCATTTTTTTGCACTTCACCATCTACATCTGAGAAATGGAAATAATATCTTCTACTTTCCATAGCACCACTGTAAAGATTGAGGAAATAATAGATGGAACTGTCTTAAATACTTGACTTTTGGCTTGTGGGTAAGTTTCTGCATTTACACTTAACTACCCAACTGCCTTGTTATTTCTATCTTCTCCATCAAGGAGAGCAATCTTCAGATTGTACAAAGTAGAACAAAGACACAGATAAGAGAGAATTGAAGGCAAAAGTAAGAGATGAGATTGTAGCAGCCCATCTAGTTGCTATAAATGAGTTTAGGTCTCTAAGACCAGAGCATTTATATCCCAGAGTACTAAGAGAACTTGCTGAAATGATCAAAGAATCACTGTAGAGAAATCCTGTTGATAAGGAAAGGGGTTCAGAAAATTGCAGTAGGGAAAATGTTGAGCCAAATTTCTACAAGGAGAAAACAGATAATTCTAAAAACTACAGAACAATTAGCTTGATGTCCATCTCCAGCAAAATTCTAGAACAGGCTATGAAACAGATGGTCTGTGAACATGACATAAAAGTGATAATCTCTAGCTCTAGGACCCAGCCTCAGTTGCTACCCAACAATGGAAGAGGATGCCTTGTAGAGTAAATAGTAAGCTTCCTGTCACTACAATTACAGAATTGTAGGATTTTAGAGCTGGGAATGACCTCAGTGATCATATAGTCCAACTTACACTTAAAAAGAATTCCAGTCAGAGCAAACTTGACAAGTAGTTATCCAGTCTTTGTAAGAAGACTTCCAATGAAAGTGGGGGCAACCTAATCAACTTTTGGATAGCTTTGACTGTTATGCAGTTTTTTTCTGACATCAAGCCTAATTTTCTTCTTATTCTTATTTTTGAATAACTTTTACTCAGTGCTCTTGGTTTTTCTCTCTGGGGCCAAAGAGAATGAGTCATAGAATCACAGAATTTAGCAGTTAGAAAGTACCTTAGTTTCTATCTATTCCAAACTACACATGAAAGGATTCCTTACTATATTTTACTTGACAGGTGACTACTCAATTTCATTCTTGAGAGTGGCACATCTCTCCTGGGCTGACTTCTCTTGTAGAGGTTTAGAACATGAGAGCCTACCTATCCAAAATACGTTTCCCTAAAATCTGGGGTATGTCAGACTAGCTTTTCTCTCTTCTATTTTGAATTCTAGGAGGGAATGGTAATGTTCTTCACCATTCAAGATTCACCTCATTTCCATCCTAGCAACCAAAAACTCCCTGATAGTAAGAATAAGATAAAAAAATTTATTCTTCCTTTATTGATTTTTCCTACAGCCTCTATCTGTACCTACCCCCAACCCTGAACACACATGCTTTGGAGGAAAAAGATTCATTTGGCTGAGATGGAAATTCTTTAGTCTGTTATGATCTATGGATTCCAGAGGAATTGTATCTTAGAAAGACAGCATTGCTTTCCTTATAGGAGGAGATCTCATTAGAGGTAAGACATGCAGAGTAGTAAGGTGTGGTGAGAGAATACCCTTGGTGAGGTGATCAAGAGAAAGTTTCTACAGAATTAAGACTAGAGTGGGAGACTAGAGGGTAGGAGACTAGAGACTAGGTGGAGAACATTACTCTTCCCTCCTAAAGTTCGTAATGAGAGAAAAACCAGTTTGACATGTAGGAGCAAGGTGTGGAGATGGAGGCTGGCAGTGAACTGTCATCAGGAGTTCTACTGTAGCTGCCTCTGCCTGTCACAACTAATGAAGGTATCAAAGATTCCAAGGAGAAATTGGGTGGCGATACTTGCCTACCTTTTTTTCCTACTTTCTCCTACAAGGGAGAGCAATTTGTCAAATCCAAAGCATATCTGTTCTTTAAAGTTTGTTTAATTTGTATAGAATGCTGGCTTATGATAAAGTTTGATTGATCATAGGGCTTTTGATTTGCATACTTCATAACCATGAATGGAAAGCTAGAGAGGAAGGCAGTGCTCTCTGTTAGAAATTGTTGGGATATCTTCCACCAATGCCATCTGGAGCTCTGGAGAGAAAATTCTATTGATTTTTTTATTTTATAAACTTTCCAATGTAGGGTAAGAGAATAAATCCAGTTTCTTGTCTCCTACTAAAAACATTAATTCAATAGCAATTGTTGCTTGGTGGATTACAGCCTTAGGTGTCATTACTTTCTCCATTGTTTTTCCTCCATGTAAGCTCATATATTCTTTCCTCTGTGGGGTGGATCCCAGAAAGAGCTTAGATGACAAGGGAGAAGGTAACACTGGGTAGGAGAAAAATGGAGTGACTGAAAAGTCGCTGGTGACAAACATATTCCAAGGGTAGAGGCCAGAGGAGAGTGGGAATTTTACTCCTCATGAAGGTGTCATATGAATATTTTGGTATGTACTTAGTTGTGAACAGCTTAGTGAAAAGATTGAACAGTTCAGTGCATTGTCTCACATAATTCTAAACTCTTTTTCAAAAGAATTAGAAAAATTCAGGGGTGGAGCCAAGATGGCAAAGAAAAAGCAGAGACTTGTTTGAGCTCTCCACCAAATCACTCCAAACACCTGTAAAAAATGACTCTAAACAAAGTCTAGAACTTCAGAACCCACAAAATGACAGATTGAAACAAGTCTCCAGCCCAAGACAGCATGGATAGTTGCTGGGAGTGGTCTATTGCATCATGTTGGGAGTGGAGTGCAGCCTGCTGGCACAGATCAGGCTGGAGTAGACCAGGTGGTGCAGGCTTCAAGACACTGAATCACAGAGCTGTTGCAGTTTTCAGACTTCTCAACCCACAAATACCAAAGACAACTTAGCAGGTCAGTGGGAAAGCTCTGTTGGACCTGGGTGAGAGAAGGGTGGCAGAGGTGGCTACAGCTGAAGCAGCAACTGCTTCTAGAGCTCCAGGCCCACAGACGGTGGGGAGAATCAAGTGGCTGCTCAGAGTGGGAGTGCAGGGATCTCTTTTCTTTTTCTTTTTGTTTCCTTTTTAATTTAATTTATCTAATATATTTAGTTTTCAGCATTGATTTTCACAAGAGTTTGAATTACAAATTTTCTCCCCATTTCTACCCTCCCCCCACTCCAAGATGGCATATATTCTGGTTGCCTTGTTCCACAGTCAGCCCTCCCTTCTGTCGCCCCACTCCCCTCCCATCCCCTTTTCCCTTCCTTTCTTGTAGGGCAAGATAAATTTCTATGCCCCATTGCCCGTATATCTTATTTTCTAGTTGCATGCAAAAACTATTTTTTTTGGTTTTTGAACATCTGTTTTTAAAACTTTGAGTTCCAAATTGTCTCCCCTCTTCCCTCCCTGCCCACCCTCCCTAAGAAGGCAAGCAATTCAACATAGGCCATTTGCGTATCATTATGTATAACCCTTCCACAATACTCATGTTGTGAAGGACTAACTATATTTTGCTCCTTCCTAAGCTATCCCCCTTTATCCAGTTTTCTCTCTTGACCCTGTCCCTTTTTGAAAATGTTTGTTTCTGATTACCTCCTCCCCCATCTGCCCTCCCTTCTATCATCCCCCCCTTTTTTATCTTCTTCCTCCTTCTTTCCTGTGGAGTAAGATACCCAATTGAGTGTGTATGGTATTCCCTCCTCACATAAAATCTGATGAGAGCAAGATTCACTCGTTCCCCCTCACCTGCCTTCTCTTCTCTTCCTACAGAACTGCTTTTTTGGCCACTTTTGTGTGAGATAATTTACCCCATTCTATCTCTCCCTTTCTCCCTCTCTCAATATATTTCTCTCTCATCCCTTAATTTGATTTCATTTCTTTTAGATATCATCCTTTCATCTTCAACTCACCCTGTGCGCGCTCTCTCTCTCTCTCTGTATATATATATGTGTATATATGTGTATATATACACATATATATATACATACATACATATATATATATATACACATACATAGACACACACATATACATATATATATATATACATATACATACACACAAACACACACACATACACACATATATGCATATTCCCTTCAGCTACCCTAATACTGAGGTCTCATGAATCATACACATCATCGTTCCATGTAGGAATGTAAATACAACAGTTCGACTTTAGTAAATCCCTAGCGATTTCTTTTTCTTGTTCTTTTTCTTGATTACCTTTTCATGCTTCTCTTGATTCTTGTGTTTAAAAGTCAAATTTTCTATTCAGCTCTGGTCTTTTCACTGAGAAAGCTTGAAAGTCCTCTATTTTATTGAAAATCCATATTTTGCCTTGGAGCATGATACTCAGTTTTGCTGGGTAGGTGATTCTTGGTTTTAATCCTAGCTCCACTGACCTCCAGAAAATCGTATTCCAAGCCCTTCCATCTCTTAACGTAGAAGTTGCTAGATCTTGGGTTATTCTGATTGTGTTTCCACAATACTCAAATTGTTTCTTTCTGGCTGCTTGCAGTATTTTCTCCTTGACCTGGGAGCTCTGGAATTTGGTGACAATATTCCTAGGAGATTTCTTTTTGGGATCTATTTGAGGAGGCGATTGGTGGATTCTTTCAATTTCTACTTTGCCCTGTGGCTCTAGAATATCAGGCAGTTCTCCTTGATAATTTCTTGAAAGATGATATCTAGGTTCTTTTTTTGATCATGGCTTTCAGGTAGTACAACAATTTTTAAATTC
>CM053624.1:163631854-163651933 GCA_028646595.1 Phalanger gymnotis
TTTCACATTGTCTTCCACTTTTTCATTCCTTTGGTTCTGTTTTACATTTTATTGATTTCTCATGAAGTCACTAGCTTCCATTTGCTCCAATCTCATTTTTAAGGTAGTATTTTCTTCAGTGGTCTTTTGGAGCTCCTTTTCCATTTGGCTAATTCTGCCTTTCAAGGCATTCTTCTCCTCATTGGCTTTTTGGAGCTCTTTTGCCATTTGAGTTAGTCTATTTTTTAAGGTGTTGTTTTCTTCAGTATATTTTTCAGTATTTTTTTGGCTCTCCTTTAGCAAGTCATTGACTTATTTTTCATGGTTTTCTCGCTTCCTTCTCATTTCTCTTCCCAATTTTTCCTCTACTTCTCTAACTTGCTTTTCCAAATCCTTTTTGAGCTCTTCCATGGTCTGAGACCAGTTCATGTTTTTCTTGGAGCGTTTTGTTGTAGGCTCTTTGACTTTGTTGACTTCTTCTGGCTGTATGTTTTGGCCTTCTCTGTCACCAAAGAAAGATTCCAAAGTCTGAGACTGAATCTGGGTGTGTTTTCTCTGCCTGGCCATGTTCCCAGCCAACTTTCTTGACCCCTGAGTTTTTCAGTGGCGTATGACTGCTTGTAGAGTGAAGAGTACTATGTTCCAAGCTTGGGGGGACGCTCTGTTGATTTCAGAGCTATTACAGCCAGCTCTGCCACACCAGCACACCTCCTTCCCCCAGAACCGCCAACCTGGACTGGACTTAGATCTTCAGGAGGCTCTGCACTCCTGCTCTAATCTGCCACTTAATTCCTCCCACCAGGTGGGCCTGGGGCCAGAAGCAACTGCAGCTATAGTTCTGTAGCTGCCCCATCTCCCCTGCCCCTGGGGCAGTGGCTGAACTGCGAACTCCTTCCACTCCCCTCAACTTTTCCCACTAACCTTCTCTGTTGTCTTTGGTGTTTGTGGGTTGAAAAGTCTGGTAACTGCCACAACTCACTGATTCAGGGCACTAGGCTCATGGTCTGGTTGGTCCATGCCGCCCACGCTGGGCTCTGCTCCGCTCCCAGCTCCATTCAGGATAGACCTTACCCAGAGACCATCTAGGCTGTCCTGGGTTAGAGCCCTGCTTCCCTCCTCTATTTTGTGGGTTCTGCAGTTCTTCTCTGTTGTCTTTGGTGTTTGTGGGTTGAGAAGTCTGGCAACTGCCACAGCTCACTGAGCAGGCTAGGGCCCGCTCCACCTGGCTCCTGGTCTGGTTGGTCCATGCTGCCCATGCTGGGCTCTGCTCTACTCTGTTCCCAGCTCCATGAGTGAAAGACCTCACCCAGCAACCATCCAGGCTGTCCTGGGTTGGAGCCCCGCTTCCCTCTGCTATTTTGTGGGTTCTGCAGTTCTAGAATTGGTTCGGAGCCATTTTTATAGGTTTTTGGAGGGACTTGGTGGGGAGCTCATGCTAGTCCCTGCTTTCCAGCTGCCATCTTGGCTCTGCCCCCTTGCAGGGATCACTTTGCCGTTACTGAAGCAGGATTCTCTTGCTTTTCCCTGCTTGGATGTGCTTCGTAGTCCTGGTTGGTGGTCCTGGGGTGAGGAGGAGCACTGCTGTGGCAGAGCTTGTCGTGGCTGGGGAGAGAGAGTCCTCCTAGCAGTTCCAAGGTAGAAAAGAGTGCTTGTGGTCACTCACAGACCAGAACATAGGCCAATAGAGGAGTAAATACCTCTCCTTGGATCATACCACCTCAGAAGAACTGAAAATTTACAGGGGCCTACAAGTAGCTTGGAAAACAACAGCACAAAACACCTGAAGCTTGGGACAGAGCGCTCTCCACTCTGGAAGCAGAGTCATGCCTTGACAACAAGCTCAAAAGTCAAATAATTGGCTGGGGAAATGAGCAGACTGCATAAAAAACCTCAGACTATAGAATCTTACTTTGGTGACAAAGAAGATCAAAACAGACAACCAGAAGAAGACAACAAAGTCAAAGATCCTACATCAAAAGCCTACAAGAAAAATATGAATTGGTCACAGGTCATGGAAGAGCTCAAAAAAATTTGGGAAAGCAAGTAAGAGAAGTAGAGGAAAAATTGGGAATAAAAATGAGAGCGATGCAAGAAAATCATGAAAAACAAGTCAACAGCTTGCTAAAGGAGACCCAAAAAATACTGAAGAAAGTAACACCTTAAAAAATAGACTAACCCAAATGGCAAAGGAGCTCCAAAAAGCTAATAAGGAGAAGAATGCCTTAAAAGGCAGAATTAACCAATTAAAAAAGGAGCTCCCAAAGCTCACTGAAGAAAATAATTCCTTAAAAATTAGAATGGAGCAAATGGAAGCTCATGACTTTGTTAGAAATCAAGAAATTGTAAAACAGAACCCAAAGAATGAAAAAATACAAGACAATGTGAAATAGCTCATTCGAAAAACAACTGACCTGGAAAATAGGTCCAGGAGAGTCCAATAATTTAAAAATTATTGGACTACCTGAAAACCATGATCAAAAAAAGAGCCTAGACATCATCTTTCAAGAAATTTTCAAGGAAAACTGCCCTGATATTCTAAAACCAGAGGGGAAAATAGAAATGGAAAGATCACATCTTGAAAAAGACCCCAAAAGGAAAATTTCTAGGAATATTATAGCCAAATTCCAGAGTCCCCAGATCAAGGAGAAAATATTGCAAGCAGCTAGAAAGAAACAATTCAAATATTGTGGAAACACATTCAGGATAATACAAGATCTAGCAGCTTCTACATTAAGGGATCAAAGAGCTTAGAGTATGATATTCTGGAGGTCAAAGGAGCTAGGATTAAAACAAAGAATCACCTACCCAGCAAAACTTCAGGGTAAAAAATGGATTTTCAATGAGATAGAAGACTTTGAAGCATTCTTGATGAAAAGACCAGAGCTAAATATGACCTTCAAATATAAGAATCAAGAGAAGCATGAAAAAGTAAACAGGAAAGAGAAATCATAAGAGACTTACTAAAGTTGAACTGTTTACATTCCTATGAAACATGATTTGTAACTCATGGGACCTTTCTCAGTATCATGGTAGTTGAAAGGAATACACACACACATGCACACACACACACATATACACACACACATATATACATATATATGCACATATATATCATATACATACATACACATATAGATCGAGGACATGGATTGAGTTGAATATGAAGTGATTATATCTAAAAAAAATTAAGAGAGGAATATATTGATAGAAGGAAAAAGAGAGAGATAGGATCGGGTAAATTATCTCACATAAAAGAGGCTAGAAAAAGCTGTTATAATGGAAGGGAAGATGGCGGAAGTGAAAGGGAGTGAGTGAACCTTACTCTCATCAGATTTGGCTTAAGGAGGGAATAACATACACATCCAATTGGGTATCTTACTCTAAAGGAAAGTAGAGGGGGAGGGGGATAAGATGGGAGGATGATAGAAGGGAAGATAAATTGGAGGAGAGGGTAGTCAGAAGCAAACACTTTTGAAAACGGATGAGGTCAAAGGAGAAAATTGAATAGGGGATGGGATAGGATTGAGGGAAATATAGTTAGTCTTTTACAACATAAGGATTATGGAAGTGTTTTGCATAACTACACATGTACAACCTACTTTGAATTGCTTGCCTTCTCAGTGAGGGTGGGGGTGGGGAGGGAAAAAGGAAGAGAATTCGGAATTCAAAATTCTAAAAACAAATGTTAAAAATTGTTTTTACATGCAGCTGGGAAATAAGACATACAGGCAATGGGGTATAGAAATCTATCTTGCCCTATAAGAAAGTAAGGAGGTCAGAGATAACAGGGAGAAGTGGGGTGATAGAAGGGAGGGCAGACTGGGGAAGGTGGCAATCAGAATACATGCCATCTTGGGATAGGGGAAGGGGAAAGATGGGGAGAAAATTTGTAGCTCAAAATCTTGTGGAAATGAATGTTGAAAACTAAAAATAAATTAATTAATCATAAGAAAAAAAGAATTAGAAAAATTCACAACACCATAATAGTACACTAGTGTAATTGTTTGCCAATAGCCTTTCAAACACTATTTCTGTCTTTTATCCATTTTGTCAATTTTGTGGAGGTGAGGTTAAATCTAAGAATTGTTGTAGTTTGCATTTCTTTTGTTCTTAGTGGTTTTAGAACATTTTTTCATATAGTTTTTGAAGGTTCAGAAACTTTCTTTTGAAAATAATTTGTTCATAACTGGTGACCATTTATCTACTAGGGAATGTCTCTTAGTCTTATGAAATTCCCTAAATTGCAGAGACAACAGACTTTATATAAAATATTGGTGCATTTTTTCCCTACTCATCAGTTCCTATTCTTACTCTAGTTATATTGTCTTTGCTCATGGAAAAGCTGTTTAACTCAGTGATACCCCTACTAGGACTACACATCAAAGAACAAAGGACTCACATGTACGAAATATTTTAGCACCTCTTTTTGTGGTAGCAAAGAATTAGAAACGGAGAAAGTGATCATCAGTTGGAATGATTGAACAAGTAATGCTATATGAATGTGATGAAATTCTACTATAGTATAAGAAATGATGAAGGAGCTGATTTCAGAGAAATCTGGAATGACTTGTATGAACTGATGCAGAGTAAAGTGAGCAGAACCAGGAGAACAATGTATACAATATTGACAATAAGATAAAGACAATCAACTTTGACAGACTTAGGAGCTCTGATCATTACAATTACCAATCACATTTTAGGTAAGGAGACAAAGCATTCTTGACATGGAAGAAAGCAAGGTATAGTGGATAAAAAACTGGTCTCTCCCATGGAATAAGCTATGATCAACAGGTAATACAGTATAGAAGGAGAAGAAAACAAAGTCCGGGGCCATGTCTTGGAGTACACTTATGGCTAAGGTATGGGAGGATGATGAACCAGCACCTGAATAGGGGAAGGCCAGGAGAGATTATTGTCACTTCTAAAGCCAAAGGAAAAGGGAATATCCAGAAGGAAGGTTTGGGGACAGAGCTGAAGACTCTTCAGAGGTCAAGGAGGAGGAGGACTGAGAAAAAGCTATGGGATTTAGCAGTTACAAGATCACTGATGATCTGTGTGGAAATAGCTTCTCAAGAGTCATATTCAAGTTGGTGAAGGAATGAGAAAACCCACAAATGTATTTGTATGCCTTTTTTGTCTGCCTATGCAGACATTCCTAGGGATCATTTCCTATCTTTTAAAAGATTTTAATCATGTTTTTATTGATATGGTAGAATATAAACTTCTTGAGAGTAGGGATTGTTTTATTTTTTGTACTGATGTCCCAGTTCCTAGCACACTACTTGGCACATTGTGAGGACTTAATAAATACTTGTTGATTGGTTGAATAATAGATTTTGGCAGCAAGAGAACTCAACAGATGTCTGAATAAATTATTTCTCCAATCATTATTACATTATGCTTCTGTACTAGGCTTGCAGTCAGTTTCCCAAACTCCTCAATTATTTTATCTTTCTGTGCCTGTGGCCAAGAGTCTACTTTCTTCTTCCATTGATTTTCACCCAAATGCTCTCCACTGTGCTTCCTTCCTTCTGATTCTGGAATTTCTTCACATAAGCATACCTTCTTAATATGTTTAACTACCAGGTATGGAGTCCTATACTAATCTTGATGGATTGATCATGACCCTCTGGAGCAGAAGAGCTGAGTCAATGTTGAGCTAACTATGGTTGCATGAGAACCAGCAAACCTTTGTCCCTCACCTCTGTCTCTCTCTCTCTACTGGTGACTGTACACAGTATTAAGGATACTGATAAGAGGATTTCTGGACCTCCAGAACTTGATTCTGTGATTTTACATGCATAATTTATGTTTTCTTGTGTAATTCGGAATAAACTATGATGTTTCCTTCCACTTTGTTTTGTCTCTCCATCCAGACTATCAAGATATCAATAGATTTTTGACAATGATGATGATATACCCCATATCTCTACTGGTCCAGAGACCAAAGAACTACTCATCTAGAGTGGGTGGATTAATGGACCTACCCAATCAAATTTGTTACCCCCACCTCCTTTTGACCATGTGTAACAACAATGTTGCTAGCAGCTACTGTGGCTGTGTAAGACCAACAACACCAGCACACAGAAGGGCTGCCAACACAGGTTCTTTGATCTGCTTTTCCAAGGAAAGCACCTTTGAGTTAACAATCTCAGTTTAATGACACATACATATATCATTCACTTAGCTCAGGAGGGGAAAGCCAGCACCCTGAACTTCAGAGAGAATAGAAACATACATTATATAAACAGAGCAAATAACACAAACCAGTAGACAGGCTTCCAGTTTTCTGTCCAGCATCTCAGTACATAGTTACCAGGGAAACACCTACATAGTTATCAGGGAAGCACCAAAATCTGGGTTTTCAAGTCAGGGGGCTCTTAACAATAGCTGCCCAGAGTCTCATCTAGTCAAATCACAGCACACTCTTCCAGTGAGTGAGAGCCCCAAACAAAATGCTAACCTCTGGGTTTATATTCCCTGTTCAGGATCAAAGGGTGTCAAAACCATGTGACTCAAAACCATGTGACACTTTGCAGGCATCACAGCCATGTGATTCAAACCTATGCGAACTAGGCTTTCCCTTGACATAAGCAGGTCATCAAAAACTCTGGATTTAATCAAAGAAACAAAGGCCAGACTCATCAAAGGCACTTGATTACCAGAGAAAACATTAAAAAGGTCCCACCTTAATTACCAACATACCATGCTACACTTTAAATAAATGCTATCCCCATGACCTTTTCATATTAGATGTGGTTATCCTAAGAGAGAGCTAGGTGGAAGAGTAGATAGAGTACTGGGATTAGAATCAGGAAGACTCTTCCTAAGTTCAAATCTGGCCTCAGATACTGGCTATGTGACCCTGGGCAAGTCACTTAATCCTGTTTGCCTCAGGTCCTTATCTACAAAAAAATGATCTGGAGAAGGAAATGGCAAACCACGCCAGCAGCTTTGCCGAGAAAACCCCAAAATGGGTCAGACATGCCTGAAATGACTCAACACCAACAACAGAATCCTAAGGAGTAGACATGCATATGGGTATACCACATGCAGTATTTTTTTTTTACTCTTACCAAAGAATAATTATGTAACAACCAAAAGGAAAAATGAGTAATACACTTCATAAACTTCTATTGTTGCCACCTTAGCCTTAATTCCCACTATGCCAATCACAGGATGGTGGTGAGGCAGGGTGAGAGTGAAGGAGCATTAAATTTATAATGCTACCTCCACCCCCACCACATTTTTACCTATCCTGCTTTTTCAAAAAATGTACCCATCCAGAGTCTAATCCCATGATGGGTTTTATCCAAGCAATTCTCAGGAATATCATTTGACTCCTTGAGTTAGTGCCTACAGCTATTCTTGTTTCTGACCTAAACTTCAGTATTTATGCATGGACATTTGAGTTCATGGTGGTTTTGGGGTTTTGTTTTTGTTTTCATTGTTGACTCCATTCCTTGACTCTTCCCTCCTGGTGTAATGTTAATAGGATATAAAAATCTTCCCTGCCCATTAATAGGCCTTATGTGGAGCCCATTAAGAGAAGCTTGCTTAGGGGAAACTTGCTTGTAGGAAGGCTTCCACACCTTTTGGTACTAAGCTAATTAGGCACTGAGTTGCAAAGGTGGTGATGCCTTCTGGTTCTAAGCCTATTAGCCAAGAGTGTCTCTCTCTCTCTCTCTCTCTCTCTCTCTCTCTCTCTCTCTCTGCATATATATATATATATATATATATATATATGTTCTGAGGTTGGCATTTTGCTTTGGGGGTTCACTTATGACAAGGACCTTGTGATTTCCCGCTTGAGGCTCTGAGTAGCTGTATATTCAGACCTCTCGACTGCGCAGATGTAAAGGCTCTCTTGATCCAGTGATGCACATAGAGTGTATAGCAATATTGCTTTGTTTCAGGCAGTTAAGAGCCCTGTCTGTTGGTCTTTATGCTAATTTCTCTGCTTTTATTTTCTCTGTATTTTCTCGAAGTTCTGGGTGCTAACCTTTCCCCTCAGGTAGTGAATGACTGTTAACCCCTTTTTGAGCAGTCTTTCCTAGAAAAGCAGATTAAAGAACATGTGCTAGCAGGCCATCCTGGGTATGCTAGGGTGTTTGCTGCTATACCTGGGTACTTCTCGGTGTCTCAATGACTATTCTTCTTCCTTCACCATAGCTACTCTTTATAGTATCTATGTTAGTGGATATACACTGGTGGTTTTCTTCATCCTCATTCTTTTTTTCATTTAAAGTTCAGCTGACTTGATTGTCAAAATCCCTCATGACTACATTCTTATGGACCTTTGCAAAAGCCACTCCCTCCATGGGTCAAGATTCTATCACCCCTATATTTTAAGACATGGTCCAGAGACCAAAGTACCAAAGTAGATTCTCAAATATCACCTTCTAAGCCAGATGTTCAATTACCAAATTCATTATTTCCTTCTGCATCCTTTGCTTTCAACAGGCAGCAGTGAAAAAAAGCACAACTTGTGTCCCTATGGTCTTTAGTTTCTTGTTCAACACTATGTAATCTAGGCAATGCTTCTTTAGGTTCCTTATCACAGTTTCATTTGTGTCCCCATGAATCACCAGAAATGGGTAGTAGCCATTTAAAATTGACAGCAGGGGCTGGGTGATTGTCCACAGGATCAAGGATACTGCAAAAAGGATTTCTGGATTGAGAGAAGTTGGACTGGATGATATAGGCTTCTCCAACTCTCGATTCTGTAATTTTATGTATATAATTTAGCTATTATTGTGTAATTTTGAATAAACTGTGATGTTTCCTTTCACTTTGTTTTGCCTCCCCATCCAGACTATAAGGATATCAATGGATTGTTGATAATGATGATGATATAAAGCTCTAGATTTTAAAACAATAACAATAATCTATCTGCATGTACATGTACTTTGTTTATGGGCCCACGGACCTTGCATACAGAAAAGTACAAATACCCCAGTCACATATAACAATTACAGGTGAGGAGAAAGTGAAAATTTCCAGGTACAAAAAGTGATCACCATAGGAACAATGGGGTTTTCACATATAAGACAAACCTGACAGACAAACCTGGATGCAACTGCCATAACCCCATCCCACAGTCCCTTGATGTACATTTGCAAAATGCAATAGCCTTGACCATATAGTAGCACACATGCCTTTCTATTCCCTGGCCACCCACAGCCACAGATTTCTGCCAATCTTTGCAGTGATTTTCACAGCAATAAACACTTCAGCCTCTTGCAATAAATTGCTTAGTTGATGTCTTGCTAAATAATATCTTCCCACTTTTCACTTTGTCAGGCAATAGCTTTTCCTCTGGGTCCTGTGACAAAAGCCTCAAAACACACACACACACACACACACACACACACACACACACACACACACACACACACACACACACACCACCACCACCACCACCACCACCACCACCACTACTACCACTACCACCACCACCAACAACAACAACAACAACAACCTGCCTCTACCTTTTAACTTCCTCTCCATTTATTTTATCAGATCTTCTGAACTCACGGAATGTCCCCAGCTGTCAATTTACCTTATAAATAAATTAAATGAGCAAACAGAGGTAAAGGGAATTATAGCATAGTGGATACAGATCCTATCCCATGCTGCCCACATACTGGCCATGTGGATCCTCACAAGTCACTTAACCTCACAGTTCCAGTGGTAGCTTTAACACTATAAGTTGAAGAGAAAATGCGAATCCTCACTGGTAAAGGGAGTTTTCTCACTGGGTATGTTCTAATGAAATCTAAGCTCCAACCCATATGTATGTATGTCTATGTGTGTGTATACACATACAAATACATACACGGTATTCCTAAAGTCTGGACACATAGGCAAAAAATGCGTACTTTCAAGAAATGAAATGAATGAAATTTTCAATAACATTTAATTGGAATATTAACAAATAACATCTTCAATATGATTTCCATCATTTGTGATATAAAGGTTGATGCACTTTGCAAGATTCATGTGAACTCAGTGCAATAACTCTACATTTCTTATGTGTCTGGACTTTAGGAACACTCTGTGCATACATGGTACATGTATGTTTATATGTATGCACATATTTGTGAGTATAGACTTACATATGTTTATAGTTAAGTCTATACATATTTATATTTCGATCTATACATGTATATAGATACATATACATATACAACTACCCCTTATATATTTCTACATTATATTTTATTATAATTATTAAGTTGCATATAGTGGCTAGCTATTAAGTGCTAGCAAGATATATATATATATATATATGTGCATATATATGTAGATAGATAGAGTTATAGATATATATACAAAATATTTTTCATGACAACAATACTTCAATACACCAACAATTCATTCTTTTCTCTGTGTGAGGACTCCATCAATCTGTGCAGCTTGATATTTTTCTTAATCTTAGTAGATAGTTTTTGTTAGTTGTGGCAAAAAAAATCATTGCTTGTTAGCCAGCCTCCTAGTGATGGGCTTCTCCAAGTTAAGTGAATAAGATTGTTCTACAGACAACAAAGATTCAGTCCTTCATTATTGTGTTGTTGTTCAATCATTTCGGTCATGTCCAGTTCTTTGTGACCCCATTTGGGGTTTTCTTGACAGAGTTACTGTAGTTGTTTGCCATTTCTTTCTCCAGCTCATTTTACAAATGAGAAAACTGAGGCAAGTAGAGTGAAATAACTTACCCAGGGTCACACAGCTACTAAGTGTCTGGGGAGAGCTTTGAAAGAGTCCTTCTGATTCTGGACCCAACTCTCCGTCCATTGTGCCACCCAGCTGCCCCTGTCTTTCATCATGCCCATACTTAAAATCCTTTTAGCTTGATAGGATCTGCCAGAGTTCACAATTTACTCCTACAGCCTTCGAGATCCCATGATGCCTGGCAAGCCATGATACAGTATGAATATACTGCTATCCCTTCCGTATTATGGGGATTAGGGGTGTGGCAACCCCATGATCTGGAAGATTCATGCAAAATTTTTTGGCCCTCCCTTCATACCAGAAAATAAAATATGTTAATATTATATAATATAATACATTTTATGCATCTCTGAGTTTCTAAACATTTTCTGTGTTATTTGCAGCTTCTGCAAAACTCCCTCCAAATTCCCATTTAATTTCTTATGCCGACCTGTGAAATACCGAAACCACAGTGGGGAAAGTCACAATGTGGAAGGGATAATGGGAGTCTCAAAGTGGAGAAACAAGAGGAAGCCCACATTTATTCACTATTTTCAGATTTATAAAGCTCTTTCCTTTGAACACTTTCAGATATCTGATTCAAGCATTAATGGCTCATTTTAAAGAGGAGGAAGCTGGGCCTCAGAGAGGCTTATTGTTAATGGTTAAGTACACTTTCTAGGGTTATGCAGCTAGTAAGTTTTGTCTCAAATTCACATCTTTTGACTCTTCCTGAAACACAGTGCTGCAGGTCAAAACCTGGAAAGGTTGCTTCATATATAGACTAAAAGCAAGAAAAAGAAACAAAGAATTGAGGGAAAGATTGGTATCTCCAAGAGATTCTATTAAAGGGCTTTTGACACTCAGCCTTTCTTTGGACTAGAAACAAAAGGATATTGAGTCTGAGAAAACTATGTGGTCACAGGATCCCTCAATAAGTTCCATCTTACATACATCAGATTAGCAAAGGACATTAAAAGAAAATTAGTAATAATTATTAGGACTTTAGGAAGACCAACATACTAATGCACTGTTGGTGGAACTGTGAATTGATCCAGCCATTCTCCCAAAAGCAATTTTGGGACTATACCCCCAAAGTCACTAAATTAGGAATATCCTTTTACTCAATGACAACACTTATGGCGAGATAACCCAAGGGGAACAAAGAGAGAGAGATGCCCCATATCTACAAAAATATTTACAGCTGTACTTTTTGTACAGCTATAGCAAAAACCTGGAAAATAAGGTAAGTGTCCAACAATTAGCAGCAAGGTGTGTGCTTTTTAGCTCTGGGCCTGGAGCCAGAAAGACCTGAGTTCAATCCCGCCTCAGACACTTACTAGCTATGTTACCCTGGGCAAATCATTTAACCCCTATTTGCCTCAGTTCCTTATCTGTAAATATGGGGACACACAGGAGAAGGAAATGGCAAACCATTCTAGTATCTTTGCCAAGAAAACCCCAAATGGGGTCATGAAGTCAGACATGACCGAAAAATGACTAAATATAGACTAAATATATATAGACACATATATGTGTTTGTACACACATATATACATATACATATACACATATATACATATGTATATGTGTGTGTGGTTTTTTTTGAGGGAAAGAAGATAACAGTGGTGCTATCAAAATAAAAAAAATAAGAAAAGAAAAAAAACAAAAAGGTTCATTGAAGCAATTTTTTAAATGCCCAGAAGAGAACAGGAAGTTGAGAGGAAGACAAAAACAACATGGCAGCTTCAAAATGAATGTTTTTGGTTTATTATATATCTATTTATATATATTATAAACAAGTGGTATATGGGAGATTCACAGTTTCATATCCAGTCCTTACTTTCTGTTCTTTGTATATTGAAATATTAATGTTTGTTGGCATTTGTCAAGTTCAGATTAATAAAAAATTTAAAATTGCTAAAGCAACCCCCTAAAACAGATATTTTATTACATCAATGACTTCTCTGGAGCCCTGTCAATGTTCTCATTCCATAATAATAATCCCTTACATTTGCGTAACCTTTAATAATATACAAACACTTTCATACAGACAATCTCATTTGATTGTCATGACAAGCCTCTGGCAACCACTGACTCAGATTTAGAGAATCAGGAGCATTTGAGGTTTAATTCTATCTCTAACACTTCTGTTTTGAGTGAACTTGGGAAAGTTACTTGACATTGCTGAGACTCAGTTTCTTAATTTGTAAGAAAAGAGGGTTAGAGCAGCTATTCTCTAGGGTCCCTTCCAATTAGATCTATGATTCTATGATTTCCCACTTTATAGATGAGGAAACTGAACCCTGGAGTTCCAAAGTTACTTATCCAATTTCACAGAGCTATCAAATTGAGTAAATTACAAGTACAGGTCTGTTGCTTGATGTGATTACAATGCTAAATGAGTATTCTGCTGATTGATTGTTACATTAAAAAGATGCCAAGCATTAGCATTTTTGGCCTTCTGTGGCACATCTATAAAATTCTAAATTTGACGGGGCACATAGTAAGGGAGAAAGAGGAAACAGGCTCATCGATGTAAACTGTGCATTTGTGCATCAGTAAATCCCCACAGGAATGGGGTGAGGGAATATAAATGTTGGTGAAATGGATGATGGCAGTCAGACGATAGAGATGAAGGATTGATTGGGAGGGGTGAGAGGAGAGAGACTCAAGGTACAGAGGTGGTCAGAAGGGATTTGAAATAGAAAAGAAATCAGACCTAGTCTGCTTGACCCAAGAGAGAAGAAACAGGACCAATGGGGAGATGGTAACGGGCAGGCAATTGTTTCAATATAACAATTATTTTGAGCTGTCCCAGAATGGAATAGGCCTGCCTTGTGAGGTAGTGAGTTCTCTGGTCACTAGAGCTATTCAAGCAAAGGCTGGCTGGGTGACCACTTGAAAGGCTTATAATAAAGGGTATTCCTATTCAGGCAATGGCTGGATAAGATCTGAACTCCTGGATCCTCTGGGTCTACCGGAACAACCCATAAGAATATCAGAGTCAGAGCTGGAGTTATTAGGAACAGGGGGAGACACGACAAGCTATGTAGCATACACTGTTGTTGAGATCTTTGAGATCCCCTAGTTGGGAATTCCCAATTCTTGTGGCTATTGCTACTGTTGTTCAGCCATTTTTCAGTCATGTCCAACTCTTCCTGACCCCATTTGGGGCTTTTCTTGGCAAAGACACTAGAGTGGTTTGCCATTTCCTTCTCTGGCTCGTTGGACAGATGAGGAAACCAAGGCAAACAAGATTGAGTGACTTGCCCAGGATTGTCTGAGGATCGATATGAACTCAGGTTTTCTTGATTTCAGGCCTGGTGCTCTCTGCATCACCTAGCTGCCCTGTAGATGTTAAAGTAGCTTCTAATTAAAATGCTTGTAATTATTAACCGGTATTTCATGGGAACCCAATAATGTGTTATTATTTCAATAAAAGTACACTTTACTTTTCATATGAAGATCTAATTTTTTTCTTTTTCTTTTTTCCCCTCCATTTTATATTGCTTGATTTAAAAATAAGGGAGTTGGAATAGATCACCACCAAGACCTTGTGTCTCTTCTTTTGACATCCCTTCCATCACTTACACCTAGCTTTCTCTGGAAAACATCACATACTTTGGCACCCTCATTAAGGCTTGGCAGCTTGTTCCCTCACACCTCACGGGTCAGGAGGAGGAATTGGGGTACTCTTTGTGCCTACTGCCACTTTCAGACCTTCTCTTTGACACCATCACTTTTAAAAATAAGGGCGTTGGAATAGATCACCACCAAGACCTTGTGTCTCTTCTTCTGACATCTCTTCCATCACTTAAACCTAGCTTTCTCTGGAAAACACCACATATTTTGGATCCCTCTATAAGACTTGGCAGCTTGTTCCCTCATACCTCATGGGTCAGGAGGAGGAATTGGGGTACTCTTTGTTCCTACTGCCACTTTCAGACCCTCTCTTTAACGCCATCACTTAGCAACTACTTCTCCTCCTTTTAGAGTTTGCTCCATTCTGCTCAGGTCCCTGATGCTGTTGTCTATGAACACTATGAACCTCTCTGTTCAGTTTCCTCATCTGTAGAATACCTATAGTACCTAACTCTTGGGTATGTCATAAGGCTCAGACAGATACCACAGGCAAAGTGCCGTATAAATTTGGAAACGGAGACTCAGGGAACAAATGAAATGCTCAGCTCCCTCTAACTCTTTGGTGGGTGAGTCAGGACTGAAATCCATGTCATACCACAAATGTTCAATGTTTTCAAACACACCACTATGGCATATCCACAATAATGGTCTTAGCATCCTAGTAAGAGGCAGCTAGGTGGAGCCATAGTGCAGAGAGCACCAGGCCTCAAGTCAGAAAGACTCATCTTTCTGAGTTCAAATCCGGCCTCAGACACCTCCTAGCTTGTGTGACCCTTGGCGAGTCGCTTCACCTTGTTTACTTTAGTTTCTGCACCTATAAGATGAGCTGGAGAAGGAAATGGCAAGCCACTCTGGTATCTCTGCCAAGAAAACTCCAAAGGAGGTCACAAAAAGTTGGACACGACTCAACAACAACATAACACTGGAGATAAGCTTTTAATGACACAAAAGCCAGGAATGTCAGAGTTTTTCTTTTAACCTTCACAAGGTAATTGGACAGTATTTCAGATGTGTTAAGTTATTGAAGTTAACACCATAAGAAAGAAGTGAAAATACTAGATACATTTAAAGAAAATGTGTTAGTCTGGGTGAGTTAAAATCACTATGGAAACTACAACATTTTTCTAATTTAAAATGACACATTGTAATAGACCCATGAGAGTTTTAAAAAAAAAAAATCAGCAACATTCTATGACTGGTTTTGAGGTGTTAAAAAAATAACAAGCATAATCCTGATAGTATGAGATTCAATAAACATTTATTAAGTGCATATTATGTTTGAGGCACTGTGCAGGGTGTCTGGAATAAATGGACACAAACAAAACTATCCTTGCCCTCAAGGATCTTACATCCTATGAGGTGGGGGGCAGGGGAGAGATACCAAATACAACATTGGTGTTGTGGGGGAATGGAAACTCCTGCCGGTGTAGAGCAGCAACTCTTCTGTAACTTTTTATTTTAAAGAAAGAGTAAAGGGGGTGGGTAGGATTTGGCTCTGAGAGGTGAAATCATTTGACCATGCTCACAAAACCAATGCATCTGAACATAAAGATTCAGTCTGAATTCAGTTATTTTCAGTCATGTCTGGCTCTTCATGACCCCATTTGGGGTTTCTTGGCAAAGATACTGGAGTGGTTTGCCATTTCCTGCTCTGGTTCATTTTACAGATTGGGAAACTGAGGCAAATGGGGTTAGGCGACTTGTGCAGGGTCACACAGCTAGGAAGTATCTGAGGCTGGATTTGAACTCAGTAAGATGAGTCTTGCTGATCCTAAGTCCAGCGCTCTATCCACTGCCCCACTCTGCTGCTCAATGAATCTGAGGCAGGATTTAAATCTAGGTCTTCTTCACTCCAAGATCAGATCTCTATCCATTGTCTGTAATTAAACATGAGTACTTAATACTTTCATAGGCTAGCAGCTTGACAAAATACTTTCCTAACTGTCCTCTGTGATTTACTTTGTTCATTGACAAAATGGAGATAACAGCACTTGAACCTTCTCTCTTTCTCTCCCCCTTTTCCAACAGTGACATTATTCCATCCTCCTTTCCTTCTTTCCATTCAGGTTTTAAAAGCTCTGGCTGTTTTCACCTTCCCTCCACCTCTCCCTATTCCTACCCGCAATAAAACCTGTGCTCTGGAAGGAGCTATTAAGCTAAGATGCTGAATTTCCTAGACCCCTCCAGCCTTGCTGTCTTCACTAGTTTCAGACCTCCATAAACTCCCCACTGGAAAATTGGACTCCATACCTGACAGGTTCCCTCCCTGGGCCTTTCTCTCGCTTCTTTCTGGGCCTCCACAGTCCCTCTACCACATCTCCAACCATGCCATTGCCTGAGTAAACCATCGCCCTCACCCCCCCCCCCCAACCTCCCACCTATGCTTTCCAGCTCTCATTTATGTGTTGTCTTCCATAATCAGGATGAAAGATCCTTGAGGGCAGGGGCCATCTAGCATACTCTATTGTATCTGCAGTACTAAAGCGCAGCACTTTGGTATATAGAAAGAACTTAAAATAAACATTTTATCTCTCTAGCAGCTTAAGATACAAAGATAAAAAAGATACAAAAGCTACTTCTGTTAACAGAATTTGAAGAGTTCGCTGGTCTGTCAAACCCTTGTACCTAAAAGATTAGACCCTTCCAGACTATTATAAGATTTTGCCTGAGGGAAGGTTTGTTTTGTTTGTTTATTTTTGAATAGTGGTTCTTGTAGATTCAGGGAAGGTAGGTGGTGCAGTGGATAGAGTGCCAGGCCTGAAGTCAGGAAGACTCAAATTCCTGAGTTCAAACCTGGCCTCAGTCACTTACTAGCTCTGTGACTCTGAGCAAGTTGGTTGACCTTGTTTTTGCCTCGGTTCCTCATTTATAAAATGAGCTGGAAAAGGAAATGGCAAACCACTTCAGTATCTTTGCCAAGAAAATCTCAAATGGAGTCATGAAGAGTTGGACATGAATGAAACAACTGAATAGTGAGTGAATTGTAGTTTCCATTAAAGTCATAATATACAATAACATGCTTTAGAATACACATCTTAATTCTCAGTTCAGTTATCTTTTCATTGTGCCACATCACCAAAAAGTTAAAGAAGTTCCTCTAAAAGTTTATCTTCAAAGAAAACACTAGGGGGGACAAGAAGATCCATTTCCTCTTTCTTTGTAGACACAAAACCAACCGGGTTGCCTGGAAGTGACCATTCTTCTCCAGGCCCCCACCATCTCCTTTGTGACACCATCCTAGGATGGATATCTGCCTATAGCCGGGTCCTGCCATGCAGTCTGACACATATCTACTTCTGGCATTCTCTGCTGAGGAGAAACCTGGCACTGATGTGGTGTGCTGTAGATAGGGAAGAACAGTTGCTGGCAACAGGAGTGCATGAAGCAGCTTGGGCACCACAGGCCCAAACTGTTCTTGGCTCCAGCTCTGACTCTGCTACTGACGCTTCCAAAAGCCTGAGAGCATTTGAGGATTCCTCTCTCTTATGCTAGAGCTATGCACTCAGGATGCCTTCTCTGTGAGATCAGTGAAGGAGGAGGCATCTGAAGTCTGAGCCACTGGGGCGTATGGCAGCATTTCAAGCAACACCACAGACAGGAATATCAAGGTCATGCTCAGGTGTGATGACTAGACATCTTGGCTAGAGATGGATGGCTGCATAGTGGTATATTCTCACCTCCTGGGCTCCCTGATGTATCCTGAGGTCAGAAACATTCTAGCCACCTAATGTTGGGATGATTACTCTTTTCCTGCAGAGCTAGCCTAATTGGTCTGCTGTTGCACATTCTCTTCCTTTCTTCCCTCTCCTTCCCCTCCCTCTCTCTCTCTTTCTCCTTCCCCATTCTCCTTTCTCTCCTTTTCCTTCCTTTCTTTCCTCCCACTTTGTCTTCATTAACTTGTCAAACTATAGCCCTTATATTTCCCAATTTAATTCTGGAGTGACTGTTGTGGAGACTGGGTTCCTTTGCCCCCTTCCCCCTACCAAGGGGCTTCCCTTGACTACATGTACCTCCTATCTAGCTCCATTCAACTTTACAGGCTGAACTCTCCAACTTTAATGTCAAGGTCAAGGTCTTCCACTGCCAGTCATATTGACTTCTGTCCTGCCACTGAAGTTCAATGACTCAGGAAGAGAGAGTGAGGCTGACGACTTTGTGCAATTCTGCCTCACTTAAATCCAATTCGCACTCAACTTAAGACATCACTCAACGATGTCACCGATCTTCTTTGAAAGTAAAGGATGAACAACTTTAAACCCACTAGTGAAGTCAGGAAGGGCTAGTGTGCCACCTCCCCCACCCCCTTTCCCCAACAACTCAACTCTAACAACAAGATCCATCAGGTACAAGCTCTGGTCTACTGAAGTCATTGGGCAGGATACTGGCATGTCACCTGGGGGACAGAAAACTTGAGTGGCACAAATATTTCTTGTTGTTCTTGTTTTAGTCGATTACTCATATCTGACTCCTCCTGACACCATTTGGGGTTTTCTTGGCAAAGATACTGGATTTGCCATTTCCTTCTCCAGCTCACTTTACAGATGAGGAAACTAAGGCAAACAGGGTTAAGTGACTTGTCCAGGGTCACACAGCTAGTGTCTTAACTTGCATTTGCACTCAAGTCCTTCTGACTGTAGGCCCAGCACTCTATCCACTGTTCCACTCTATCCACTAACTACCCAAGTATTCTTTGGGATCTTTTTCTTTTTAAAAGGAACCAGTTGAGTGGTTTCATGACCACAGTTGGGAATAGAATGCAGGACTATAGATATACTCTTGGGATCTTGTGAATGCAAATGAAAATGTATGGCAGCTGAGTTGCTGAGAATTGTGAATCATTTGGCAAGTTCAGAGATCCTAGGGGAGAAAGAAAGCACTATACTTTACTGTAAACTGAGAAAATCATTTTCTCCCTCAATTAGGAACAGATGACTTTCTAGTACTTTAGACAACTAAAGGAAAGACACACCAAACAATGCCATACAACTAAAAAGAAAAAAGGTCCAAGTTATTATTTATCATTGTTGGAGGACCATTTCCTAATTACATTATCCAACATGTATTATATTATCTATCCATTAAGGCCCATACACAGAAACTGACTCATATGCAAATTAACAGGCCAGGGCTGCTCAACTACAAAAGATGACTTTAATATTAAGGAATGCAAAGATATATGCAATATTTTTATTGAGTTAAAATGAAATTGATATAAAATATATGGGATTTAAAGTACTAAGATTTATTAGCTGTTTCTGAAATTCATCAAAGGTTTTAAAATTAATTTTAAAAAAACACCCTTTCTCCTTTAGGAGAATACACTTGTAATGGTTTTGTACAAAAAAAAGCCAATGCAACAAAGATTAAGAGGGAGGCAGAAAATTGGGAGAAAATCTTTACAACTAGTGCCACTGATAAAGGCCTCATTTCCAAAATATACAGGGAACTGAACTAAATATATAGGAATACAAGTCATTCCCCAATTGAGAAGTGGTCAAAGGATATGAACAGATAGTTTTCAGAGGAAGAAATTAAAGATATCAATAGACATATCAAAAAATGCTCGAAATCACTACTGATTAGGGAAATGCAAATCAAAACAACTCTTAGATACCATCTCTCTCCTGTCAGATTGGCTAAAATAACAAAACAGGAGAACAATAAATGCTGGAGAAGATGTGGGAAAATTGGAACATTGTTACATTGCTGGTGGAGTTGTGAACTAATCCAGCCATTTTGGAG
>CM053624.1:163652433-163694543 GCA_028646595.1 Phalanger gymnotis
TAATTCTTTTCCACAACTTGACTAGTGTGTAAATTAATTCAATGCCAAGTTATACATGGATGTTATATGGGATTCCATGCCTTCTTGGGGAGGGAGGGGAGAGGGAGGGAAGAAAATCTGGAACTCAAAATTATTCAGAACCGTGTGTTGCAAACTAAAAATAAAAAGAAATTTAAAAAAGAAAGTTAAAGAAAATAAAAAAATAAAATGAAATTGATACAAAATATATGGGATTTAAAATACTAAGATTTATTAGCTGTTTCTGAAATTCAGCAAAGGTTTTAAAATTAATTTAAAAAAAACACCTTTTCTCCTTTAGGAGAATACACTTATACTCATACTCTCACTTGCTAATCTCCTGATGAGAAGGTTGGTTTATAAATGGTTGGGTTTCTCCATATGGATTTGCACAAATAGCAAGATCCTGTTGAGTGTAAATAGTGAGTCCCCTGAAATGGACTCATGCATTCAGATTTGCACAATTCAAAGTTATAATTATCCAAAATAGGGAAATGGCTCCAACCCAACAGAGATATGCAGTACAGATACATATATTTGTATTTATACATACATACACATATATGAACAGTGTGACCAGGTTATATATATATATATATGTGTGTGTGTGTGTGTGTTTACATATATATGTGTGTATAGATAAATATATGCATATATAGATCAGTTAATAACCATTTGTTAAGTGCCCAGTGTGTGTGTGTACATGTGTATATATTTATATGTGTGTATATGTCTCTAAAGGTAGAAAGAAAGAGAAAAAAGAAGGAAAGAAAGGAAGGAAAGAGAAGAAAGGAAGGAAGGAAGAGAAAACCTGGTCACCCTGGCTTCATAAATGTGTGGAGAGAGAGAGAGAGAGAGAGAGAGAGAGAGAGAGAGAGACAGAGAGAGAGAGAAATCTCCAGAGTCTGGTTATACTGGCTTCATAAATGTAAATAAACACATAAGTATGTGTACAAATATACAATTCACAAACAGATGGATAGATAGACAGCCATATAGATAGACAACAGCCTTTTTGCTCTTTACCATAAAAAATGTAAAGATAATCTTCAGGACTAGGTCACGTTTTAAAGAAAAGATCACATTGTCAGTAATAGTTTTAACTTTTAAAACTTCTCCTCCCTTCAACCTCCTCCCTCAGTATTTTTGATATTAGCTTCTGGTTGGTACTCTATTCTGATGGGTGATGAATGTTTTAGTATGGTTCTTGCTTACCTGTGACAACGCTGGGGATTTTAGACAGAAAGCTCTTTACTGTCCTGATGGGTACCCCGCCTGTCTTGTCATCCTGCATCTTTGTAATGATGTCTTCAATCTGTAATGGAGCAAGAAGACCTTTAAGTATCTTAGTCTACATAAAACCAGGGCCATGCTGTACCCTCAAAAGAACAAATATATGAACTTGGACGTCGACTTTAGATACACTCTAAAGTTTCCATCCACTTAATCAACTAACAAATATATATTGAGAATCTACAACATGTACACCATTGTGCTAGAAAAAGGCAAGAGATACAACCCCATGAGAAAATTAGATTCAAATGCCTGTATCAATAAGGGGAGAATTACGAACTTTGTGGACATATGTGATAGAAGACAGATTTTATAATGAAGTGGTTCCTCTTTCCCAAACTGGAGTTATTTGTATTTCAATTTGAATGTCTATTTAAAAATACTAAATTGTAAAATATAATAGCATATCTTATCAGAAACTGGGACCTAGGCAGGTGTGTTGGTAAGGCAAAATGGGCTCCCCAGCACTTGAGGAGTTTGGCTTTTGTTTACTTTGAGTGAAAGTACTTTCAGCTGTTAAGTGCTAAGCCCCAGGCCCAAAGCCCTATCAGGTGTGAAACCTGTGTGGGTGTAGATTGATGACTTAAGAGGGGCCAACTCAGGAACGAATGGCCTCTGGTCATTCAGGTAGGGCTTGAGGACATGGCAACGAGGAAAGGCAAGCCAAGAGGCAGCTACAGCTGAAGCCGAAAAAAAGCCGAAGCTGAAGCAGGAGCTGCAGAAACAGAGCCAACCCGCGTGTGGACCCAGGAGTGCGAGCAAGGACTTGAGGCCAGTAAATATGATTTGGTTAAATACCATCTTGTGGCCTGCTGGCTACTCTTGTGAGGTGGGCTTATTGGGCCTGGAAGCTTTTGGTCAAGATGTCGGAATGGGGAGGCTGGTTCGCGGATCTGCTGCTGTGGGGCCTAAATAAATGTTTTGTTGCTTTCTGCTTAGAGAATCCCTCATACCTTGCGATTTCGAACCATTCAAACATACACATGATTATATTTGAGATTATAAATTTGGCATTCCTACTACAGCAGGCCACAGTCATATTCAGATCTGACCTCTCACCCCATCTTGCCAATAAAATCCAGTGGCTCCTCATCCCTTCTAGGGTCAAATACAAAACCCCCTTTCTGACATTAAAAGTCTTTCATAGCCTATTTCTGCCCCTTCTGGTTTTCTTACACCTTACACCTGCCAATGTAGTCTTTGATTCAGTGACACTGGCCTCCTGGCTGTTCCAAGAACAAAACTGCAACTCTTGTCTGGAATCCTTTTTTCAGACTGTCCTTCATGCCTGGAATACTCTTCCTCCTCACGTCCGAGTCCTGCCTTTCCTGGCTTCCTTCAAATCCCAAGTAAAATCCCACCTTCTATAAGAAAGCTTTCCTGATCCCTCTTAATTCTGGTGCCTTTCCTCTGTTAATTATTTCTTCCTGGATATAGCTTGTTTGTACCTATTTGTTTGCTTACTGTCTTCCATTTTAGACTGTGAGCTCCACCAAGGCAGAAGCCCTCTTTGTATCTCCAGTACTTAGCACAATGCCTGACACATAGTAGGTACTCGTTGTCATTCAGTCATTTCAGTTGAGTCTGACTTTGTGACCCCATTTTGGGTTTTCTTGGCAGAGATACTGGAATGGTGTGCTATTACCTATTCCAGCTCATTTTGCAGATGAGGAAACTGAGGCAAAGAGGGTTAAGTAACTTGCTCATGGTCATACAGCTAGTAAGTGTTTGCAGCCAGAGTGAAACTCACAAAGATGAGTCTTCCTAACTCCAGGCCTGGAATTCTATCCATTGTGCTGCCTACCTACCCCCAGTAGGCACTTAATAAGTGCTTATTAAATAACATTCACATAACAGAGATGGAATTAGGAAGGTGGGATGAAAGGAGATCATAACGGGAGAAGCAAGAAAAAGGTGGTATCTGAGTCCTGAGGAGTATAAGGATAGTCACCATGAGGAGTATAAGGATGGTCACTATGACCCAGGGTTAAGAACAAAAACAAGGTTCAAAGCTGGGGACATTCCCAAGAAACTGAGTCAGCATGAGCCATTAGATAATAGGTAGGTCTATACCACAGCGAGAAGCACACTGGAATGAAGAGGACACCTGTACATAAGGAAGAGGAAGCAAGATCTCACTAGAATGCAAATTCCATACTAGAACCATGAAAGGTTGAGTTGGAAGAGATCAGTTTCTTATTTGGGAGAAATGCAGCTTGTATCTGGTCTGCTAAGGTAGTTTGAACCTTCCTTTGTTAGGGGGAGGATGGCAGAAGAAGAAAGGGGTGGAACCTTGAAGTATCACTCCCTTTTGTCCTAACCAAGAGGGTTAATATATTAGAATGGATTCTGTTTCCTGTTCTCAGATACTATGAGAAAATCTTAGAGTTGGAAGGGGCTTAACGGTCACAGAGTTCAATTCTGCCATTTTGTACATGGGTAAACAGAGGATCAGTTGTCTAAAGCTACACTAATAGTTAGTGATAGACTGAGGAAAAGGGGAAGACACAGAGTGATAAATAGCTAAGCAAGGAAATTGCATCTTCATTCTGGGGTAGCTAAATTGCTCAATGGATAGAACACAGAGCCTGGTGTCAGGAAGACCAGAGTTCAAATCCAGAGTCAGACACTTACTAGCTGTGTGACCCTGGGCAAATCACTTAACCCTGTATGATTCCATTTCCTCATCTGTAAATGAGATGGAGTAGGAAATGGAAACCACTCCAGTATCTTTGCCAAGAAAACTCCAAATGGGTCCACAAAGAGTTGTACATGACTGAACAATAATCACCACAGATGGATTTCTTTAAGTAGCATGGTGAGTCAGAAATGTCCACAGTGGGCAGAGCAGGATCATTCCACTGGCTCAGGCAACCTGAGATGTCACATGGGACACCTTTCAGAGTCGGAAAGAACATACCACACGGCAGACAAAGCCTTTCGAGGGCCAGACCAGGTTATTCCAGGTAAGAAGAAAATGCCAATAACTTCTTTAAATGAGCTAAACCATTAAGGGTAGTATGTGTTACATTTGGACAACACTTTCACAATTTTTCAAAGCTCTTTTACAAGTCATTTAATTAATTCTATCTAACAACCACATGACATAGGTAGGGCAGGAAAAATAATTTACCCATACACAGATATTTGTTTTATCTCTCAAAGCACTTTATAGATGCTCTTCTCTGGTCTTTATTATACTACTAAGACAATAGGGTAGAAGCAGAGTGTCCTGGATCTAGCAAACTGGCTCACAAGAGCCAATTGTTTAATTTTCAGTGTAAGCATTTAGATTTCAGACACTGGCAAAACTACGAGTCAGGGCTTGATTTGTTGTTGTTTTCTTGATTGTCTGGACTAAGGAAAATGATGGAGAAAATGTCAATGATGTGGTTTAAATTTAAAACATTTGCTGTGTGTATATTTTTCCTTCAGAGAGCCAACTGTTAGATACTAGTATACCTCTGGGTAGAGGCAATACTTTTCTAAAATAGTATTTTATTTTTTCAAATTACATGTAAAGACAAATTTTAACACTCATTTAAAAACATTTTTGAGTTCCAAATTTTCTCCCTTCCTCCCTCCCCTTCTCCCTTTCCTAAGAGGGTAAGCAATTTGATATAGGTTATATATGTGTAATCATGTAAACCATATTTCTACATTAGTCATGTTGTGAAAGAAACAGACCAAAAGAAAAAAAATGAAAAAAATAAAGCAAAAATAGCATGCTTCGACCTGCATTCAGACTTCATCAGTTCTTTCTCTGGAGGTGGATAGCAATTTTTCTAATGAGTCCTTTGGAATTATCTTGGATCATCGTACTTCTAAAAATCATCTTTCGTCAGTTAACTGTCACACAGTGTTGCTGTTACCGTGTACAGTGTTTTCTTGGTTCTACTCACTTCACTTTGCATCAGTTTATGTAAGCTTTTTCAGGTTTTTCTGAAGTCTGCCTGCTCATCATTTCTTATAGCATAATAATATTCTGTCATGTTCATATACAACAACTTGTTCAATCATTCCCAAGTTGATGAGCATCCTCTCAATTTCCAATGCTTTGGGAGGTGGTACTTTGAAGATATCTATGATTTCATTGGAGTGCATCTTCTTTCTACAAATACAAAAAGAAATTGCCTTGGACTTTCCAATATTCTGAAAATCTTGTTTTCCCTACACATCCCCCTAAGAGCATTTAATCTAAAATACTAGAGACCCTCTTCTTGGTAGCTTTAAAAAATAGTATCTCAGGTATACTAGTGAGCCACTTGTGGTATCCATCTGTCTCTCATTCTTAATACACGTGACCAACTTTCTTCCCAGTAACAGATAATCTCAATAACGTCTATTAGTGACACTGTTTGTACATTATACTGCTGCAGCCTGATTATGCCCATTCAAATAATAATTGATAGCATTTAGACAGTGTGGTATATAGTAACTGATTAATAATAATAATAGCTTACATTTATAGAGAAGAGAACTAGATGACTCAGCGAATAGAGTATTAAGCCTGGAGTCAGAAGACCTGAGTTTGAATCTGACCTCATACATTTAATAGCAGTGAGATCTTGGGCAAGTCACTTAACCTTCTGTTTGTGTTCATTTCCTCAATGGTGCAGGTATACAGCACAGTATAATACAACTAGATAATAATAATAGCACCTACCTCCTGGGATTGTCGTGAGAATCAAATGAGATAATATTTGTAAAGTGCTTGGCACACAGTAGGCACTCTAGCTATCATCATCATCGTCATCATCATTATGCTTTAGGATTTGCCGAGCACTTTAAAAATATCTTATTTTTGCCTCACAACTAGGTTCTATTATTATTCCTATTTTACAAGAATATTGGAAACTGAGGCAAACAGATGTTAAGTGTCTCAGCTAGGAAGGTCCTGAGGAGAGATTTGAATTTAGGTCTTCTGCATTCTAGGAGTTGTGCTCTGTCTGTTTTGTCACTTAGCAGCCACTATGAATCACTCTATTCACCCACAGATTACTTATCAATTTAATTCTTCTGAAATTGTTGAGTATGACCTTCTTTCCCTTCCCCAATCCCACCCCCAAATCTGACACTTCTTTGTTTTGTGCCTCTCTAGAACGCATTACACAGTTATTTCTGTAACTGTCACGTTCTCCAACTCAATTAGAAGCTCTATCAGGTCCATATCTTATACAAACTTGGCACCTTCTTCAGCCCTTACACAGTGATCAGTACTTGGTAGAAACACAATAAATGTGCATTGAATTATGGAATTTCATGATTTAAAGCCACACAGCCCAAATGGGAGAACATTGAGGTTAAAAAGATCAGCTTTTGCAGCAAGGACTAGTTTGGGATCATTGAAAACACTGTGCAGTTTCCTAAAGGCAGTTCATGATTGGTGCCCAGGCACTTGGCTGGTGACTGATTGAGTGCAAACTCGTTCACTTAGATTGGGACCTGAGGACAGATAGCAGATACAGTAGGCTATGACTTATCATCACATCCCCGTGAGCTATCCAGGCAGGCCAGCTTGTCCTCTGTCTGCCACCACATATGGAACTCCTGATTTCCCCATTCCCCCTTTCCACCTTTTGTTCTGATCACAGTAATCAAATAAAGTGCTTTTGGAAAGGGGCTAAACATAAATTCCCCATCTCTGTGACTTGCTAGACCCAAACTGCTGTCCTTGGCCATTACTCGCCAGTATTTGCTTTCTTCCCTTATTAGAATGTAAGATCCTTGAAGGCAAGAACTTTCTCTCTTTTCGTGTTGGTATACCCAGTACTTAGCACGGTGGCTAGCACTCAGTTAAATGCTTAATAAATGTCTTCCCTTCATCTTTCCCCTTTCCCTTCCCCTTTCCCCTTTCTTACTCCCCCCCTTCCCCTTCTCCTTCCCCTTCCCTTCCCTTTCCCTCTCTCTACATCTTTTCTCTCCAGTTCTACACTACCTATTTTTTCATCTGCAGCTCCAGTCCAGGATACAGATATTGATGGACTAATGTGAGCATCTGCCTAGCCAGATGCATTTCATAATCGGAACAACAAAAAGCTTTCATCTACTTTGTTTTTTCAGTATGGAGATCTTTTACATGGATTTCACTGAGGAGACCTTGTAGTGTTCTGTGGGCTCAAAGCTTTGAGTATGTCATCTGTGAAAAGGAACATTTGGAGAACTTTTTCAATAGTAGGACATTACTTTCCTTAAATCTTATGCAATTCAACTCAGTACATACTTATTAAATAAGTTGCTTCATCTTTCTGGGTCTCAGTTTTTTAATCAATAAAATAAGAGGCTTACACTAGAGACCTATGTTAAGGTCTCCATCAGCACTAAAAACCTTTGCTATATTTCTAACCATATCTGCTGCTACTCCCCACCCCCAATCCAATTCAGCCCATTTGCTTATTTCTTAAACATATTTCTGTGTTTTCCTATTTGCATGCTTTGCTTATTATATTTCTTTTATTTGCAATTCTCCTTTTCCCTATCTCTAATCAGAACCTTAATCATCCTTCAATAGTAAACTCAAATAGCACCTTGTTTATGAAGTCTTTCTGCATCTCCCCAGCTATATGTGATCTTCCCCTCCTCTGAACCCACATAGAACTTTAATTTTATCTTTTTATGGCATGGGCAGTATTTAATGCTTTATTTTTATAGCATCATTTAAAAATTTATTTAATTTTTAATTTATGGCATAAAACAAGCATTTCCATAATATAGCATAATAAAAAGACAATTGCACATGTAACTGCAAGTTTATTATGTACAACTTGCTATTCCTTTTGAATATATAATGAAATTATAATGTAAATTTCTTTTTTTCTCTTTTTTTTCTTCCCTCCCCCCTGCCCTAGAGATGACTGTCATTAGACACAAATAGGGATGTGTGTGTGTGTGTGTGTGTATGTAAAATCATTCTATGCATACTTCTATTTATCAGTTTTTTTCTCTCGATGTAGATAGCATCTTTCTTCAAAAGTCATTTGTAGTTAATTTGGACATTTATAATAGTCAAAATGACTTATTTGCTCAAAGTTGTTCTTAAAACAATATTGCTGTTACTGTATACAACGTTCTCTTGCTTCAGCTCATTTCACTCTCCACTCATGAAAGTCTATCCATTAAGCTCATTATTTCTTATAGCACAGTAGTATTCCATCACAATCACATACCATAGCTTGTTCAGTCATTCCCCAATTGATGGGCAGTTCTTTTCCACTACAAAGGGGACTGCTATAAATATTTTAGAACATATGTTTTATTATAATTATTCATCTAATGGTTTATCCCTGCATTATAACCTGCATTAGAGAAGAGACTGTGGCTAGGTGGTGCACTGGATTGAGAGGTATGCCTGGAGTCAGGAAGATCTGAGTTTAAATTTGCCCCTAGACACGTACTAGCTGTGTGACCTTGGGCAAGTCACTTAACCTCTATTTGCCTCAGTTTCCTCAACCATAAAATAGGGATAATAATAGCACCTACATCTCAAGTTGTTGTGAGGTTCAAATGAGAGAATTTGAGATAATTTTTTTTGTCTTTACTCTGGGTACTATCATTTATATCAGGTGCTTCTATTTTAATAGGAGTATAGTATAATTTAACTTATCAACAAAGCTATAGAACAAATAATTGTCTTTGAAATCCTGGATTATAATTCATAATAAGCGATTGACTTGTACCTCAAAAACCTGTCAAGAGATTAAGTTTGTGCTGACCCAAGGTAATTTTTCAGTTGTGTTATGATTATTTTTTCTGCGGTAATAAATTGTACCTTTGTTGTGATGAGAGAAAAGTCATTCCTTCTCATGGAACTGCACTTTCTCAGGGGGTTCTGATGGGACAGTTGATTCTTCTAAAGTATTTGAGTAAGTGTTGTCATTTGGCTCCCAGGAGCTGCCATTTTGTCTGTTCGGCCAAACCTGGAATAACCTATAGAGCATACACTTTCCTTTTCTGTCACGATAGATGCACAATGGCCACTGGTCATATCTGTGTGAAGTGCTTGGCATGGTGCCTGGAACATAGTAGGCATTATCTCTTTGTAACCCTCACATCTTCTAGTGATGTGCCTCATTCAATAAATATTTGGGGAGGGGAATCATGTGCTGGTTTTGAGGTCAGTTAGCAAAAGGAAAACAGCATAAATATTTTCAAAATGATACATGTTTGGGTCCAAAGAAATTTCAGAGACTAAAATCATAAATTATATTTATACCTCAAGTGATCTAGATGGAAATTCAGTGACAACTAAAGAAATGAAAAGAAACACAACACTTGAGCCATTACGTCGGTCTTTGATGGAATCACTTCTAGCCTGTACTGATATGGAGAGGATTTAAAGGACTGATTTAGCCAAGACACTCATTTCCAGTCTGCTGAACAATGTATCTCCTATGATAAGCCTTGAAAAAAAAGCATTTATTGTTTATTTTCTAAGCATCCCTCTTCCATATTTGTCCATCATTTCCTAAGACGAAACATCCTCTTCAACTACTAGAGATAGAAGTCCATAGGAAGAGATCATCTTTATTCCTGTTCATTAATTTATTAGGAAATATGAACCACTATAATAATACCTCACATTTAACTAGTAGCATTTCAAATAATTATTCAGCAAACATTTATTAGATGCCTATTGTATATAAGCTGGGGGCAGACAAAATGCTATTTTTTTATGTTTGTAGCATCCATCTTAGCTACTAATAAGTATTACTCAGTATATCAAATATATACTTAAATATTATATATATTAAATGTATTAAGTAGTTAATAAATCCTAAGGGTCAGCTTGGTGGCACAGTGGATGGAGTACTGGACCTGAAGTCAAGAAGATGAATCTTCCTGAGTTCAAATCTGGCCTCAAACACTTACTAGCTCTGTGACCCTAGGTAAGTCACTTAATCCTGTTTGCCTCAGTTTCCTCACATGTAAAATGAGCTGGAGAAGGAAATGGCAAACCACTTCAGTATCTTTGCCAAGAAAAACCCAAATTGGAGTCATGAAGAATTGGAAGTGACTAATTGACAAAACAGCAGCAACGTGCAAAGCACTGTGCTAGCTAGTGCTGGGGATACCAACAGAAAGTCAAGACAGTCCCTGCTCTTGAGCAGCTCACAATCTAAAGGATGAAGGTCTCAGTGGCAGGGCAGATGGAAAGGTCCTTAGGGAGCAGAGGCAAAGCAGATAATAATGCTCCTGCTCAGGCAGCTAGGTGGCGCAGTGGAGTCAGGTGGACTTAAATTTAATTCTGGCCTCAGACATTCACTAGGAATTCACTTAACCGCTGTCAGCCTCGGTTTCCTCATCTGTGAAATAGGGACTGCAGTAATAGCACTTATCTCCTGGGGCAGTTGTGAGGATCGAACCCTATAACATATGTAAAGTGCTTTGCAAACCTCAAAGCACAATATAAATGCTAGTTATTATCATTATTATTATTATTGTTTATAGTCATTTCCACGGATAAAATCCTATCAGTTTCTGATGTCGAACCATTTGATAGTGCCAAGGCCTTTCTTTTTTGGGTCTTCAGTAGCTGGGGCAGTAGCACCTGGAGGAGCAATGGCCAGGTTGCATCTCTGCAATGGCTTTTCCCCAGAAGGTTGGGAAGGTAAGGACTGGGCTTGACATAAGGCTATTCCTCAAGTTCTTACATTCAGGGTCCGGGGATGTCTGCATGAAGGCCTGAGGAGCAATGGTGGCCAAGGTGGTGGTATTAGTTTGACCTGCTTGGCTTTTCAGTGCCTTCTGTCTCCCTCCCAGGATGACTTGCTAGTTACATGGGTGGCAGTTGGTTGGCAGCTAGTAAGGATGGCCATCCCTTTCTCCATGGGAGTTGCTTCTCTGGACGATAGCCATAAGGGCTGGCCTTGAGGCAAGACCAGTTACCTGGGAGGGTACCACCACTCTCACGATTCTTGTGCTTCTCTGTCTGCTTGGGGCAGTTGGTCAGCAGGTCTTGGCGGTTTGAGAGGAAAATCAGCGCCTTCTCCACAATGATTTCTCCCCTCAATAATGGAGGCTGGGTTAGACACGGCTATCTCCAAAGCTCTTGGGTATAAGAGTGGAGGACAGCCTAGGCAAAGGGATGGAAATGTGATGTGAAACATTATGTGTGAGCCACAGCAAGTAGGCAAGGATGGCTGGATCACAGAGTATTTGAAGGTGAATAAGGCATTTAAAGGACCAAAAAAGACAGAAAGAGCTCAGGTTGTGAAGAGCTTTAAATGACAGAGGGGTTGATATTTGCTCATAGGTAATTATGTAAAATCAATCAACTTGTCATTTCTGTGGAGGATGGAATGGAGTGAGGAGAGAGCAAAGGGAGGGAGTCCAATTAAAAAGCTATCATTAAGAGTCCAGGTAAGAGATGATGATGGCCCAAACTAGGGTGGTAGCTATATAAATGGAGAGACAGGGAAATGTGATATATGGCATATAGAAAGAAATTATAAGGTTTAGCAACTGATTGGATATATGAGGTGAGTAAGAGTGAGGAGTTAATTTTAATCTATCTATCTATCTATCTATCTATCTATCTATCTATCTATCTATCTATCTATCTATCCCTATCTATCAAAGGCAATCAAGGTTAAGTGACTTGCTTAAGGTCACATAGCTAGCAAATCTCTGAGGCTGGATTTGAACTCAGATCCTCCTGACTCCTGGGCCAGTATTCTATCCACTATATCACCTACCTGTGTAGAGAGAAGTGTTAAGAATGATACTGATTCTGATGACTTGGATGACTCGAAGGATGGTTATAATCTTAACAGTTATAAGGAAATTGTTCAGAGAAGAGGTATGTCATAGGGAGAAATATAATGAGTTTTGTTTTGAAAATGTTGAGCTTGAGATGCCTATGGGATATCCAGTTTAAAATGCCCAAAAGGCACTTGATTTGGGATGGGAACCGAGGAAAAGAGACAAGGGCTGGATAAATAGATGTGGGGCTCATCGGGCACAAAGATGATCATTGAACCCATGGGAGCTAATGAGTGACATTAAGTGAGGGAGTACAGTGGAGTTTTTTTTTTTATCTACAAGGCTTATCTATATCTACAAGCTTATTTTTTTTAAATGTGCTTAGAAATAGCTCCTTATAATCCATTTCAGAATTTTTATGGCGATCAAGGTGAAGCTTATCAGGACATAGTTTCTAGCATCCGTTTTTCTTCTCTTTTTTAGACAAGTGGGACATTTTCCCACTTTCTGAATGATTGGATTATCGGTATTCATAGGTCTTATCTGATCATTATGGTTGATACCTTTGCAAAAAAAAATCACCCTTTGCCCTAGTGCCACATGGCTGGTTTCATTTCATCCCAATTCATCTTTGTTCCATCAGAAGAAGTAGGTGTAGTATATGATTTTATTGCCTTGGTTTTTCTAATTAGTTGGGATCTCTGCACAAATCACTTCTCTTTGGGTCTCATTTTGCTCTGGTAAATCGACCATCCGTGTTGGACAGAATTGTTTCTAACAGTTGATGAGCCTCTAAATTCCATCTTATTTCTGTGCCAACTCTTGTTCCTGAATATGAGCAGAATCAATTCCATTTCTTTAATAAAGAAAGCTGCAAGCCATTGAGGCCTAAAATTTTCCATATAGATCAATAAGCAAGTGGCTCTTATATGGCATTTAAGCATTAAGCAGTACAGAGAAACCTCTTATTGGCGGTCGATACTTTCACTGATACTGATTGGATAGACAGAGACCTCCAGTACTTAAAAGTGTCTTGGGTACTTTTCTCAGAAGACCACAAAAGACTTTACTGGCCTGATGGTGACCTTCCTCCACTAACAAGAGAATGTTACAAGCAAAAAAACCTGCTTACTTGGAAAATATTGTGTGCACATGTTGGTGATGTGTTTTTAAAGGAGAAACTGTTCATAAATGTAGTTCACTGAAAGGGGTCCTTGGGTGAGAAGGTATATTAATATTTAAGGTTATATCTGAAACACAGGACAAGAAAATGTGTGGTATAGTGGAAGAAACATTGGACTTGAGGCCTGGCTCTAATAATGACTAGCTATGTGATTATGAAGAAGTCCCTTATCTGAGTCAGTTCAACATCTATAAAATGGGTATGAGGGCCATGAGCCTTTGCAGGCTCTTGGCAGGTACCATAAGCTTTGCCACTCCCCCTTTGATATCTCTTGTGCTTTTCTGATGCCTTTGAGCTTCAGGGTGATTCCTACGGTCTGACTCTAGTTGAAGGGGGTGATAACAGGAGTTAGAAAAGCAAATGCAATGGAATACTAGTATTTTTTGCAGCCTTAAAAATACGGAAACAAAATGGAGGGCACATCACCTGCACCCTAAGGTAAGGAAAAGGTGAATGGAATCTGGTAGTCCTGACTCAGCTAGGAGTGATGGCTGGGGAAGATGGGATATCACCAGGTCATCACAGCTGCCTTTGGACAGCATGCCAGGCAGGAGGGATCATGAGTCTGTGTAAAACAAAAAAGATTTGGAAATGCTTGGACTACCACACTGCCATTGGTTCTGGCTATTTGTTATAAACACTGTGATGCTTCCTCAAGGAAAGCAAAGGGAACTAAGATTTATTAAGCACTTGCTATGTGCCAGACACTGTTAACCCTTTACAAACACCACCTCATTTGGTTCTCCCAACAACAACCGTCAGAGGTAGGTACTGTTATTATCCCCATTTAACAGATGAAGAAACTGAGGCAGACAGAAGTTAAGCAACTTGCCTAGGGTCACACAGCTAGGAAGTATCTGAGGCTGGATTTGAACCCAGGTTTTCCTCCACTGTGACATCTAGCTGCCTCAGAGGGAGTGGCAGTACATTGCCAGGTTGGAGCATTCTACCCTTCATGGGAGTGAGGGACTGGAGCAACATGGAACTACCCAAGCTGTGGTGGGAGGGTGACAGAAAGGGACATGGTGATAAAGTGGAGGAGGGGGATTTAGAGTAAGGAGAGGGAGAGGTGGAAGAGAAAGGGAGAATGAGGCAGGGAAGGGGAGAGATACCATGAGGATGGAAAGACAGAGGCAACAGAGTCATAGAATGTCAAAGGGGAAAGAGAGGAAATCCCCTTTCCCAAAACAAAAGGAGGCCCTAAAACTGAAGTTGAAGGGGACAAAAAACCACAACATGGAGGAACAAACTCACATCTTACTCTTTTCTGGTACTGTGTGAGTCATCCTTTCCCTTTATGGAGCCACAAACTCAGGAAGCTATTTCTTTCTCTTTCTTTCTCTCTCTCTCTCTCTCTCTCTCTCTCTCTCTCTCTCTCTCTCTCTCTCTCTCTCTCTCTCTCTCCCTCCCTCCCTCCCTCCCTCCCTCCTTTCCTCCCTCCCCTTCCCCCCCTTCTCTCTCACTCTCCCTCCTCCCCTCTCTCCCTCCCCACCTCTGTCTGTCTATCTGTCTATAGAGAATCTATAGATCCAGAGAAAATGTGTGCCTCAGCAAAAGATGTGTTTCTTAATTCTCAATCACCCCTGGGTGGGTCACTGAGTCTAAATCATTGTATATGTCCCTGAGTTAGTTAACACCTACCTGAAAAGAAAGGTCCTTTGTGTTTTTAAGTGTCTATGTGCTCAGGCATAAGTCCTTTTTTTAAAAAAAAAATTGTATACAATATACTTATTTTATGCGCCTTGCTTTGTTGTTACTTGATGCTTAGAGGAGAAACTGTGTATCCCTAGAGAAAAGCAAGAAATAAGTCAAATACAGATGTTCCCTAGGGCATCTGGATGAGAGGAAATAAACCTTGGATTTCTATTGAGAGGCCCTTCAAAGTTTGAACCCAGTCCATGTAAGCCCACACCTAGGGGTTTTGAGCTGTAGGATTCTTTTGGATAATAATACTTAAGCTCCACTCAGGTAGCTGCCTCTGAGGGACAGCACAGTAGAGTGGAATAGAGTGCTAAGTTTGAATGCAGAAAAACCTGGTTTGAATCTTGTCTCTGACACTTAGTAGCTGTGTGACCATAGGCAGGTCATTTATCTTCACATTTTCTCATCTTATGTAAAATAAGGAGAATGAACTAGAATATCCCTAACAGCCTTTCGAGCTCTGAATCATATGATTCTTCAAAGCACAGAATCTCAGAGCCGGAAGGGGGATTAGAAGTCATCTAAACCTTACCCCTTATTTTATAAATGAAGACATTGAGGTCCAGAGATGAAATATACTGCTAAAGGCATAGTAGAAGATGGAATGGGGGGCATTTAGGAGGTTCTCTTTTTGATTTTGGAGGAAATGAAACAGGGAGTTAGGAAAAGGTACATTCTCAAGTTCAAGTGAAGACTTGTTTAATTTTTTCTTTTTATCTTACATCAAGTCTGTCTGTCTCTGTTTACAGAGGATAGATTTACACTCCTGACCAGAAACAAAAAATGGATGGCATTTTTTTTGTTTGCTTAGATGGATCATTAAATGAATTAATTGGCTTACCCTCCCCAGGTCTCTTCTGCAAAAGATGAAAACGCAAGCAAAATCATATCGAGATGATAGAAAAGTTCTCCTGCAGCAACTTAACAGAGAAAGGCAGTGTGTGCCTCGGGCATGAAGGTCCTTTCTAGTGAAGCATTTCATCTTGACTTTGCAATCAGTTGTCTATTTCTGTCTGCTAATGACTGTCACATCAGCTCCTGCATTTCATTAGAGAGACTCCTTCTGTTTTGGTGTCTGTGAGCAAGTAGATGATGACTCCTTGGACATATATCATCAGCCCAGGAGGCAGAAATCAGAATGGGAAAATGATAATCATATTTCTTAATCCAAAATGTGCTGGCTTCACTGAACTTGGTTCAGTCCCACGTGCTCTCCATTTAGTTCAGAGCATCTTTCTCTTTGGGGTCTTAAAAACAAAAGGCACTGCTCTTCAAAACTGATTGCCAGCACGATTGCTGGTCATTCACATTTCTCTCTGAGGTATGGGTGCCTGCCTTCCTGGGTCACTTTTCTAGAGCAATTTTAAGACATTTCAAAGTGTGGCTATTTTGAGACCCAAGGATATAATCATTGTCTTATCGTGAATCTGGAAGCCATGTGTCAGATCTGTCCTTTTTCTCTGAAATCCATTCCCCACTTCAAGCCAGGTTACCCTACTTTAATGGCTCCCTAATGTGGTTCACTTAATCCTATTTGTAGGACCTCATTTTCCCACATTCTAGATTTGGTTTTTGTCCAATAGGAAGCATAAAAGAGACTTCCTGTTTGAAGTAGGGATTGCCTGAGTTTCAGGCTCTCCCCATCATGAGTGCTCTATAGTTGTTGTCATATCTTGGTTTCTTGTAGCTGAATGTATAAATACAGAAATCCATGCTGCATGGTCTGGTGCAAAGTGTGAATATCAATAGCTAAACTGTTCTCAGAAAAAGTACAGAAAAGATGTACTTTTTGTAGCAAAGACCTGGAAACTGAGAAAGCATCCCTCTGAATAATTATGGTATATAAATGGAATTGAATGTTATTGTACTGTAAGATATAGTGAAAGGGATGGATTCAGAAAAACCTGGGAAGACTTGTTTGAATGGATCTAGAATGAAATGAGCAGGACTAGAAGAACAATTTATATAATGACTACACCTTTGTAAGGAAAAGCAACTTTAAAAGACTTGTGAACTCTGACCAAACCAAGGACAAACCACTATTCCAGAGGACCAATGATTAAGCATGATTCCTATGAGAGATGTAAAGAACTAGATGGGCATAAGGAGACATGCTTTGTTCTGTTTTTTTCGGACATGCCCAATGCATGGATTTATTTTATTTGACTGTTATAAGGCAGGTTGTTTGTTTGTTTATTTTCTGTGAGAGAAGAGATTGGGAGAAGGGGAGTGGACAGTGATATTGCTGCAAAAAAATGAAGAGAATAGGATGATCAATGTTAAGGAAGGATTTGGGGTTTTTTTTAAACATTTTCAAAAATTTAAAGTTCTGAATTCCAAATTCTATCCCTCCCTTCCCCCACTCAAGACAGCAAGCAATGTGATATAGGTTATACATGTACAACCATGTAAAACATTTCCATATTAATCACTTCGTAAAAGAAGATGAGAGAGAGAGAGAGAGAGAGAGAGAGAGAGAGAGAGAGAGAGAGAGAGAAAGTATGTTTCAGTTTGTATTCAGACAATACCAGTTTTTTCTCTGGAGGTGGATAATATGTTTCCCAATGAGTTCTTTAAGATTGTCTTGGATCATTGTATTGCTGAGACTAGCTAAGCCATTCACAGCTCATCATTGTAAAGTATTGTTTGTGTATAATGTTCTCCTAGTTCTGCTCATTTCACTTTGCATCAGTTCTTGTAAGTCTTATTAGGTTTTTCTGAAATCATCCTGCTCATCATTTCTTATAGCACAATAATATTCCATCAGAATCAAACACTACAGTTTGTCCAGCCATTCCTAATTTATGGCCATCCCCTTGATTTCCAGCTCTTAGCTACTACAAAGAGCTGCTTGTATTTTTGTACAGATAAAACCTTTCTCCTCTTTGAAAAATTTCTTTGGGATACAGATCTAGCAATGATATTACTGGATCAGCGGGCAGAGTCAAGATGGTGCTGTGAAAGCAGAGACTTACAGGAGCTCTCTTACAAATTCTGTCAGATACCTTTAAAAAAGTGAATCTGAGCAGATTTGAGAGAGTTAGAAGCCACTAGTGAACTGAGTGTGGCAGGGGTGCTAGGCATGGAACTGCACCGGACCACACCAGAACAGGAGAAGCAGTGGAACCCAGCCAGCGAACCAGGCTGAGACAGCACTGGGTGCATGGAGTGGGAGCAGGAGCAGGCCCAGGGCTGAAGTGTGGGCTATGGTGGTGATCCCCAGGCCTCTCAGCCCAGGATGTGAGTCTGTTGGAGCTACAGGAGACACTAGCACAGAGCCTGCGGCCATGAGGGCAGCTACTCCTAAGGCTGCCAGCTCAAAACTTAAAGGTTTGAAACTTGCCTTCTTGAACTTCTGGGAGCCATGATGACCAGGTAAAACAGCTCTCATCCCTCCCTTCCTCACTCAGATTATACTCCACTAGAAGAAACCCTGGAATAGAAGAGGCAGAAGTGAGGCTTCAGTAGCCTTTAACTTGGGAAGCTGAGGAGAGGGCCCTTCTTGTGGTGGCAGAAGGAGACTAGTGCAGGAAGAGAGGTGTCCCAGCAGGCCCCACCTCAGCAGAACAGTGGGAGTTCCTGAGCCCCAGGGGGGTGGAGCAGCAAGCATCCACATCAGGACCCCAGATGTTCCTTTGCACAGCCAGAAGTGGCAGACACCAGCACAGACAACAGCTAAGACCACCCATGCACCGAGCCCTAGGGGAGGAGGAGACTTCCAGCAGCCAGACCACCCCTCCCCCACACCTCACAAAACCAGAGGCCACAGCACACAAAGCCAGTAACCAGGCCCACAGTTCCAAGCACAAGAAGCTTGGAACAGAGCCCCCTGAGCCCCAAAAGCACAGATCCACTTTAAAAAGCCAAGAAAAAGACAACCATGATGAAAAAAATCCAGAAAATCTAGGACTATTGATTCATACTAAAGAGACAGGGAAGATCAAAATACCAATTCAGAAGAGGACAGCATTGACACTATACTCACATCTGAAACCTCAAAAGGGAATGTGAACTTGTCTCAAGCCCAAAAAGCATTCCTGGAAGAGCCCAAGGAGGTTTTTAAAAACCAAATTAGGTAGGTAAAAGAAAAAATGGAAAAAATTTCACTGATCTGAACAAATCTTTAAAAATTTGGCAAAATGGTTAAGGAGGCTTAGAATCTAATTGGAGAGAATGACTCCTTGAAATGTAAAATTAATCAAATGGAAAAGGAGGTACAGAAGCAAAGTGAAGAAAACAATTTGTTAAAAATTAGAATTGGGCAAGTAGAAGCTAATGACTGTATGAGTCATCAAGAATCAGTCAAATAAAATCTAAAGAATGAAAAAATAGAAGAAAACATGAAATATCTAATTGGAAAAACAACTGACCTGGAAAACAGATCCAGGAGAGAGAATTTAAGAATTGTTGGTCTACCGGGAAGCCATGATGAATAAAAGAGTCTGGACAGTATCTTCCAAGAAATCATCAAGGAAAATTTCTCTGAGGTCCTAGAACCAGAGGGTAAAATAGTCATCAAAAGAATCCACTGATCACTGCCTGAAAGAGTTCCCAAATTGAAAAGTCCAAGGAATATTGTAGCCAGATTTCAGAATTATCAGGTCAAGAAGAAAATACTGCAAGTAGCCAGAAAGAAACAGTCAAATATCATGGAACTACACTCAGGATCACACAGGACCTTGCAGCTTCTACATTAAAAGACAGGAGGAATTGGAATATGATATTCCAAAAGGCAAAGGAGCTTGGACTACAACCAAGGATCAACTACCTAGAAAAACTGAGCATAATTTTTCAGGTAAGGAGATGGACATTCAATGAAATAGGGGAATTCCAGACCTTCTTGATTAAAAAGCTAGAGCTCAATGGAAAATTTGATCTTAGAATATGAAACTCAAGAGAGACACAAAAAGGTAAACAGGGGAAAAAACTTTGTTATTCAATAAGGGCAAATTGTTTACATCCTTATATAGGATTATATTGTTTTATATATGATATACATACACATATGTCATATATATATGTAATATATATATATATTGAGAATGGTACAGTTATTATGACAATTAAAAGGGACATACATAGTCTGAGGGTGTCAGGATAAAGTAACTGATGTGATGATAAAAACATAATTAAGGGGTTCAAAGGGATTATTCTGGGAGAAGAGGTAAGGAGGAGGTAGAAAAAGGTAAATTATATCACATGAAGAGGCACAAAAACATTATTGTAGAGGGAGAGAAGGGAGGGAGAAGAGCAGTGTTTGAGCTTTACTCTCATTGGATTTGGTGCAAGGAGGAAATAACATACTCTGATAAGTATAGAAATCGAACTTGTTCTACAGGCAGTAGGAGAGGAAAGGGGAAAGAAAAGGGAGGGTGGTTAGAAGGGAGGGAAGAAGTAGCAAGGGGGAAAGGGTAAGATAAGGGAGGGGTATCAATAGGGAGGGAAAATTGAGGATGGTGGTGGTCAAAAGCAAAACTCTTTTGAGTAGTGGAAGGGAGAAGGGAGAAATAAAAGGATTCCAGACTTTCCTGATGAAAAGGCCAGAGCTCAATGGAAAATTTGATCTTAGAATATAAAACTCAAGAGAGACATAAAAAGATAAACAGGGGAAAAAACTTTGTTATTCAATAAGAAAAAGACACAGATAGTAATCATAACTGTGAATGTGAATGGGATGAACTCTCCCATGAAATACTGGTGGATAGCAGAATAGGTTAAAAGCCATAATCCTACAATATGCTGTTTACAAGAAACACATTTGAAACAGAGGGATACACATAGGGTAAAGGTAAAAGGCTGGAGTAGAACATATCACGCTTCAGGCAAAGTAAAAAAAAGCAGGGATAGCAATCCTAATCTCAGATAAAGCAAAAGCAAATATAGATCTAATTAAAAGAGATAAGGAAGGAAACTATACCCTGCTAAAAATCACCATAGACAATAAAGCAATATGCACCAAGTGGTATAGCATACAAATTCTTAGAGGAGAAGTTAAGGGAGTTACAGGAAGAAATTGACAGCAAAACTATACTAGTGGGAGACCTCAACCTCCCCCTCTCTGAACTTGATAAATCTAACCTCAAAACAAATGAGAAAAAAGATAAGGAGGTGAATAGAATTTTAGAAAAGATAGCTATGATAGACCTCTAGAGAAAACTGAATGGGGATAGAAAGGAACATACCTTTTTCTCAGCAGTACATGGAACATGCACAAAAACTGACCATGTACTAGGGCATAAAAACCTAACAATCCGGTGCAGAAAAGCAGAAATAGTCGATACATCCTTTTCAGATCATGATGCAATAAAAATTATTTGTAATAAAGGACTATGAAGAGATAAACCAAAAATTAATTAGAAATGAAATAATCTAATCCTAAAGAATGAGTGGGTCAAAGAACAAATCATAGAAACAATTAATAACTTCATTCAAGAAACTGACAATAATGAGACAACATACCAAAACATGGGATGCAGCAAAAGCAGTTCTTAGGTGAAGCTTTATATTTGTAAATGCTTACATGAATAAAATAGAGATAAAGGAAATCAATGAATTGGGCATGTGCCTGAAAAAGCTAGAAAAAGAAGAAATTGAAAATACCCAATTAAATACCAAATTAGAAATACTGAAAACCAAAGGAGAGATTAATAAAATTGAAATCAAGATTGAACTAATAAATAAAACTAAAAGCTGATTTTATGAAAAAACCCAATAAAATTGATAAACCTTTGGTCAATTTGATTTAAAAAAAAAGAAAGAAGAAAATAAAATTATCAGCATCAAATATGAAAAAGTGAATTCATCTCCAATGAAGAAGACATTAAAACAATAATTACTCAATTGTATGCCCACACATTTGACAATCTTAGGGAAACAAATGAATATTTACAAAAATATAAATTGCCCAGGTTAACAGAAAAGGAAGTAAAATACCTAAATAACCCCATCTCAGAAAAAGAAATTGAGCAAGTCATCAATGAACTCCCTAGGAAAAAATCTCCAGGGCCAGATGGATTTGCATGTGAATTCTATCAAACATTTAAAGAACAATTAATTTCCCATACTTTATACAGTATTTGGGAAAATAGCAAAGAAGGAGTCCTACCAAATTTTTTTTATGACACAAATATGGCACTAATACCTAAACCAGGAAGAGTCAAAACAGAGAAAGAAAATTATAGACTAATTTCCCTAATGAATATTGATGCAAAAATTTTAAATAAAATATTAGCAAAAGATTGCAGCCACTTATCATGAAAATAATACACTATGACCAGGTAGGATTTATGCTAGGAATGCAAGGCTGGCTCAATATTAGGAAAACTATCAGCATAATTGATCATATCAACAACAAAACTAGCAAAAACCATATGATCATCTCAATAGATGCAGAAAAACTTTTGACAAAATACAACACCCATTTCTATTAAAAACACCAGAAAGCATCAGAATAAACAGAGTCTTCCTTAAAATTATAAGTAGCATCTACCTGAAACCATCAGCAAGTATTATATGTAATGGAGATAAGCTAGATGCATTCCCAATAAGATCAGGGATTAAACAAGGATATCCATTATCACCCCTATTATTCAATTTGGCACTAGAAATATTAGCTTTAGCAATAAAAGAAGAAAAAGGAATTGAAGGAATTAGAATAGGTATAGAAGCAATGAAGTTATCACTTTTTGCAGATGACATGATGATTTATTTAGAGAATCCTAGACAATCAAATAAAAAACTACTTTAAATAATAAATAACTTTAGCAAAGTTGCATGATATAAAATAAACCCTTATAAATACTTGGCATTCCTATATATTACTAACAAAGGCCAACAGCAAGACATAGAAAGAAAAATTCCATTTAAAGTTACTACAGACACTATAAAATATTTGGGAGTCTACCTGCCAAGACAAACCCAGGACCTATATGAACACAATTACAAACACTTTTCACACAAATAAAATCAGGCTAAAAAAATGGAAAAAACATCAGTTGCTCATGGTTAGGCTGAGCTAATATAATAAAAATCACAATTTTACCTAAATTAATTCACTTATTAAGTGCCATATCATTTAAACTACCAAAAGTTATTTTACAGAGCTGGATAAAATAATAACAAAATTCATCTAGAAGAACAATAGGTCCAGGTTATCAAGGGAATTAATGAAAAGAAATGCTAGGGAAGGTGGCCTAGCCATATCAGACATTAAACTGTATTATAAAGTGGCAGTCATCAAAAATACTTGGTATTGGCCAAGAAATAGTGGTGGATCAGTGGAATAGGTTAGCTACACAAGACGCAGTAGTCAATGACTACAGCAATCTACTTTTTGATAAAACCAAAGAATCCTGCTTCTGGCATAAGAATTCACTATTTCACAAAGACTGCTGGGAAAATTGGAAAATAGTATGGCAGAAACTGGGCATAGACCAATATCTTATACTGTATACCAAAATAAAATCAAAATGGGTTCATGATTTAAGAATAAAGACTGATACTAAAAGCAGTTTGGGCGAGCAAGGAATAGTTTACCTGTCAGATTTATGAGAAAGGGAAGAATTTATGGCCCAACAAGAGATAGCATTACAAAACGCAAAATGGATAATTTTGATTATGTTAAACTGAAAGGTTTTTGTACAAACAAAGCCAATGCAACAAAAATGAGGAGGGAAGCAGAAAATCGGGAAAGAATCTTTAGAACCAGTATCTCTGATAAAGGCCTCATCTCTAAAATATATAGGAAATTGAGTCAAATTTATGGGAATATAAGTCATTCCCCAATTGAGAAATGGTCAAAGGATATGAACAGGCAACTTTCAGAGGAAGAAATTAAAGATATCTATAGGCATATGAAAAAATGCTCTAAATCACTACTAATTACAGAAATGCAAATCAAAACAACTCTTAGGTGCCACATCTCTCCTGCCAGATTGGCTAACATGACAAAACAGGATTATAAATGCTGGAGAAGATGTGGGAAAACAGGAACACTGTTACATCGTTGGTGGAGTTGTGAACTGATTCAGCCATTCTGGAGAGCAATTTGTAACTATGCCCACTGATGACTTCTTTCAAGCTATGCCCCAAAGAGCATAGCTCCAGATTATTCTCTAGAATGGTTAGATCAATTCACAACTCCACTAATAGTGCATTAGTGTCCCAGTTTTCCCACATTCTCTTCAACATTTATCATTTTTTGTCATATTTGCCCATCTAATAGGTGTGAGGTGGTACCTCAGAGTCGTTTTAATTTGCATTTCTCTAATCAACAGTGATTTAGAGAATTTTTTCATATAACTATAGATAGCTTTGACTTCTTTGTCTGACAATTGTTCATATCCTTTAACATACATTCTAACAAATTTGACTCAGTTCTCCATATATTTGAGAAAAAAGACCTTTATAAGAGATACTTGTTGCAATTTTTTCTCCAGTTTTCTGCTTTCCTTCTAATTTTGGTTGCATTGGTTTTATCTGTGTGGAAACTTTTTAATTTTATGCAATCAAAATTATCTGTTTTATATTTTCTAATGTTCTCTATATCTTGTTTGTTCCTAAATTCTTCCCTTATCCATAGATCTGAAAGGTAAACTATTTCATGCTCTTCCAATTTGCTTATAGTATCATCCTTTATGTATAAATCATGTAGAAAGCATTTATTTTTAATGCACTAAAGTGAACAGAAGGGAGGTCAGAGGGAAACAGACAAATGTGACAGATTTGGAAAAGATGTGCTAAATTTATTATGTACTTAAAATTCCCAAGCTATAGAGAAACCTAGCAGTGAGCCACATGAGGAAGAAAATCCTATGCTACCCAGCCTCACTTTGAATTTCAGGCTCTGATATCTGTGGTCTCTTTAGGGCCTGTAGGCAGCACATGTATCATCTACTCTTGTCTTAAGGCTCCTGTTCTCCTGGATTAAGTGGCTTCTCTGCTACTCTCAGGGCTGCTGAAATAGTATTAAACTCTTTTATCTTATGGTAGTCTTAAACCTAGGTCTGCAGAATTTGCCTAGGTCTGCTTCTTTAGCTAGTCCCTGAGGCAATATAACACTCTTTGAGTGAAAGCAGTTCCTTTTAATCCTTACATTTATGTTGGCCCTCTATAGCTTTTGAAGGGTTTCCCCCTTGTTGGTTACAGAGGGTTGTTAAGGACAAGCTTCTGAAAGATTTCTGCCCTCTCAAGCTATAGAATGCATTAGCAAACAAGGCACAGCAAAGGATTACCCATCAGCTTTCTGCATCAAGGATTGCCCATTAGATCAGTTCCCTCCATCAATGTCAGAGCCTTCCTGTCTGTAGTTAGGCTCAGTTGTACTGAGCTCCTATCTCACACTCATCTTCTTAGCACCAGGCATTTCTGTGCCTCTTTTTCTTTAAGCAGTATCTTTAATTGGCTTCTTCGAGCCTTCGTGTCTCCTCAATCTGTGGCTTCTCACTGACTCTCCTGTCTGAAATTAGAGCTACCTTTTGGAGAAGAATCTGCTTCTATCAGTCAGTCAGGCATGATTATATACCAGGCACCTTGCTAAGTGCTGGGGACACAAAGAAAGGCAAAACAAACAAACAAAAAAACCAGTCTCCACTCTCAAGGACCTCATAGCTTAACAGGTGAGATAGTACACAAATAATCATGTCCAAACAAAATACATACAGGATAAACTGAAGATAATCTTAGAGCATCAAGGAAAATCCAGAGGTGTTTCTTGAAGAAGGTGAGATTTTAGCTTAGGTTTGAAAGAAGCCCAGGAGGTTGCTATAAGAAGGGACAGAATTCCAGGCATGGAATTCCAGAGGACAGCCAGAAAAAATGCATGGAGTAGGAAGTAAGATGGCATGTCTTATGAGAGGTACAGCAAGGAGACTGGTGCCACTGATCACCAAGTATATGTGCACATATACATGTACATACTTGTATCTATTTGCATATACATATATGCATGTATATTTGTTACTGTTGTTTGTCCTTCATTCTCAAAGAGGATCAATGACATCAGGAGATGATGTGTTGACTTGCAAGTGAATTGGATTTAAGTGAGGCAGGGCTGTGCAAAGTCATCAGCCTCACTCTCTTCTCCAGAGTCATCTGAGTCCTGGGGCAAGACATAGGTCATTGGACAACAATAGGTCCTATGCCAAGCCCCATTTGGTCATTGTTTGGGCCCTCACTGGCTCATAGAGAATGTATATAGAAACTGTTTCTATTTTGGCCAGAAAACCTGAGGGTCTTCCCCTCCCAGATTGATTTTTTTTTGATTAGGTAAATGAGGCCATTCTCTGCCTCGTTTCTGACCTAGCCTTAATCATGGAAGGCCAAGGTCTCCCAATGAATCCAGGGCCATCTCCAGTTTTACTGATCTATATCTCACCATTGGACCCAGATGGCTCTGGAGGAGAAACTGCTGACTTTGCACAGCCCTCCCTCAATGAAATGCAATTCACTTGCATGTCATGGCATCACCTCCCTGATGTCATTGTCCTCTTCAAGAATGAAAGACAAAAACAGCCACATTGTATGATGACTGACCTTGATAGACTTAGCTCTTCTCAGCAATGCAAAGATCCAAGACAACTCCAAAAGACTCACGATGGAAAATGCTATCCACATCCAGAGAAAGACCTTTGGAGTCTGAATGCAGACGGAAGTATGCTATTTGCTCTTCTTTTCTTTTGTTGTTTTAGTTCTTCTTTCTCGTGGTTCCTCCCGTTAGTTCTAATTCTTCTTTACATCATGACTAATGTGAAAATAGGTTTATACGAATGTACAAGTAGAGCCTACATCAGATTGCATGCTGTCTTGGGGAAGGGGGGAGGACAGGATAGGGGAAAAAATTCAAAACTCAAAATCTTATGGAAGTGAATGTGAAAACTAAAAATAAATTAATTATTTTAAAAAAGAATGAAGGATAAACAATAGTGATGAGCTTTATCAGAGCCTGGTTTACCAGAGCTATATTTCAAGAAATCATGAATGAAAACTACATGCGACAAAAGAGTTGATTATCTCAATTTTTCAGGGGAAAAAAGATAGAATAAAAAACAAATAAGTAAATGGTGGGGGGGGGGGGATTGGGAATCTAGACACCAAGCAACAAGATATAGGAAGAGGAAGAGGAAGGAAATACTAGCACTTCCCAACTGGTACTGGCCAGCTGGGTCCTGGGGGGTGGGGGAAGAGGGGACACTGCTACTACTATTCACAGATTATGTCTTTTGCTCTTGAAGGGGACCAATGACATCAGGAGGTGATGTCTTGACTTGCAAGTGAATTGAATTTAGGTGAGACAGAGCTGTGCAAAGTCATCAGCTTCACTCTCTCCTCCAGAGCCATCAGAGTCAAGTGGTAAGACAGATCATAAGAGTCAAGTGGTAAGACATAGAGATGGCCCAGGATGCAGTGGGAGACCTTGACCTTTTTAAGCTAAGGTCTTTTCCAGATCTCAGTTGGTCTGGGGCAACACCCATTCCATAATTAAGACTACGTAAGAATTGAGACAAAAGATGGTATACATTTGTATATATGGAACAGATATAGACAGCAAGTTTGTTGTAGAATTAATCATGAAGTGGAGAGCTGGTTGTGTATACGTACATGTAATTTCTATAGGCTGTTTATACACACACACACACACACACACACACACATATCAGCACAAATAGATAAGTTAGGTCTAAAATAAGGCAGAAAGAGGAGTACAGACTAAATTTCCTCCCGGAAATTACAAAGCTCCTTTAATGACCCCAAATTTCTCCCAGAAACAAAGCCCCACATTTTTTAATACCAATATTATCCTGGTGGTGCTCTATGGCTACAAGCCAAAGAACACATTGTTGTCCAAAAAATCGAAAATGAATATCATGTAGAGGGCAAGGGAGCAATATAAGGCAAGGATGAGAAGCCAGAAGATGATAACATATAACAAATGAGGAATTTGGAAGAACAGACATAAATGATGTCAAGAAAATGTAGGATAGTAAAAGCGGTGGCCCAAGTATTCCACTGGCATCTTTATAATGTCAGGAGAAAGTATAGAAAAGATGCCTGTATACTGGGTGAATATTCTGGGGCAAATATATGGGAGATCATGGATAGTTTAGGGAGGTAGGGCTGGATTGGGATTGGCATCATGAGAAGAAACATCCAAATGATCAATGAGATCACCAATTCATCTGAATATAAAGTATGGATAAGACCACCTTTAATATCTACCTTACAATGGCTGTTATAAGGCTCAAATGAAACATTATAAATATATTGCTTCACAAACCTTGAAGGAGAGGTTCCCAAATTTATTTGGCCTACCACCCCCTTTAAAAAAATTACTCAGCACCCCCTGAAAATCTTTAACCTTTCAATGTTAGTTTTTTAAAAAAATTGTATCATCTCAAAAATATAATTTTTTCAAATGAAACATCTTAAATTTAAAAATTTATTGCAAATTTGTGGGTTTTCCTGCATTGAGATTTTGATGACACAATATCACCTCATGTAATCATATACTATCCTATTGTAAACAAGTCATCACACACACATATTCCTGTGGATGAATGCAGGACTTCCCAACAATGTGCAACATGCTTACCTGCCAACATTTGCTTAAGATCTGTTGGCAGACTTGAACACTGATTTGTTATAACTTACATTTTGTGTGTTATTTGGAAAATAATGTAATCGCTATGACTTTTAACTCTGTTACGCAACAGATGAAACACGTACAAATGATTTTTCAAAATTTTCTTCTCTTCTTTCCTTATGCTTCCACCACCCCCTTATTTTTATTAAATGCCCACCAATTGTACCCAAGGCTACTATCACCCACCTGGATCATTCTAATGCCCCAACCCAGGGGTGGGAATGACCCACTTTGGGAACCTGTGCAAACAACGTTACATAAGTGTTAGCAATACATATATGTAGCATACATTATATTATTATACTTTACATATATATTGTGGAAGTAGATGTTGCAGTAGGTAGTGGATATGGAGTCAAGATTACCTGAGTTCAAATACAGCCTCAGGGGAACAGCTAGGTGATGCAGTGGGTAGTGCAGTGGCCCTGGAGTCAGGAGGACTTGAGTTCAAATCTGATCCCAGACACTTACTAGCTGTGTGAACCTGGGTGAGTCATTTAACCCTAATTGCCTCCAAAACCAACCAAACAAACAAAAAACCTAAATACAGCTTCATATATTGATTAGCTGTCTGACCCTGGGCATATTACCTAGCCTCTTTTTTCTTCAGTTTCCTCATCTGTAAAATAGAGTAATAATAACACCTGCCTCTCAGGGTTGTCCTGAGGATCAAATGAGAAAATAATTGTAAAAGGGCAGAGTAAGTCAGTGGTGGGATTCAGCCGGTTCACACGTCAGTGGTGGGGGTGGTACCTCAGCTTGGTTCGGTGGAGAACTGGTTGTTAATTCATTTGAACCCTACCACAGGAGTATGTGCTTTTTAGTGTTGGTTATCATCATCATCATCATCATATTGTTGTAACCAAGTGTGTTGGTAAGCAAAATGGGCTCCTTAGCACTTAGCTCAACAGGTGCCCTTGAGGAGTTTGGCTTTTGTTTACTTTGAGTGATTCAGCTATTTCATTGAATCTTGCTAAGTGCTAAGCCCCAGGTCCAAAGCCCTATTAGGTGTAAAACCTATGTGGGTGTGGATTGATGACTGAGGTGGGCCCCAAGGCGGGGCTGGCTAAGGGGAGGTGTTGACTACAGAGCCAACCCGGAAGCAGAGCTGACCCGGAAGTAGAGCCGACCTGTGTGTGGACCAAGGAGTGCCAAGCAAGGACTTGAGGCCAGTGGGTAATCTTCTTAACCGGAGAGGGGAAGCATGAATATGATTTGGCTTAATACCGTCATGTTTTTCTGTGGCCTCCTGGTTACTCTTGTGAGGCGGACTTATTGGGCCTGGAAGCTTTTGGTCAAAATATCAAAATGGGGAGGCTGGTTTGTGGGTCTGTTACTTTGGAGCCTGAATAAATACTTTAATCCTTCTGCCTTTTACTAAGAGAATTCCTTATATCCTGTGGTTTTGAACCATTCAGACATATATATGATTCTCTTTGAAATCATAAATTCTGCCTTCATACTACACCAAGTTAGTCAAATTCAGGATGGTTAGTACTTTAGTTCCTACATAAAGCATCAACTAGGGAAAAAATAGTATGTTGGCTAGACTTCCCCTTCTGTTAGTAGTGGTAACCCAACTACAGTAGGGGAAAAAAGATTTTCTGGACATGTCGAAGCAGAGATAAACACAATTTTCCAGAGGAAGGAGTTAGATGGAATAGAATGAGCATCTTCTCTAAAACAAAGAAAATCCCTGGAGTGACAAATAGCTCTCCCAGGGCTCTGGGAATTCTTGATGTCAGCTTGAATTTCTAGCCAGAGTAATGAGGGTCACAAAGGAGTGAAGTCAGGACACAATGACTGGCAAAATCAAATAATCCTGAGAATTTAAATGTGAGAAAGCCAAGCAGAAGTCTGATTTTCTTGAGGGGTTAAGAACAAAATTTGCGTTTGTGCCCCTCCATGTCACTTTGTGTGCCTCAGCATCCTTTCTTCCCCTCCCTGTCACTTAATGCAGCTTTGGATGTGGTTACAGAAGATAATTCCCCCTGTGCTAGATCTATACAGATCTTGTCTCCTCCCATACTTTCAGAAGTTTTTGAAGACCTTAGAGTCACAGAATGTTACACTTGAAAGATATTTCAGAGGTGATCTTTTTCTTGAAGTCAGCCCTTGACGATCACACTTGGTGTGTTAGTCTTCCCAGATGTATTTGTCTTTTTACAGTGAAAAAGCTCCTAACCTAAAAGAATAAAAGTTCAACTGGGAGATTTTAGCCACTAGCAACAGAACTATGGGGGAGGTAGTAGGACCTGTTCTGTTCCATAGTTTCACTGGTGATTTGGATGAAGCCACAGATAGCAATGCTTTGTAAAATTTGCAGATGATAAGCTAGAGGGCATAGCTAACACAGACAAAATAATTCAGATCTAAAATATCTTTAGAAGCTTGAATCAAGCAATCAATAAATATTTATTAAGTGCTAGGTTCCAAACATTATTCTGAATGCTGGGGTTACAGAGAGAAAGCAAAAATGGTTATTGCTATCAAGGAATTCCTTTATCAAGGAATGAGGGAACCAACAAATATAGGTACATATAAGACATATACAGATACATACAGATTAAATGGAATGTATACTCACAGGGGAGGGCACTAGCATCTGGGGAAACAGGGACTTTAATAGGTAGAAATATAAAGTCCTACATTGTTGTTGTTGGTTATTCAGTCGTTTCAGTCATGTTCAAGTCTTCGTGACCCTGTTTGGGGTTTTCTTGGCAAACACTCTGGTGTGGTTCACCATTTCCCTCTCCAATAAAGTCTTACACTTTGGTTCAAACAATCAATCCCAAAAATAAAAGATGGGAGAGTTGACTAGGCAATAATTCATGCAAAAAGGATCTGGGAATTTTAGGTGGTTCTTAGGGCACAGTAGTTAGGTAGATTACAAAGCCCAGGAGTCCTTAGGGTAAAAAGGCAGGTTAGATGGGAGCACTCAGGAATCCAGAGGGCACTATGGGATGGTAATGGGCACTGGTAATTGCACTGTGGATGGTAAGGACTGGTAGATCTAAGGAAAAACTGACAAGTCAGATGGTAAGGCTCAGGGGTCTACCATCTTGTCAGGATTTGAATTAGAGAACCCTTGTTATATTAGATTGGGGCCTGGAGATCCCAATCCAATTCCCATCCATTTCTTCTCTGCAGCTCCCTTAGGAACATAGAAAAGTAGAAAATCCCTCTACTGAATTCTACAAATAGATTTTAGGAGATCATATTTCCTCTTTTATAAAATGGGGATCATTATAGCACCTGTCTCCAAGGTTTATTGTAAGGATGAAACGAGATGATAGCTGTAAAGCATTTAGTGCAGTGACTGACACATAGTAGGCACTTAACCAAGGTTTATTTTCCCTTTCCTCTTCCCTATTCTTGGTCTTAAAGGCTAGATATATCCCAACTGGACAATGCAGTAAAACCACTTAAAAATTCTCTAAACCTTTTATATTACTTCTTCTTATCAGAGGGGTAACTACTAGTGATAAATTCTGGGGAGTTAATGTAATTCATGAAGCTATCATTGAGACATCCAGGGCTGTGTGGTCTGTATCACTGAGGGATACAGATGAAATAAAATCAGTTCCCCAACTTTTTAGAAAATCACAGAATCTCAGATTTGAAGTGACCTCAGACCACATTTAGTCCAACCCATATTTAAATAAAAGTCTCCTCTACAATATCTAAGGAATGGTCACTCCACTTTTGCTTGAAGGCCTCCAGCGAGGTAGAAATCTAGTATGCTTTTGTACAGCTCTAATTGTTAGGAAGTTTTTCTTTATATAAATCTTTAATCTGCCTCTTTCTACCACTTTTACCCACTGATCCTAGCTGTATCTCAGGGGACAAGCAGAATGAATCTCTGTCCTTATCAATGACCTCTGCCTCTCTAATTGGTGGGGGGAAATAAGGGGAAGGGCATGATCTGTTGTTGTTTTGTGATGTTCGACTCTTCACGACCCCATTTGGAGTTTTCTTGACAAGGATACTGGAGTGGTTTGCCATTTCCTTTTCCAGCTCATTTTATATTTAAGTGACTTGGTCAGGGTCACACAGCTAGTATGTGTCTGAGGCCAGGCTTGAACTCAGGTCTTCCTGACTCCAAACCTGGTACTCTATCCACTGCACCACCTAGCTGCATGATCTACAAATCTCCATTTAAGGAGAGAGCTCAGTTCAGGCATTCTATTTTTCACCTGATTTCACAACTTCGAGACTTCTCTAACTGACCTCTTCACCAAGCCCCTCTGTTACATATTCCCCTCCTTCTCCCTCTCTCCCTTTTAGCTTTTTGAGTTTTGTCTTTCTCCATTGGATTTTAATTCCTAGTGGGCAGAGACTTTCCTTTTTATTGTATTTGTATCATCCAGTACTTAGCACAGAGGTTGGCACAAAGTAGGTACTTAATAAATATATATGAATGACAGGCTACTCAAATATATGAATATAGCTATGACTTCCCTCCAAAGTCTTCTCTTCTTTAGGCTAATCATTCTTATTTCCTTCAATCAATCTTCAGATGTCATAAATTATCCTGCTTGCCCTCCCTAGTTGTGATCCTGTTTTTACTATGTTACAGATCAAATTTCTTATCAGATGGGGAAAATGAGTTATTAATTTACCTAAATATCATATATTCAAGTTTCAAAAGACACCCTCTCCAACCCCCACCCCTTCATTCAGGATTTGGTCAACAAATCTGTGCTCATCTTAATTTTTTTATAGCTTTCAGGTTTTCTTTTTAAAATAAGCTTAGCAAAAATGGATTGATGAATGGATCATTTAAAATACAAATGCCTACTCAGAGACAGACAAAATATTAGTTTTTCCCTCACTTTTTTTTATTTTGCCATTTCCTTGGTGATCTTTTTTCTTTTTTGATCACAATTGTAATAAGATTGAACATGTGTAACACAAAAGAACTGGAGATGTTCAATTGTGAACAGTTAATTAGACCACACAAAACACTGCAATTGTGGTTTTGTTCTCCCCAACAATGAGTCCAGTGCCTATAAATTCTTTCCTTAACACTTTAGATGGGTTTTGCTGTATTGTTCCCAAAGTAATTTGTTAGTAGTTTAAAATTTAGTGGCAAACTTTACCTTCCCCTTTGTCTTTATTTTTAAGCAGACGTCAATATACAAGGTAATTTGCAAAAGGATCTCCAACTCAGGAACAAGTGTAAATTTCATTTTCTCATTAAGTGCTGGCAGCTTTTTAAGTTAAAATTAAATTAAAATTAAGTTAAAAATGATCAAAGTGTATCATGGATTCCGTTTATCCTGTTTTGCAGGGAACTGAGGCAATAAACTTTGAACATGAATATTAGGCTCTGAATAAGATGCCTCCTTTACCTTTCTAGGATATAACTAATGGCAATCCCCATCGCCCATCCCTTCAATTGTCTCAGTTCCTCCGGAACATCTTGATATCTTTGACATGGTTGATTCAGGTAGGAATTGGGAAGGGTCTTTATAGGACCTCAAGTCATAGACCTGTGGGATGGTTAGCATTCACTACACCCGACATGCATAGTGGTTTGAGGATAAAGATACTGAGGAGGAGCTCTAAGTACTTAAGTTCTTAGAGGCTAATTAATGAGGTCCCAGTATCTTTTCTTTTTCAATAACTTAAGGCATTTTTATCTACTCATGTTGCTTATTCGACTTCAACTACTCTCTATCTAACACATGATTCCTTTTTCTGAGGTTTTTGAGTACCTGAGGGTTGTGGGGAAGAATAAAAAACCTATTCTGCCATCTTGCAGGTCAGACCATGATTCAAATGTTCTTCTTGAAGATCCCCCAAGACTTTTGTTAACTCTTTTCGGTTGTGACAGTTCAGCAGGGAAATGTCCTTCAGGAAAAATTTCAGGGTTCCTTTTATCAGTCACGAGTAGGTTAGAGCTACTTATTTTATTTGTAGAGTGGAGACTATTAGTCAATCTATGCATCACTTGGTATTTTCCTCACATTAAAAACCTACCCAGGCAAGAACAGAGTTGACTTTAGACTCAAAAACCACACCTCTGAAACATACTGACCATCTAGATGACATTGGACAAGTTATTTAATCCCTCAATGTCTCAGGCAATTCTCTTAGAGTATAAATTTCAGAACGGTTGTCCATCGGCATTGGTAAAGGGTATTTTCTCACCAAGAGTCTTCTACATCAGTGAAATCACAGATCCAAATTAGAAACAATCTATTGCAATGGAAAAGTGGTGGTAGTAGTAGTGGTGGTAGTGGTGGTAGTAGTAGTAGTAGTAGTAGTAGTAAAAGAAGTATTAGTAATAGCTAACATCATCATTGTTGTTGTTCAGTCATTCAGTCATTTCTTCAGGACCCCATGGACCATATTGTCCATAGGGTTTTCTTGGAGAAGATATTGGAGTGGTTTGCGATTTCCTTCTCCAGTGGATTAATGCAAAAAGAGGTTAAGTGACTTCCCCAGGGTCACACAGCTATAAGCATCTGAGGCCAGACTTGAACTCAGCTCTTCCTGACTCCAGGCCCAGCACTCTATCCACTGAGCCACCTAGCTGCCTGCAACATTTATACAGTGCCTGCTATGTGTCAGGTACTGTACTAAGCTCTTTACAAATATTATCTCATTTTATCCTCACAACAACCCTGGGAGGTACGTGTTATTATTATTCTATTTTTACAAATGAGAAAACTGAGGAAGAGAGAGGTTAAGTGACTTGCCCAAGGTCACACAGCTAGGAATTGTTTGAGGCCAGGTTTGAACTCAGTTCTTCCTGATTCCAGCTCCAATGTCCTGTTGGAGCTCTACTGTACCACCCAGCTACATATGAATATTCACTGAATGTTCAGAGAAACATCAGAAGACTTTTTTTCCCCACTTACTAGTATTTTATTTTTTCAATTACATATAAAGATAGTTTTCAACATTCACTTTTATAAGAGGTTGAGCTCCAAAATTTTTTCTCCCTTCCTCCTCCCTGAGATGGCAAGCAATATGATATAGACTATACATTTACAATCATATTAAACATATTTCCACATTAGTCATGTTGTGAAAGAAGCATCAGAACAAAAGGGAAAAACCACAAGAAAGAAAAACAAATAAAAAGAGAAAATAGTATGCTTTGATCCTCATTCAGATTCTATAGTTGTTTCTCTGGATATAGATAGCATTTTCCATCATGAGTCTTTTGGAATTCTCTTCAATCATTTGTATTGCTGACAAGAGCCAAGTCTATCAAAGTTGGTCATCGTACAATACTGCTGTTACTATGTACAATGTTCTCCTGGTTCTGCTCACTTCATTCAGCATAAGTTCATGTTAAGTCTTTCCAGATTTTTCTGAAATCTGCCTGGTCATCATTTCTTATAGAACAATAGTATTCCATTACATTCATACGCCACAACTTGTTCAACCATTCCCCAATGGGATGGGCATCCCCTCAATTTCTAATTCTTTGCCACCACAAAAAAAGCTGCTACAAACATTTTTGTACACAGGGGTTCTTTTCCCATTTTTATGATCTCTTTGGGATATAGCCCTAGAAGTGTATCGCTAGATCAAAGGGCGTGCACAGTTTTATAGCCCTTTGGGCATAGTTCCAAATTGCTCTCCTGAATGGTTGGATCAGCAGAAGACATATTAGAGCTGATACGCATGGAAGTAAGGAGAATTGTGAGTAAAATATACGCAATGACCATAAGATTAATACAAATACCAGTATGAAATTTTGTCCAATCTTGACCCTGCAGAAGCCGTGAAAAATTCTACTTCTTTCCCAGAAGAGTTAGAATACGCTGGATAAGGAATGATGTATAGACTGTCAGCTTTTGTTTCCATTGGTTTTTTAAGGCATTTTTTGAAAGGGAATGCAGGGTAACTCTGGAAATTACTGTGATATAAAAATAAAAGCCAGCAATAATTTAAAAAAAAACCCTGTCTACCAATCACTTCTCTGCTCATTCACGTAGACTCAATCTTTTTGTAGTTGATGCCCATTGGCTTGACTTTGCTTGCCATATAAATTCACCTAGCCATCATAGATTTTTTCATTTTACTTCCTGTCTGAAGTAGCTAGATAACCACTGAACTGTTTCCTGCATCAAGAGACAAGTGATTTGACCCCTCTGCCACCCCCACAAGGGCAGCTATTTACCAAAGGTCTCAGAGGAAGATGGTTTAGGACCACAGAAAGGTTCCATTTGAAATAAAGCCCACTAAAAGCCACAGCACATTTAATAGGTCCTGCTTTGATCAGGCTGCCGAGTACAAGAGAATCTGATTACTTTGATAGGCAGCTATGAGGATAGATGTACTTTTCCTAAGCTCCTTCTCCCATTCTTTTTTCTCCCACCATAAGCTAAATAGAAATTCTATGACTGACACAGGAGTAGTTCTTTTTCTAATATCCACGTATAAGTATGATGCTAAGGTGGGATCTGTCTTTTTAAGTACTCCCCAGCCTGGAAAAAAAAATACTTATCATTATTTAATCATTTGGTCTGCTCTTGAGTGGGATTTTATTGAAAAAGAAATTTATTTAGCCTCCCCAGGGTGTTTGAAAAGTAAGAAAATGAGATTTAATAAAGTACATGTTTATCTGATTTGATTCTGATTTTAATCGGATTTGGAGTGAACACAAGGATCCAAGGGAATGTGGAATCACCTGCTGATTCTACAAGAAAGACCTGAAAAATAAATATTAATATCTGGAAAACATAATCCTGCAGGCAGTCCCTTGTGAGAGCTATGAGAGGTTAAAAAAGGGTAGGGGGTGGCATTTATCATGGAGATGAGGTGGCTTTTATAGTTTGTTTTCCTGAGATTTCTTGGCAGTAGGGCAGGAAGCAAGCATCAGACATTCAGAATCAGCTGGTCCTCAGTTACTGTAGTAATAATAATAATGATAATAGCATTTATGTAGCAGTTTAAGGGTTAAAAAGCACTTTACAAATATTTCATTTCATCCTCATGACAAGCATTTAAGGTAAATGCTATTATTATTACAATTTAACAGATAAGGAAACTGAGGCAGAGAGCAGTTAAGTGACTTGCCCAAGGTCACACTGACAGTAAGTATCTGAGGCTGGATTTGAACTCAGATTTTCCTGACTTTAGAGCCACTCTGCCTGGGTGTCCTATACATCAGGTGCTCCCACTTAGGGGCTGAAGAACAAGCGTAGGAGAGGGTGAAAGGAAGCATCCAGAGAAAATACATTTAAGAATGTTAAATAGGATTCTGCCTTGAAAAGCTGCAGAAAATGGAATGTTGGAGTTGTAAGAACTTCACTGGTCACAGATCCCTTAATTATCAAGAATTTCCTACATTAGCAACATCTGTTCACCTTTCATTTGAAGAATTCCATTAGCACGGAATCTGTAATATCCCAAGGCAGTCCATTATACTTCTGAGTTGGTGTAATTCTTAGAAAGTTATTTTTGTTTGCAAGGGGCCTAAATCTACCTTTCCGAAATTTCCATCTATTGTTTTTAGTTCTGCCTTCCATGAGTCCAAAAACCAAAAGCAACAATGCCCACAAATCTAATCCTTTTCCAATCTGTTTCCAGGATATGGAGAAAGTGTAGGGATTTTGAAGGAAACATCCCTCTTCAGATAAGACAAGACATGTCCACAAACTAACTGGGGATTCTGGGAATTACAGTTCTGGACAGAAAGCATCTTTGTCAATCCTGGGAGAGACTGAGGCCATTATAGATTCTGAGAAAGGTGGGATTCCACAGTGTGGTAGACATTGCCAACTGGACCAGAGCCAGCATCCTACCAATAGATGGCTGTAGCCATACAAAGCAGGCTAGAGACAGGAGAGTTGGGATACAAACAGAAGTTTAATTAGTTTCAGACGGGGGAAAATGGCATTTGCAAATGGAAGTCCTCCTCCTAAGAAGGAAGGCTTAACGCTGCTGATGCTGGGGCCACTTATATACATGAAACGGTTTGGACCACAACACAATCATTCTCAGGTCTTGAGACAGTTTGCATGGTTGCCATTTCTTGGGACAATACAGGCATTCTTCGGTCCCGAGGGAACAGTCATTGTCTCAAGTCTTGAAGGTCGGGATTACTCTGCAGGGTATAGAACCAGAGTTCTGTGATGGGAACAGGAGTGCAGTACCTAGTAGTTACAACTCCAGAATATTTTAACAAAACTTTTGAATCCCTGTGACAAAGCAGGAGGAAGAAAGAGGCGATTGAGTTGAGAGGGTGTTTTGTGGTATGACTTTTGGGACTAGAGACCAAGCAAGGAAGATTGGCTTCAGTGACCCAGCTTCCATTTTATGAAACAAGAACTCAAACAAGGCTGCTAGTTGTAACTATCCTTTTAAGAACTGTGAAAATCTGCAAAAAATTGACTCCCGGCTCCCCTCACACTTCACTCTCATTCCCAAGTGTCTCTTTCTACCAAGTACCTTTACATAATTTTCTCACTATTTCTTCAAGCTGTTTTTACTTTTTCAAATTGTTTAATAGAACAACTATGATCAATCATAACTTATTTGTGATGCATATCTGTATATTAATTGTGTTCAAGAAGACTTCAATGGAGGATGCCAATGAGAAGCTAGTTTTACACAAATATAGGGCAGAGCTTTAGACTTTTGTCTTGATGGTCAGGATTTGATCCTGATTGGGGATTCTATGAGCTAGTCCACGTGTGAGAGGATCTTATGGTGATGATTTTTATTAGTAACTTTTTACAAGTTCCTAAAATGGGGGGGAGAGAGGGAGGGAGGGAGGGAGACAGAGACAGAGAGAGACAGACAGAGAGTATCAACATGAATGGGGACAATGATCCCCTAGGTCAGATGTTCTGGAACTTTCTTAGCTCACCATGCCCCCATGCAATTAGAGTCTTAGAAACTTTTTCACAGCATCTTTAGGCCAAAATAAACACCTATCAGTTTAGCTGTTGTTATTGTTAAGTTGTTTTCAGTCATGCCTGACTCTTTGTGACCCCATTTGGAATTTTCTTGGCAGAGATACTGGAGTGTTTTACCATTTCCTTCTCTAGCTCATTTTCCAGATGAGGAAACTAAGGCAGATAGGATTAAGAGACTTGCTCAGGGTCACACAACAAGTAAGTGCCTGAGGGCAGAATTGAAATCTGATCTTTTTGACTCCAGGCCCAATGCTCTATACCAGGGCTGTCCAACCTTAGGTTACCTTAGGGCTGCACTGAAATGTAATTATTATTGGATGGCTGCACCCAGAAAAAAAAATACAGTACACTAATAGAAAGTGGGGGAACGCACATCAGCAATACGACAGGCGAAGGCACGAAGCATGAAAGCAAACACAAAACAACAAAGCGACACCACAAAATAGTATAAAGGTAGGTGCATACTGACTAGTCTGCATTGTAAAGACTGAACGTATCCCACAGATCGATTGAAAATTCCGCGTGATATGTTCTGCCTGTAATACTGCTTAAAAACACCAAAGAATGTTAACATCAATGAGATTGTTTATTAGTGATGGAATTAAAAAATCTAATATGCATTCCATACAAATTATTATTTTATTTTTTCACTTGTGAAAATTAAAATCCACAGACAGGCTGTATAAAATTGCACCGTGGATGCAGCCCACGGGAGGTATTTTGGACAGCCCTGCTCTATACACTGCACCACCAAGTGAAAACTTAATAAGTATGTCCTAAGAATTTGAAAGAAATAACTGAAAGAAAAAATAATTTAATTCCATTCTTAAATAACCATAACTACTTTGCAATGGAATGCGTGTACCTATTTGACATTCCCACCCTCATTTCCTATTCCACATTGATTTCCCCTTGCTACTTGCTTCAGATAGTCAAAAAGCAACAATTAAGTGACTACTATATGCCAGGTCTTCTGCTAAGTGCTAGGGATACAAAGAAAGACAAAACAAAGAAATAAACAAAAAATAGTTCATGCTCTTATTGAGCTCACAATCTAACGGTGGGGAAGACATCAGCAAACTAGTGCATACAAGCAAGAAATGCGATGGTTCATCCTATTGAGATTTTGTTTTTATTTTGGTTTCCAATTTTGTCATACAATATATGTGACCCCTTATAGCTTTGTATAGTCTGAAGATTTAATAAGCATTCTCTCTATTCTTTTGTATGAGAAAATAAAAAGAAAATAAACACTGCACAAGACATATCCCTCTAACTTGATGCTGAAGTACTAGTGAAGACTTATTGGGTTTTGAAGACTTATGAGAGTCTTTTCTGACTGTCCGTCACCTCATTTTGGCAAAGATATTGGAGTCATTTGTTCTTCCCCTCTCTAGCTCATTTTACAGATGAGGAAACTGAAGCAAAGAGGGTTAAGTAACTTGCCCAGGGTCACACAGCTAAGTAAGTGTCTGTGGCTGCATTTGAACTCATCTAGAGGAGTCTTCCTGATTTCAAGCCCAGTGCTCCATCTGCTGCACCACCTAACTCTGGATGCATTAGGTATAGTCCTTTAACCAATTCTGAATCTCTATAAGTATACTACCCTTCAACCCACATCTTCCTATCTTATCCACAAGGGTATTTTGAGAGACTTTTAAAAATACTTTGCTAAAAGGTAAGTAAACTATAGCATTCCCCTGATTTACCAGTCTAGTAACCCTGTCACAAAAAAAAGAGAAAATGAAATTAGTCCAACATGACCTGTTTCTTGATGCAGTCATGCTGGCTCACTGCTTCCTTTTCTAGGTATTCACAAACCACCCTTTAAAAATGTATCCTAGACCCCTGACAGGAATCTGTCAAGTTCACTGATGTACATAGTTTGCTAAATCCTCTCTCTCCCACCAAAAAAAAAAAAAAAACAAACCAACCAACCTGGGACATTTTCCCTTCTTCAGTCCCATGACAGCTTTCCTATTCTCCATCATCTTTCAAATGTCACTGAAAAGTAGCTCAGCCACTTCATCTGCCAGTTCTCTTGGTAACCTAAAGCGTAGTCTGTCTGGGATTGCTTAATTTAAAGTTATCTGGAGCAGGGAGGCGCTATCATTATGTCCTTCCTGATCTTGGGTTTTAACTCCCTATTGGCCTTTTTTTTTTTTCTAAATCTGCCAGTCCCCAGATCCTTCTCTTTAGTAGAGAAAATGGAAGAAAATCAAGGAGTTCCATTTTCCCTCATTATCTTTTATCATTACCTGTTCTAGTCCAAGCTGTATCCCTTTCCTTAAGCCCCAATACAGTTAAAACAAGAGCAAGGACAATGGTGCTTTTAGTGGTACAAACTCACTGTTTACCTGAGCTCATTCTGACTCTAAGGCCCATATAGGATCATACCTGCATGCATTCTTTTTGCAATCCTCCTGCATTGTCTGCCCTGTCTGCATCTTCTTTACTTATCTTTGTAAAATTTAAATTGGCCAGTAAGTTCTGTAGTAGGAAGGCCGAATTTATGATCTCAAAAAGGATCATATAAATATCTGAATGGTTTGAAATCGTTGGGTATACAGAATTCTCCAAGCAGAAGGCATCAAAAAATTTATTCAGGGCCCAGAGCAACAAATTAGCGAACCAACCTCCCCATTCCAGTATTGTGAACACAAGCCTCCAGGCCCAGTAGGCCCGCCTC
>CM053624.1:163695043-163741980 GCA_028646595.1 Phalanger gymnotis
CATAAGAATCAAGAGAAGCATGAAAAGGTAATCAAGAAAAAGAACAAGAAAAAGAAATCACAAGGGGCTTACTAAAGTTGAACTATTTTGTTTACATTCCTACATGGAAAGATGATGTGTATGATTCATGAGACCTCAGTATTAATGTAGCTAAAGGGAATATGCATATATATATGTATGTGTGTATGTATATATATGTATATGTGTGTATGTATGTATATACGTATGTGTGTATATATATATATATATATATATAGAGAGAGAGAGAGAGAGAGAGATTTTAGAGATAACTAAAAGAAATAAAATCAAATTAAGGGATGAGGAGAGAGGAATATATTGAGAGAGGGAAAAAGGGAAAGATAGAATGGGGTAAATTATCTCACATAAAAGTGGCAAGAAAAAGAAGTTCTGTAGGAAGAGAAGAGAATGCAGATGAGGGGGAATGAGTGAATCTTGCTCTCATCAGATTTGACCTGAGGAGGGAATACCATACACACTCAACTGGGTTTCTTACCCCACAGGAAAGAAGGAAGAATAAGATAGAAAAGGGGAGATGACAGAAGGGAGGGCAGATGGGAGAGGAGGTAATCAAAAACAAACACTTTTGGAAAGGGACAGGGTCAAGGGAGAAAACTGGATAAAGGGGGATAGGTTAGGAAGAAGCAAAATATAGTTAGTCTTTCACAACATGAGTATTGTGGAAGGGTTATACATAATGATACGCATGTGGCCTATGTTGAATTGCTTGACTTCTTAGGGAGGGTGGGTGGGAAGGGAAGAGGGGAGAGAATTTGGAACTCAAAGTTTTAAAAACAGATGTTCAAAAAAAGTGTTTGCATGTAACTAGAAAATAAGAGGCACAGTCAATGGGGCATAAAAATTTATCTTGCCCTACAAGAAAAGAAGGGAAAGGGGGATGGGAGGGGAGTGGGGTGACAGAAGGGAGGGCTGACTAGGGAAAAGGGCAACCAGAATATACGCCATCTTGGAGTGAGGGGGAGCGTAGAAATGGGGAGAAAATTTGTAATTCAAACTCTTGTGAAAATCAATGCTGAAAACTAAATATATTAGATAAATTAAATTTTAAAAAAGAACTGACTAGCTCAATTCATTGGAAACTAAATAATCTAAGCCCAAAGAAGCAGTAGGTCAAAGAACTGAGTAGCCCTTCTGAAATTAAGTCCTATGCTTCCTTTGAGGCCAACTCCAGTCATCTTGATCTGTATCCTGCCACTGGCCCCTGATGTCTCCCAAGGAGAAATTGAGGCTGGTGACTTTGCACAGCCCTCCCTCACTTAAATCTAATTCACTTGCGAGTCATAGCATCACCTTCCTGATGTCACGATCCTCTTCAAGAACAAAGGACAAACAACGTAAAGGACAACCTATGCTTCCTATTTGATTTTGTGATTCATATGGCTGAACCAGATGACAGAGGAAAGGGGAGAATTTCTGATCCCTTGGCTCCATCCTTTTTCCTAGTGTAGATGGAGTAAAATATCACAAAGTGTGGCAGCCCTACCTTTAAATTCATAGCTAAAGTTAGGGCTGGGTATTCCAGCACTAGAGTGGATATGGAGTGTGAGTGGCTATTAAATTAATGGCCATCCTGATTCAATTCCTATAAGATTCCTACTACCTAGATTAGCTCTATTATTCCATTTTCTCTCCTACTATCACTCCTCAACTCTTTGTAGTCTGACTTCTGTTGCCATCACTCTGTTGAAACTTGTTTTTCAAAGGTAACCATTGACTATCTTATTGCTAAATCCAAATCCTTTCTTTCAGTGCACATCCTTCTTAACTTCTCTATAATCTTTTGACACTACTGATCAGCCTCTCCTGAATATATTATTACTTCAAGTCAAGTAAACAATCATTTATTAAGCACTTACTGTGTGCCAGGTACTCATTTGGCTCCTTAAACCCTTCTCTCTCTTGGCTCTCCTCAAAACTCTCTGAGTGATTTTTGTTATCTCCTCTTTTTATTAATACTATCTAACTGTTCTGTCCTCATCCCTCTTCACTATCTACACTATAGCCCTTGGCAAACCATGGCCACTATTATTACTTCTATTCAGACAATCCTCAGATCTTTATCTCTAGGCAAGACCGTGAATTTCAAACTGGCATTTCAGACTGTATACAACAATCTCCACCTGGTTATTCCAGCACCTCAAACCCATATAGCAAAATGAAACCTACATCCCAAACCTAATCCCCTTTCTGCCTTCTCTTTTTTGCTTAATGATACTATCATTTATCCATGTTGGACAACTTGGCGTTAACTTTGATTTTCCCCCTCCCTTACCTCTTGTATATAATCAATCATCGAATTCTGCATTTCCCTTTGCTCATTCTTTCTATTCAATGGACATCGCCCTAGTACAGTCTCTCATTAACCTCACTTGTACCACATTAGGGTCCTTTCACTAACAGTAAAGTTGCTTTTACACTCTGTGCTTTAGGTCCCTTTGTGTGGTGTTTTTTCTGTTCGGATACTGGAGAAAGCTCAGAAAGTTGCCATTTATGTATAGAAGATAATCAGTCTTTCTCATCATGTTTCCCTGATACTGATAGGGTGGGGAGGAGAAGTAGGGTCATTGAACATAGGTGAGGCCCTGCTACCTGGTCTCATATTTGCCCCCAGTTTCTCACAGAAACCAGAGAGTCTCCAAACATCTGGACTCTGTCTTAATCCCTCTATCTCTGTCTTCATCTCCCTCCCTCTCCCTCTCTCCCTCTCTCTCTCTCTCTCTCTCTCATACACACACACACACACACACACACACACACACCACTTTTCGTTTCAAATATTCCCTCTCTCTCCTATGCATAGATTCGCTCCTCCTTTGCTATCAAGAACATACTTATTCACTTAAAATTCCTTCCATACATTCAGGTCTAGTTTCCATTACCTTCTCTTTCATATTGATACATCTAGCACTAACACATCCTAAATAGGTAGCTGTTTCCCTGCAACATCAAGTTCACCTCTTTGCTGGCATCCCCAGACTCTTAACAGACAATTGCAGTAGCCTCTTTATAGCTACACTTTCCCCGATAACCAACTCATTTTTCACACAGCTTCTAGATTTGTCTTCCTTGTACATATAGATTTTGTCAAGTTGCCTGTCTCCTTGAAAGCCTACAATAGCTCCCTGCTGCCTATTAAATAAAGTTCAGAGTCTTTGGCACTCAAGGCCCTCCACAATCTTTTACCACTCTGCCTTCCCATTCTTAGCTCACATTATTCCCCCTACACATGCCAATCTCCAGTCAAGGTAGACTATTCATTGTTCCCCACATTCGCCCTGCCTCTGGGCTTTTGTTAACACTGTTCCACACAACCAGAAGACTTCTTGTATCCAGTTTCCACTTACAGAAATCCCAGTAAATCCATTAAATGTCAGATCAAATGTTATCTCCCTCATGAAGACTTCCCTTTAATCAATAATAATCTTTCCTTCTATAGAACCCACAGGGCTCTTGGTTTGCCCCACTTTCATGCACTCCTATCATGCTGTTAATGATAGCTAGCATTTACATAGAGACTTAAGATTTGCAAAATGCTTTAAATATATCTTATTTGGTCCTAACAATAGCCCTGTAAGGTAGGTGCTATTCTGATAGATGAAGAAAAGGAGGCTGACCTGGGTTGAGTGACTTACTTAGGGACAGAGCTAGAATGTGTCTGAGGCAGAATTAAAAGTTAAGTCTTCCTGAAACTCCAAACCCAATGCTCTATCTACTGTGCCATCCAGCTACCCAAGTTGTTCTATAGATATTTATGTACATGTTGTTTTCTCTTACTATATCATCGACTTCATAAACTCAGCAACAATGTTGTATTTAATGCTATCTATTTATCTAGCCATCTATCTATTTATCCACCCACCTATCTATCTATCATCTATCTCTGAATCTTTCCCAACCTAGTTCAATGCTTTGTACATAATAAGAATTTACTGTTTATTGAAGTACACTGAGCTGCATTTAGGTCCATGAATGACGTGTGGCACATTCTTCTTGCTTGCAACCCTTCTCCTGATATCAAAAATTCTTCAACCAGTCTCAGGACACATTGTGGTGGAAAGAAGGGCAGCTGCATTAGGAAAGGCAAAGCACCCTTACATTTTTTGGAGGGGGGAAGTCAGGGCAATTGGGGTTAAGTGACTTGTGCAAGGTCACACAGTTAGTAAGGGTGTCAAGTTTCTGAGGCCACATTTGAACTCAGGTCCTCCTGGACCAGGACTGGTGCTCTACTCACTGTGCCACCTAGTTGCCCCCGCTTTTTTCATTGTCTAGGTGCTATCTGTTTGTTTTTGGTCTGGAGAGAGAAGAGTTACACGTTTAGGGTATCTGAGCTCAAGGACCTAAGGCTTTAAGGTTTTAGGGAGAACCTTCATAGTCTTCTCCTAGTGTCTTCTCCAAGTATACTTGTCCAACAGGTATTCCCCAATACAATTTTCAGGTGATCCCAAACTCTTCCCTGCCCATTAATCGGCCTCCTGTGGAGCCCATTAAGGGGAAGCTTGCTTAGGGGAGGCTTGCTTGTAGGAAGGCTTTCATACCTTTTGCTAATTTCTAATTAGGCACTGAGTCTTGAGGGTTGTGATGCCTTCTGGCTCTGAGAAGTATATATATACTCTGAGTGGGTAGCTTGCTTTGGGGGCTCACTTATGAGAAGGACCTTGCAATTCCCTGGTCAAGAATCTGAGTGCTCCTATGTTCAGAGCTCCCTGACTACTCAGATGTAAAGGCTCTCTCGATCCAGTGGTGTATGCAAAGTTTATAGCAATATTTCTTTGATTCAAGCAGTCAGACCCCTGTCTGTTAGCCTTTATTTCTCTGCTTATATTTTCTCTGAAGTTCAGGGTGCTGACTTTTCCCCTGAACTAGTGAATGTAATTAAAGAAGATTGTTGACTCCTTAAAGAGTGATCTTTCCTAGTAAAGTGGATCTAAGAACATGTGCTAGCAGCCATCCTGGGTATGCCACTGTGGTTGCCACTACAGAATTCCATGATGGCTTCTGGTCATCAGAGCTGGACTTACAAAAATTGTGAAGCATGCTGTTTGTGTTTAGTTAACTGCCCCCTTTTGGCAGTGCCCCACCCCCCAGCAGTCATAGTGTAATGGAATGAGAACTGCACTAGGAATCAGAATATCTGAGTGTGAAATATCTAGTAAATTGTTGACAAGAAAATGACTTTGGACAAGTCCTCTGTAAAATGAAGACCAACTAAGATTTGGTATCTAAAAGGATTTGAACCTGTGAAATGACCATTTTAGATTTTATTTTAAGGAAATGGGAATGTGATTCATTGCCCCCCCCAATATTCATCCCATCTCAGTTGATAAAGTCATAAATGATGATGTTTTGATATGTTAACAAGGTATAATACACTCTGTGATCCCTTTATGAGGTATGAACACTCCTCTGATTGAATCAAGAAGGGGATAACAACTGACTGAGCAAATAAATTAGCTTGTCCCTGGGGACTTTAAAGAGCTAAACCTTAGAGGAATTGTAGCATTTCAGCAGCTCAAAAAATTGAAATCTAGGTGCTGCCTGTGAAGAGACTACTGCTTTGAGGAGAGAATGGAATTTCTCCCTCTTCTTCCTCTTCATCAGTCATGTAGATTTGAAGGAGAGCTACTCAGTCAGTCTGACACACTGTGTACAGGGGGACAGCAGAGACACATTTGAGATAGACCCGGATCAGAGAGACAGTCAGCAGAAAGAGGAAATAGCTTCAAGGATCATGACCCTTGGCAGCAGAGAAGAGAGTCAGACTATGAAGAGGAACAGACCTAGATAGCAGATTATGAAGAAAAAAACATATATGTGTACATATATATATACATATACATATACAGCCCCCACAGTACCAGGATTTATGAGTTGCCTTCCCTGATCACCATTTTAGGTCCTTGTTATCTTTATTCTGGCACTTAGAAACTCCCATTTTAATGCGATAACCTGGGCTCACTCTGTCCAGGGATCGATCTCCTCTTCACCATACTTTGTAGATGAAATTTTACTTCTTGTGTCTTCCCCTTTGGGATACTGCTCTTCTTTTCCATGGTGACTGCTCTTCCATCTCAGAAATTAATCAGTGATAATGGATTGAATGTGTTCAATCTCCACTGAGGACACAGTTCCATTTTTACATCTTCAAAATAAGGGAGGATAAAATAAAAAAATATTTAAAAAGGTGTTGAAGCTGAAGGTTTATTAAGCGATTGTAAGCAAATACCAAGCTGCTTTCTATGGTTCAGGTCACCAGTCCAGAACAAACTACACTCCAGGGCCCTAAAAATATTTCAGATGAAATTGTTGAGATATTCTGGTACTCAGATGGATCACTCTAATGGATGGATTACAACACATCTAAATCTTCCCATTCTGTTCAACTCTCATCTATTCCTCCTCTAAATCATCCGCTAAGGGCTTTCTTCTAGATCTCTTCATAGTGTGAGGATGCCAGTAGAGGTCACAGCTTCTTAATCAATTATCTCTTCCTCTTCTTCTTAGGCAGCTGGGTGGCACATTGAAAAGAGAGTGGGACCTGGAATCAGGAAGACCTGAGTTCAAATCTGGCCTCAAAAATTTACTAGCTGTGTGACCCTGGGCAAGTCACTCAAATCTCTGTTTCCTCATCTGTAGAATCAGGATTCAAAACAGAACAAGTTTGTTTTGAGGATAAAATGAGATAATATTTACTAACATTATGGTGCTGTATAAATGCTATTACAGTTATCCCTTCCACAATGCAACTTTCCCTATTGGGGCTTTGATAGATATATCATGGATTGGCATGAGAAATTAAATAGGAATTTTGGGAAGTTTTGCAGAAGACACAGATGACATGTGAAGGCCAGAGGATGACACAGAGCCTATGAGAAAATATCTAACCCAAATTTTGTAATAAGGTACTGTAAACACCCCATAAAAGAAAAAGAAAATATTAGACTTCTTCTCTGCTATGAAAGGGAAGGCCAAAAAATGGGAATGGTTAGCCTCCAGAAAAGAAAGGAAATTTAGGGAGATCATGTGATTAAGTATTTAAAAGGGCTGTCATGTTGACTAAAGATGAAAGTTGTTTTGCTTGGCCCCAGTGGGTAGAACTAGTTACTAAGAAGTAGTTTTCAGCTCAGTCCTCTTGGTTATATTTCTCTTAACATGTATGGCTTAGAAATCCTACATGATTAAGTTTGTTTAAGAAGTTTGTACCAGTTTGATTCAAAGCACATAAAAAATTCATGCTTCTGTTTTGTACAACGGGTAAGGCATTACTTACCCATTGGAAGGTTGGAAGCATGATTTACTCCATGTTTGCAACACCAGATATTAAAGTTTAACTATGGCTTTCCAAATCAGAAAAGGATTTACATGCCATGTTTTTTGGAAAATAAAAATGTTTCAGTTTTTTTATTTTTATTTCCCAAATTTAAACAAATTTTGGTACCATTCCCAGTGTACCTCATACTTTCAAGGCTTAAGTGTACAAGGTTGGTGCTCCAAGGACTATCTCCTTGTAATCTATTCATCCCTCAGGTGCCCTTCATGCTATAAGAAATGATTAGTTCTATGATTTTAGAAAAACATGAAAAGACACAAAATAATGAAGAATGAAATGAGCAGAACAAAGATAACACTGTATACAGTAACAGCAACATTGTTTTAAGAATAATTTTGAGGGAATGAGTTATTTTGTCTATTAAAAATATCCAAATTAATTATAAAGGACGTATGAAGAAAGATGCTATTTGCATCCAGAAAAAGAACTGATAAATAAAATAGAATAATTTTACTTATATACATAATATATACATTACTATTACATTATTATATGTTACAAAATACATATGTATTTACATATATATATACATACACATAAACACCTATTTGTGTCATTAGACACAAACCATCTCTAGGGTGGGGGGAGGTGGATAAAAAAAGATATTTACAGGACAAATTTGCTGTATATTTGAAAGGAATAGCAAGGCATAGTAGATTTGCAGTTTCATGTACAATCATCTTTTTTTATTGTACTATCTTATGGAAATGCTTGTTTTATTTCATAAATTAAATTTATTTTAATTTTTTAAAAAGATAATAGTAAATTATATGTCATTTTTATCACATGAACTTTTACTATTATGGAAAAATTCCTCTTCACAGGAAGCCCATGGGAAGGGGAAGCATTCATTTCCACTGCCCACTACAATATCCTCTCCCTACCCTACTAGCAGCTACCACTATCCTCACACTTCAGGGTTCTCTACAGGCCTCTGCCACCATAATCTCCAGAATCCCACTACCCTGGTATCCCTTTTCTATGGCCCACCTTCACCACCAACTTCTGCAGATGTAATGATTAGACACCCTGGAGAATGGTCCACTCTGTCTCTCCCTCTGTGTCCTCCAACGTTCTCCTTACAACCTTCCCCTTTACATAGAATTTCTCCTTATGACAGTCTTCATAAAGCATATATTTTATACATATTGAGAGATAAATATACTTTCCCTGCCCCTAATTAGGATATGTTGCTATCTGTTATAAATACCAAATGATAGCTATAAACAAATGATTCTGTCACTAACTTGAAAATTTAGTGGACTGTGTGGACTATGAGCATACAAAGATCTGTTCTAATACTTGTCAGTTCCATGAGCTCTCATTTCCATCTACTGTGCTCTTTCATGCCTGTATGGCCTGATTCTCCTGGCTACAGGCTGTGAATTCATAATTTCAACACTGTTAAGGTACACCCTTTCTGTATCCCTACAGCCCTTCTATGGACTGAGAATCCCAATTATGGACTGCTCCTTAGGACTGAATGCTTCACTGCTCTATTCTCTAATCATGGTTTCCTTCCCTCTCTTTCCAAGCAATCTGTAATGACAAATAAATTGCAGTGTTTTGGCTATAGTCTTCCTTTGCACAACTAATAACATTTAACTTATAGTAGCCCTATAGCACTATGTAGAGTACTACATTGTAATTTATCTATGTATGTGTTTTATGTCCCCCATTGTTTTGTACATTCCTCAAAGGTAGGGCCATATTTTGGCTATTTTTTCTACCCCTTATAAGCTAACAAAAAACATTAACCAGTTGTACTAATCTGCCTTCGAAAATGCCAAATTACAGCAAAATTTTTAAAATGCAAAAACATTGAGGTTCAATTAGGTGCCTCACTACTATTTTTAACCATTAAAGATTATTGCTTAATGTAACTCTTACTTTCCTTTGACTTCAGCAGAATTCTTTCTCAATTTACCTTGAATTCATATTTTTCCAAGTCTTTTAGTTTTGAGGCTTCAGCCTTGTTTGGCATCAAAAGCCCTTGGTTCCCCTCCCCACCCATTTCTCAGTTATTTACCACCAAAGTACTCTGGTTTTATAGATGCTAGCCAAGATCTTTCAGCTTAAAGAATTATTCATCTTATTTCCTTCTGACAAGGTTTACCCTGAAATAATTACCCTGAAATAATTTCTGCTATCTTTTATTCAAGAGTTCTTTCCAGTCATCTGGTGGCAGTTATCAGAATTGCAGGCACTGAGCCTAGGAGAAAATAATCACCCTATTCTGCATGATAGGGTTGGCCTTGCTAAACCAAAGCTATTAAGCGACAGCAAAATGTCACAGCTGATTTCATTAACATTCTAAAAAGCCACGATTGCTGTTATTTTAAAGGTAACAAACACCTTACCTAAAGTGGGACATTTTTTTCTAAGAAAAAAAAAAGAGGATAATTTTTTTCCCCAAGACTCAATTACAGTTCTCTCCAGGACTGCTATTATTTTGTTCACCCACTGGTTTCATGATTTATTCAATGTTTCTACTACTTGCTAAATATTTGGTAGGGGCTCTGCTTTCCAGTTGGTACATAGAACATTTAAACAAAACACAACAAAAATTCCTCACACAAGATTTCACTGCTTAAAAAGGAAGGAAAAAACAAGTCTGATTGTTATTTCATATAGCTTTTTTGTCTTTCTTTCTTTTCTTTTTTTTGGTGGGGGGGGAGGAGGTGAGGGGGTGCATTTTCAGATTCTGGTCTCTTTCTTCCCTGCAAAGAACTATGCATAACAGCTCCCTCTGGTGGTAAATGTATGCCCTGATTACAGTGGAGAAATTCCATTTCTGCCTTGACTTCTAATCTCTCAGGTCAAAATTTTATGAGATTTAACTCTGGCCCTTCTCCCTTGCTTCAGTAAGGCAATTTGAGTTAAGTTTTAAAGGGACCCAATTTTTTCCCATAGAAATAGTTTCTTAGGAAAAAAAACCCAAGATTGTTGTGATTTCTAGTACAGTGTATGAAAAAAGGAATACATCTCGGCTATCTTACAGTTTTATTATGACTACAAAGAACAGACCTCAGTCCCAAATATTTTCTACCTGTGAATGTATACAAAACAAAATTTTACCTATAGCATTTTAGACTTATGGAATTGACAAAGACATGGCACAAATTTCAGATAGATTTTTGAAAACCTGGAGCTAACTATAATTTTTGGATGAGTCCTGAAAATGTGCTTCCTAGCTTATAAATTGCATTAGAGTAGAATCCCACTGTCTATTTGCCTCAATAGGAAGTGGCTGAGCAATTCAGAGCCAGAAGCAGGGAAAGACCAGCTGCTTTTCCCTGTAGGGGCTTGGCAGAAATGAAGTAAAGCAGAACCTCTGAAGGCTTTGAGCCAGTGAGTTGAGCCCTGAGGGAAGCAGAACTGAAACTTTTATGTAGTAGTAAAAGCAGGCTACTTGGGAGGGACTGGAGGTGTGGGGAAAGGAATAGTTTCCTCAGTTCATTTTAGTAGGGCATTACTCACAGTATAAAAAAGAAAGGGTCTGAGGCAGTGAGAACATTATCACCATCAGAAAGGCAGCACAATTGATCTGTGGGGCTAGATGGCAGCAGCTGGTGTCAATAGCTCTAATGGGGGCATCAACATCACTGACTGTAAGGACAGTGAAGGAAAGCAGAGCTAACCTAGGTTTAGGGGTGAGGTTTCCTAAACCAGCTCTCACACTGTAGAGCTTTGACAGGAGGGAGAGACAGAGAGTCCAAAAAAGCCTTGCTGTGTCAAAGCAGAGAAAGCATCTCTAGGGTGTCTGACCACCTGGATGTCTGTTCTGTGTGTCTATAATTGTGCATATTCTTTTGTATGCTAGAGATCTATTGATCATCACAACAACCCTATGACATAGGTGCTATTATCATTGCCATTCTACTGAAGGGGGGATTGAGATAGAGAGAGATTAACTAATTTTCCCAGGGTCACACAGCTAAAGAAAAGGGAAGTGGATAACTCTGTGTCTCAAAATCAGTGACCGCTCATCCATTCATAGGGCAGCTAGGTGGTGTAGTGGATAGAGTACAGGGCCTGGAATCATGAACACCTGAGTTCAAATCCAATATATTCATTTCAGTTCAAATCCAAATATATTGATACTTACTAGCTGGGTGACTCTGGGCAAGTCACTTAATCTCTGTTTGCCTTAATCTACTGGAGAAGGAAACGGCAAACTACTCCAGTGTTATTGCCAAGAAAATCCCAGGGAGGGTAGTCCACAGGGTCATGAAGAGTCAGACTTGACTAAATGACTGAACAACGGCAAAGTGAAGGAGGGAAATCATCAAGGAAAAAAACCACAGTCCCTTTGGATTTGTGTAGCACCTAACTGCTTTTCAAAAGTTTTCAAAACTGCTTTTCATACTGATTATGTGATACTCTTTGAGGTCACACCAATCCTCTAAAATAGATGAGGCAGACATTAATCCTGGTTGACAGATTACTCTCTTATAAGTATATACTAGATGACTTTGCATTAGAAAAATTAAAGAATAGCACAGAAAAGACAACCACCACCATAATAATTGAGAGCAAAAATAATATTTTTCTTCTTTATTTTTTAAAGAAGTTCTCCTGGACTTTAAAGGACAAGATTATCACCTTTTGATGTGAGTGCATTAAACATTAACAATCTTACTATGAAATTCTCTGATGACGAATCTTATTAGTATGCAGTGTTGACATTGGTTCTCAATGGCAAATTATTAAAAGAATATGTCTTAAGTTTTGTGACAAAAATCACACAGCTGTGTAATAAATATTATTAAAGACCTTGGAAGATTTAAAATAGACCGTGCCTTACTATCTACTTCCCTTTCCTTTGTGTATATGTGTGTGTATATGTATGATATATCTACATTTATATCAGAGAGCTGTCCCTTTTGTGATACAATTACGAATGAACATACTTTAGTACACTAGGGCATCAAGGTAGCACAGTGGATGGAGTACCAGGCCTGAAATCAGGGAGACTAATCTTCCCGAGTTCAAATCCAGTCTCAGATACTTACTAGCTGTGTGACCCAGGGCAAGTCACTTAACCCTGCTTGCCTCAGTTTCCTCATCTGTAAAATGAGTTGGAGAAGGAAATGGCAAACTGGTATCTTTTCCAAGAAAACCCCAAATGTGGTCACAAAGAGTCATACATGACTGAAACAACTAAACAACAAATAATTTAGAATGCCTCAAGTGTATCATCTCTTTTCAGGGGATTAGCACTGAGTCTGGTCTCCCCTTCTGCTCTCTCATCCTTAACTGATATTCCCTCGAAGATATCTATCTACCTTGCTTCATTCAGAGGTGATACTGTACAATAGAAAGTGAACTATGAGACAATAACCATCTAACCCTTTGTGAACCAGAAGAATTTAAGAATCTTGAGGGCAGAAAATGTTTCATTTTTAGTTTTGTATCCGCAGCACCTAGAACAGCACCTCATACAAAAAAATAGCCCTTTGATAAATGTTTACTTGAAAAAAAAGCCATTAAAAAAACCCAAATGTATTTAAAAAAAAACCAACACCTCGATCTCAGTCCTGGTTCTACCACTTACTAAACGTCTGACTTTGGGCAAGTCACTTGGTTTTAATTTTTTGACCTTTATAATGAGGATAATTATACTTGCCTTATTATTATCATTAATTATTATAATACTTTACTCAAAGTAAAGACTTCACAGGATTTTTTAAGGATTAGATGAGATACTACAAGTAAAATGCTCAAGCCATCATTGTCTCACATCGTCAGTACTCAATAGTAACTACTAAGTAGAATACTAACCAGTCAGGTCATGTATACGTAGCTCATGGACAGTTTTTTTCCTGCAAATATGCTTGGTCTTTGGGGCAACTCATCCTAGGATGGTCAGGATGCTCATAGACCTTGAATAGAGGTGCTTATTATATGACGGGGGTGGGGAAAGGCATGACATATAATGGACTGTTTCTTGCAAATAACCGAAGTATGAAGAACAATGTCGGGTGTTGGGGGTAATTTGAGGTTTGGCCAGATTGGTGTAGGAAGTACCCAATCTACCAACTACATATCTATTTCCTATTGTACCTGCTATCAATCTACTACTTCGTTGTTACATTGGATACTAATAATTACCCTGAGAATGGCTTTAAGAAAAGCTGTAATTATCTTAGAATGGGAAAGAACTTTTAAAAATTTATAAGGAGGGAAAATAAAAACAAAACTTGTCCAAACTTCAGCATGCCAACTTAGGAGGCTACAAGTGGTTATATTACAAAGGAGACTATTAACTCAACAGGTAAGCGAAAAGGATTACAATAAGTTACACAATACAAAGGATTTTTCTTCTGCTTAGGAAAGAAGTCTTTCAAAATGGAAGATGGAGTATACATTTGCAAGTTCAGTATACAGTATGTCATAATAATAATAGTCTTGATCCATCACTAACCTTCCCTTTTAGACACAGAAAGTCACACAATGGTCATACTTCACACAGTGAGTGGAGGATGTGGTCAGTTGCCTAAATAAGGCATTAGCTAAAGAAAGACCATGCAGGTAAATTGAGGGATTTACCTTGTATTCTTTCTTTTGCCTGCCCAATCTCAGCTGCACAATAGCACGAATTAGTGATAATAACATCAATATCATAGTTTAATGTTTACAAAGCACTTCCCTCATAATAATTTTGTGAGGTAAGTAGTGTAAGTATCATTATCTTCATTTACAGTCAAGGAAACAGGCTTTGAAAGGCCAAAGGGATTATTTGTCCAATGTTTGAGACACAGTTTTTCTATGTTCATATACTATCTTTTTACAATAGATAATAACAGCTCACAATTCTATAGGGTATTAAAGTTTATAAAGTACTTTTCCCACAACTACTGTCAGGACTAGTAGTATTATGTTCATGTTGCAGATAAAGAAATTGAGAAACACATCGAGGGGCTTAGTGGCTTGCTTAGCCACAGAAAACTAGCCAAAAGATCACTGGACAATGAAAAAGTTTCCTAATCTATACTAATTTCCACTCAAATTCCATCTATGAGTAGAGCTGGACCCCATGAGTTTGACCATCATGACACCTGTACCTCTTACTTTCCTAGCTTCTGACCACACAATTTCTCTCAAAGCAGCTACCTCTGAGTGTGTCCTTGGCTCTCCCCACTCTCTCCCAAGTGATCCATCTTAGATCATTGACAGAATTACAATAATGAACATACTTAAGCTGACTACCCCTAGCCAATCAGGAGAGGATATCTTTCTTGGGGTTCAATTATCTCAAGCTGTCCCTTTCCTCACAAATATATGCTCAGCAGATAAGTTAGCTGTAGTATTCATCACCAGTTCATGCCAGTAGTCTATAAGACAAAGTTTTTCCTTTATTCTTGTTTAATTCCCCAAAAATCTTAGTGAAGATTTTGAAAATGGCCACAGTGAGATATTATAATGTTTTGCCAAAGAGCCATCATATAATAATTATAATTGTAAATATATAATTCTATAAATTTATAATTATAATTATAAAATGCACGTGAAAGTGTTTTGCTTACTTTGTATTTTGGAATATCTATTTGTTCATCAGGGTGAGTTTGCCCTTCACCAATAGACTGTAACTCGTGTTGCAGTAAAGTAAATTCATGTATACCTTAAGAGACAGAGGAGTTGATGAAAATTAAACATTCAACATTTGGTAGCCAATCTTATCTATTGAAGATTTTTATACTTAGCAAGGGTATACCCCAAAGATAGAAAAAGCCCAAAGATGGCTCTATCCTTCAAGTTTTTCCATTTTGGTTAGATTTGCTAGAATATGGATCCTCCGACATAATCCTTAGAGAAGCAGGGTGTTCGGTGCAGCAAGATGAATCAGGGAAGGAAGACTTTTTAAAGGAAAAAAGACTTAGGTGGAATAAAGATTTTGGAGTTAGGACATTATATCTCCATGTTTGGTGATGATGATGATGACTGTGATAAGAGCTAGTATTTATATGAAACTTTGAGGTTGTCATTGTGCTTTGTAAAATATCTTATTTCATCCTCACAATGAGAGGTAGGTGCTATTATAATCCCCATTTTACAGATGAGGAAAGTGGTGCTATTATTATCTCCATTTAACAGATGAGGAAACTGAGGTAGAGAGAGACTAAGTGGATTGCTCAGCCAGGGTCACACGGATAATAACTGTCTGAGGCAAGATTCCAAATCAGGTCCTCTTGACTCCAGGTCCAGAGCATTATCCACTTCATTGCCTCACCCATGGGGAGAGACACCTGGTTTAGATTCTGAAAACCTGAGTTTGAATTCTAGATCTTCTGTAGTGCCAACCTGGGGGCAACTTATCTCTGGGTCTCAGTTTCCTCAACTGTAAAATGAATGTGTATGTGGTGGGGGCGGGGGAGTAAATAGATGGCATCTAAGGTTTCTTCCTTCTCCAAATCCTCAGATTCATGATGAACTCCAAAAGTAGGTTTTACAGATGTTTGGCATATTATCCAGGGGCAAGATGCTTTTATATCTAAGACAGAAACCAGGAAGTAGGTATGTACATGCCCTTCTCTACTATGGTTAGACACTACAAGTACTAAATTATCCATTTGGAAGCTGGCAATCCTGGTCTATGGGAGTGGGTCTGGGGGCTGAGGGAGTGAGGGAGAGTGTGGGAGCTAAGCCAACAGTAGCCCCAGAAGAATCTGAATTGTAAATGCTCACAAAAGAGTCCATCTGAAGTCCCAAAAAAGCACAAGGGAAATTGGTAATGGAACCACACATAGCATATATAAACTGTGTTTACAAAGGAAGATGTGTCTGTGAATCCCAGTGAGGATATCCTTTCCTTCTTTTCAGAATCCTCAGATGCACAGTATTCTTTCAGAAAGGGCATTCCATGCAAATTACCAACCGTACTGTGTCTTGTCAAAATTTGTTTGAATTTAAGGGGGAAAAACAGTAGGTTCTCCTCTCCCTCCTAGGCTCAATATGGTCCCAACACACATTTATTCTTTGACTAGATGAAATTTGTTTCTTTTATTTTATTTTAATTTTTTAAGGAGGATAAAAAGAAAGAATGCAAAAGCCATAAGGAAGAATGGGCATCTGTTGTTTGGGTGAAAAGGTCAAAAACATAGGTAATTAGTACATGCATTGAATAAAGCCCCATAGGTCTTTAAAAATGAAGAGTTTAACCTTCTACTTCCTGAAAAACAGGGAAGAAAAAAATATTATCTGTGATAATGGCTGCTGCTTCTGCTTAAGCTCTAGTGCCAAATGTCCCCTCTGTTTGCTATAGTAGGCACCCATAAAAAGAAACAAGACATGACAGGCCTGAGATCAGCAGCAGTGACCTCCTGCTGGTTTTTGCACCTGTCTCTGCACGGCAGTACACAAGGGCCTGAAGGACACACAGGGAGAAAAGGTGATGGAAGCTCTTCAATAATAGATGGCTAAAATGCAGTGGAGGGAGTAGAGGAAGGAAGAGACTGAGGTGGGGGAGAGAGAGAGCAGCCTAGGAAAACAGCTGACCCACTTGGCTAAGCACCCAGTGGGTTCTTACTGAATATTAATAGTGGAGGAGGAAGAAGACTGACTGGAAAGGAATGCTAATAATGTTTTCAAATAAAATCCAGAGTAAGTAACATTAAAAAAATACTGGCAATATTTTGATAGATACTTCTTGGGAAAAGAAGGTAATTGAATTTATTACAGATCATTATGTTTTCAGCCAAAGCCAGAACTCATAACCTTAAGAGGGGAAATGTTGGCTTCTAAGCTTTGACTTATTTCATTAATCTCTGCAGCCAGGAAATAAGGTCTATGATATCTTATAGCCCTCATCTCAAGTAACTATCCCTACGAATGAATGAAAGAAATATCCTTTTCCAGGTATGTGGCTCAATATATTGGGTTATAACATATGTATATTGAGATATAATAAGATATTCTGTGGTGTTTTAAATGCATATATTCTCTTGAATACCTAAATTAGTAATGATACTCATTATTTTGCTCATGAAATTCCTTCTTTTGGGGTTTACTGTTAAAGAAATTTGCTGAGCCTAAATTTTTATACGATCACTCCCCCCAATTTGACCTATATATTGTTCCCATGGCTCCAAGAAAAGGATAAAAATATTTCCAATTTTAATGACGAATTTCAAAACTCTTAAGTGAAATCACAACCCTTTTGCCACCGGAGGATTTGAGCCTTCATATGTGACTTAATTTATCAAAATTAATAGAGAAAAGTATCCCCTTTATCCAGAGATCCCACTGATGGGCATACCCCAAGCACACCAAAGACAGAAAGAAAGATGCCATATATAACAAAATATCCATAGCAGTATTATTTGTGGCAGCTTGCAACTAGAAACAAAATTAGTGCCTATGGTCCGTGGAATGGCGACATAAATTGTGGTAGATGAATGTAGTAGAATATAGCTACACCAGAATAAAGGAAGACACACGAATTTAGAGAAATATGGGAAGACACACGAACTGATGCAGAGTGAAGTGAACAAAAGCAAGAATATACATGACTACAACAGTTTAAACAGAAAGAATAGTAAACCTGAATACCATGGAATGGGCCTCATGGGACCATGTTTGGTTTCTGAGGAAAAGCTGTGAAAATGTACCTCCCATCATTACAAGGGCAGAGAAATATCAGTTGGGAATATTGCATATACCGTGAAACACAGTTGATATATTGGTAGGTTTTGCTGAACTGCTTTTTCCCCCTTTTTAAAAATCTTCGTTATAAGAAATGGATCACTAAGTAGAAGGAGATATTTAGAAATAAATTAATAACAAAACAAAAGGCACAAAAATAACATTTTTAAAAGAAAAGTGTCTCAAAGATATTTTTAAAAGGGGAAAGAACCTATTTGTACAAAAATAAACTGGAAATTGAGGGGATGCCCATCAATTGGGGAATGGCTGAACAGGTGTAATATATGATTGTAATGGAATGTTATCATGCTATAAGAAATAACAAGCAGAATCATTTCAGAAAATCCAGGAAAGACTAACATGAACTGAGACAGAGTGAATTGAGCAGAACCAAGAAAACACTGTACACAATAACAGCAATATTGTACGATGAAGAACTGTGAATGATTTAACTATTCTCAGCGATGTAATGATCAAGACAATCCCAAAGGACTCATGATGAAAAATGCTTATCTGCATCCAGAGAAAGAACTGATACAGTCTGAATACAGACTTAAGTACACTATTTTTCATCTTTTTTTGGTTCAAATTTTCTCCTACATAATGACTAATAGGGAAATGTTTTACATGATTGCACATGTATAACCTATATCAGATTGCTTGCCATCTCAGGGAATGGGGAAAGAAAGAAGGGTTTGGAAGTCAAAATTTTTTTAAATGAATATTAAAATTTGTTTTTTCATATAAATGGGAAAAAAGAAAATGTTTATTTTAAAAAGCTTAATAGCAACAAAAAATATACCTGCCCCTAAGAGTGATATGTCCTACCTGGGCCATTGCCTGTCTCTGAGTCCTGAGTCTGCTCCTTAGAGTGTCCTTTACTAATATTATCCAACTATGGTTTTTCCCTGTCTAGAACTACAGAGAACACGGAGTTTTGGAAATAACCTAGTAGTAAACCTTTCACCCTTTTTATATATGCATGGCAGCTGCAAGCATTTTAATTCTCCCATGAAGTTTTCATTAACTGCAATAGTTGCTTCTAATTAACTTGTGAGAGAATCTGCTAAGTTAGGTGCAAATTGAAAATTTTCTTTTAAAGCCTCTAATGAGAGCCAGTTTCTAATTATGCATACTTTGCTCTACTACATGAGACATTTCCCCCTTTTTTTATGGCAGTAAAAGATATGGTCCTAATTTCTCAAAAGTAATGATGTATGTTTTTAAGATGGATCTGCTGAATTTTTAAAAACAAACCCAAATCTATTTGGATCTCAAACTAGCATTCAACCTAAAGAAGACTGAGACCAATTGATTCTAGAGAGAAGTGGCCAACCAAGAATGGGGAGTGGAGGAACGGGTCTAATCATGGATGGGGGGCAGGGCAGGGAAACTAAGAAAGACCTCTAGGGGCAGCTAAGTGGCACAGTGGATAGAGTGCCAGGCCTGGCTTAGCTATTCTCAGCAATACAATGACCCAAGACAATCCTAAAGGACTGATGATAAATCAAATTATCTGCCTCTGGAGAAAGAACTGATATTGTTTGAAAACAGACTGAACTATGCCATTTTCACTTTGTTTCTTTCATTCTTTTTCTTTTCTTCAAGTCTTCTTGTACATAATGACCAGAAAAAAATCCTCAATATTTTATTTTCCCTTTTGTCTTTTTCCTGTCTCACACTGTTCTAGTTGGCTATCTTCCTCATTCTTATGCACTGGATATGGCTTAGAGCTTGCTCAGATGTTGAAGACACCAAAGTCATTACATGCATCCCAGGCCTTCCCCCGTTATCCTGACTTCTGTCCTACCATTGAACTTCAGTAACTCAGGAAGAGAGAGTGAAGCTGACAACTTTGCCCAGCTCTGCCTCACTTAAATCCAATTCACGTGGAAGTCAAGACATCGCCCCATGATATCACTGGTCCTCTCTGAGAATGAAGGATGAACAACATATTAGATCTTCTATGTCTGCCCTTCTCTTCATCCTTTCACTCTAAATTTTCTCTATCCAGTTCTATTTATCATTCTCCACTTTTCCTGTCCCATTATCTCCTTTTTTTCAAGAAGTACCATTTGGATATTGTTCCCTCAACTCCTGGGCATTGAGGCTCACAGGATCGTATAAACAGACCTTGAATTAGCCTTGAATGTTGTTCAGTCCAAACCATCACTTTGAAGATGAGGAAACCCAAATTGGTTAAGAGACTTGCCCAAAGTTAGGAAATGGAAGAAGCAAGATTCAAACCCAAGTCCTCTGACTTGAGATGCATTACTCTTCCAGGAAGCCGGCTATATCAACATAGGCAGGCCACTTAAACACTCTAGATCTTAATACTCTCATCTGTAAAAGGGGGATAATTTCTCTACACCACCACACTGGATTCATTTTCCCCAAAGCCTAGACATAATTTGCCTTCAGTGTGACAACACGATCAACCAATATGGAAATTAGAGTCAATTGCTTGCTTATGTATAATTCAAATAATTTGAAGCTGTGTTTATATATGTCAGACCATTTAACAGTGATGTTCCTGCTAAGTTGTGAATGCGTGTAGTAGAAAGATAATTCCTGCCTCAATTTGTTCCCTGGCTATCTCTCATGTCTAGAACTCTCTCACTGCTCATTTCTCTCTCTTGGTTTCCCTGGCTTCTTTCAAGTCCTAGCTAAAATCCTGTATTCTATAAGAAGGCTTTCCTGATCCTCTGTAATGCTAGTGCCTTCCCTCTGTTGATTATTTCCAATTTATCTTGTATATATCTTATTTGTACATAGATATTTTCATGTTGTCTCTACCATTAAACTGTGAGCTCCTTTCTTTTGCTTTTCATTATATTCTCAGCGCTAATGGCACATAATAAGCACTTAATAAATGCTTATTGATTGAATGACTGACAGTTGAAGGTAAATAGGGCCACCTCTATCACAGATTGTGAGTGCCCTCCACCAAATGTGCCCAAATGCACTGGGGTGAGCTTTACCATTGGCTGCTCCCCTTCCCTTTTTCATAAGAAAATTCAAGAATAGATGGTTAAAGAAATGATTAGTGAATATCTTTCCTTCTGGAGAAAGACTAATAGAAGTGCCCACCCAAGAGTATATCAGCAGAGAGAGCCAATAGCTTTACTCAAGCCTATGAGTACAAGTAGATAAGGAAATGGTTGGATGGTTAGTCTCAAAGAGAAGTCATTAATGAGTTTATTTCAATTTAGAAGGGACTCTCCAATGGAATGCCTCAGGGGTCTACCCTTTGCCTGTACTGTTTAACATTTTTATCACTCACTTAAATAAAAGCATAAATGGCATGCTTATCTAATTTCAGGATGATACCACCTAAAAGTCATAGCTAACATTTTTTTTGGGGGGGGAGGAGGGTTAATTATTTTTTTATTCTGAAGATACAAACCAAATAAAATGATAATTTCCATATACATAGTAAAGGAGAAAAGAGGATTGTACATGAATGTACATGTTGTGCAGTTTGCTTTTAACACATAATAATTTCAGTGTAATTTTCAAAGTTGCCCAGATTTTGGTAGCTGACACTTTAATGATAAAATTCAAAAAGATCTGATGGCCAAGACACTGTGTGAAATTCAGTAAGGTGAAATTTAATACTGACAAAGGAAAAGTCTTACACTCAAGTGCAAAAAGGAAGCAAGCAAGGAAAGAAAAGACAAAAGGAAGGAAGAAAGAAAAAGAAAGGAAGGAAGAAAAAAAGAAAGGAAGGAAAGAAGGAAGAAACAAAGAAATTTCATAAGCAACAGATGGGTAGAAGCATAGAGAGATAATAGTATGTCTGAAAAAAAAATCTGGAATTTTGGGTGACTTGAAACTCATTCTGGGGCAGCTAGATGGCTGAGTGGATAGAATGCTGGGCCTGGAGTCAAAAAAGACTCTCCCTCCAGTTGAAATCCAGCCTCAGGCACTTCCTTGCTCTATGACCCTAGGCAAGTCACTTAACCCTGTTTGCCTCAGTTTCCTCATCTGTAAAATAAGCTGGAGATGGAAATGGAAAACCAGTCCAGTATCTTTGCTAAGAAAACCCCAAATGGGGTCAGAAAGAGACAGACACGACTTAAAACCATTGCACAACAACAAGAAAATGCTTATTCTGACTTAGGCTACATTATAGGAAGCAATGTCCAGGATCAGACAGTTGAAAGCACAGAAGCATGCTGCCCTGGTCAAAACATGGTTGGAGTACGATTGTCAGTTCTGAGCACCTCATCTGAGGAAGGACCATTGATAATCTTGAGAGTATTCAAGGAGAAAACCCAGGATGGAGAAGGATATCAAGATAATGTCGTAGGAAGAATGTGTGAAAGGAATATATAATCTGGAGAAGACTTATGATAGCTGTCTTCAAGTCAAGAACTATTTAAAGGATCATCATGTGGAATGGTAACTAGATTTCTTTCTTCGGTTCAAAAAGGCAGAACCAGGAATCATGTTCAGAAGTCTCCGGGGTAGATTTAGGCTTTAGATTTAGGAAAGTTGTGTCACCCTTCACCTCTACCTAGAGTCATCAAAAAGTGGAATGGTTTGCCTCAGGCAACACTGATAGAGGTCTTGAGGTGTTATTCAGTTGTTTCAATCCTGTCTGATTCTTCGTGATCCCATTTGGGGTTTTCTTGGCAGAGATACTAGAGTGGTTTGCCATTTGCTTCTCCAGATGAGGAAACTGAGGCACACAGGGTTAAGTGACTTGCACAGAGTCACTCAGCTAGTAAATCTCTGAGGGTGGATTTGAACTCAAGAATATGGGTATTTCTGACTCCAGACTCTACGTACTACACCACCTAGTTGCCTGGAATCAGGAAGACCTGAATTCAAATCCAACCTCAGATATTTACTAGCTGTGTCATTTAACCCTGTTTGCCTTAGTTTTCTCATCTGTAAAATGAGCTGGAGAAAGAAATGGCAAACCACTCTAGTATCTTTGCCAAGAAAATCCAAAATGGGGACACTACTAAAAACTATTGAACTACAAAATTTCCTGACTCCAGGCCCAGCATTCCATCTGCTACACTATTTAGTGCCTCAACAAGCATTTATTAAATATCTATTGTATGTAAAATACTGTTATAAGCTCTAGGCTTCCTATTAACACCTTTCCACTTCAGTAAACTAATGTGACAAGGTTTCATTCTGCAAAATAATGTATTGAGCACCAGGAGACTGTATAATACAGACAAGACAAGCAAGATGCAGAAGACACATGGTTCCATAAGGAAATTCCTATTTAATGACAAAGATAAAAAATACTACCAAGAGTTGCAATGCAGAGTACTATCATTCCTGCACGAGTGGTCTAAACAATGAGTAGGGGGTGGGAGAGATTTTGTTGTCAACTATGTCGACTGGTGGATCTTTAAAATTCCAGATTTTAAATGTTATGATTCTAAGGTAGCAAGGAAGAACTGGTAAATGGGTCGAGGGGTGTTGTTTTGCTACTAAGCCACCTGTCCTCCACTATGAAATGGTTATTTTGAACTCGGTCAATCAGTAAGCACTTATTAAGCACTTACCCCATGCTAATCACTGTGCTAAGCCCTGTAGAATTAAAGAAAGGCACTAAAATATAAATTCTCTAGCATCATCTTTGCCATGTCCCTAGTGTCTTCATAGTGCCTTTGTTCCATTCTCTCTTCTTACAGGAAAAATCATAACCCACAATTTCTGGCTCAAAGTTCTGTTGCGCACGTTAAATGAGAATCATGTCAGAAGAGTGGTGTCTACAAAGCATTGTAGAAAAAATACCATGTATGACCATAAAGGTCACTTTCCCTATCAATCGATGTATTCCTTAAGAGTTAACTACAAGATTTGTGTGGTTACAAGAAATGGTAGGCAAAATCTGAGAGAGGACATGGACACGTATTGTTCCTCTTTTATTCTTGCATATATGCATGTGCATATATAAGTAAAGATAACTTCTCCCCATTCCCCTTACCTTTCCCTCTCCTCCACTCCCTAGCCCACTCTTTTTCTATTAAACCATAGCCGTGAGGGCAACATCCATTTAAGCAGTGAGGTTGTTTACTGGATGGAGCACTGGTCCTGGACTCTGGAAGACCTGAGTTTATCTTCTGTCTCTGTCACTTATTAGCTGTGTGACACTTGGCAAGTCACTTAACCTGTGTCAACTTCAGTTCCCTCACCTGCAAAATGGAGAGGATAATAATAACACTGACCTTCCAGGGTAGTTTTGAGGATAAAATGAGATATTTACAAAGTGCAAGTGCCACATAACCACATTAGCTATTATTATTGTTATCCAATCAATCAATAAGCATTTCTTAAGCATCTGTTATATGTCGAGCACTGTGCCAAGTCCTAGGAGTACAAAAGGAGGCAAAATACAGTCCCTGCCCTCAGGGAGCTTCCAACTGAATAAGAGAGAAAATGTGCAAACAAATGTATGCAAACAAGCTATATATAGGATAAATAGGAAATAACAGAAAGAAGGCACTAGAATTAAGTAAGAAGGGTTGAGAAAGGCTTCCTGTAAAAGATGAGATTTTAGTTGAGACATAAAGGAAGCCAAGGAAATCAGAAGGCAGAGTTGAGAAGAGTGTTCCAGATAATAGAAATTACCCAGACTTGAGAGATGGATTGTCTTGTTTTTAGAACAGCCGGAGGGCCATTGTCACTGGACTGAAGAGTACGAGGCTGGAAATAAGGCTTAAGAACACTGGAAAGGTAAGATGGGGCTTTGGATGCCAAATAGAAGATTTTGTATTTGATCCTAGAGATGTTAGGGAGACATTGAAGTTTATTGAGTAGGGGAGTGACATAGTTGAACCCGTGCTTTAAGAAAGTCACTTTGGAGACTGAATGGAGGAAGCTACTGTTGTTAATTGTGTTAAGTTTCACCTCTATGTGATGACAAATGGAAGACATCATCTCCAGTGTAGTTGTGAGCTTTTGAACCTAAGGGCTCCACTAATATTTAAAGTAATGAAATATTAAGAAATATGTAGTTAGCAGCCAATGATGAATAGCCTTGCCTGAGAAGAGCTGAATGTTTAGTTGACAATTTCTCATTCCATGGGTCTCATTTTCATAGTAGTCATTATTTTCCAGAATAATGTGTAGAACAAAGTAGAACCCTACATTCCAGAGATGGGGAACTAACTTCATTTATATCAACCCAGGAGATTCAGGGTGATTTCCATGTATAGATGAGACAGGGAATTAAGTATCTCGGTTCTCTTCTGAGCACAGATGCTGTCCAACCACACGACTTTGAACAACTTCATCCGTCTATCCAGCTTCAAAACAGGCATGATAAATAATGTATGTTTCCCTAGCACTCCTCAGATATAGTGCCAAAATGAATAAGCCATAAGTCACCATGACTTAACTTTATAAGTCGGGGCAGCTATGTGGTGCAGTGGATTGAGTGCTGGGTCTGGACTTGGGAAGACTCATTTTCCTGAGTTCAAATCCGGCATCAGACACTTACAAGTTGTATGACCTTGGACAAGTCACTTAATCCCATTTGCCTCAGTCTCCTTATCTATAAAATGAAGAAGGAAATGGCAAACTACTCCAGTCAGTATCTTTGCTTAAGAAAACCCCAACTGGGGTCATGTGGAGTTGGACATGCCTGAAAATAACTGAACAAATTTTGTAGTTTATTGACCAGCTTAGCAATAAGTGCTATATAGATATGAGGTACCATTATTAAATATTTGAGTTTTGGTGAAGCAAAGAAAAAAAGGCATAGCATACTAGACAAGTTGTATATTAAAAATCAGAAAGACCCAGAGTCTGACTCTGTCCATAATTGCCTGAATTTGGGAAAATCTCTTTACCTCTCAGGGCCTCAGTTTTCTCATCTGTGAAATGAGAGGGTTAGACCATGTAATCTCCAAGGGAGCTTTAAGCTCTAATATTATATGATTCTATGAGTAGTTACAATTTCTTTGCTAAATTGGATCCAAAATGAATATACCTTCAACTTGGAGGTAATTCAGCTTTTCTAGAGTAAATTCTGTTTCCAGGCTCTTACCTACACGATCACTGAGTCATTTAAGCCCTTTGTTGAAGGCCAGGGAAGCTGAAATGAAAGACTTTGCACCAACAATGTTGCTAGCAGCTGCTGTGGGGGTATAAGACCAATAACATCAGTGCATAGGTTCTTCAATCTGCTTTTCTAAGGAAAGCAACCTTAAGGGGTTAACAGTCTTACTTTAATTAAACATACATATATCATTCACTTAGTTCAGAGGAAAAAGTCAGCACCCTAAACTTTAGAGAAAAAAACAAACAAAAATTACAAGCAGAAATTATATAAACAGAGAAAATAACACAAATCAACAGACAGGCTTCTAGCTATCTGATCAAGACATTACATACATAGTTACCAGAGAGAAAAGCACCAACATCTGGATTTTCAAAGGGGGGGGGAGGAAAGGGGGCTGTTTGAGGCTCCTTAACGGCTACCCAGAGTCACATCTGGCCAAATAACATAAATATTCTTCCTATGAGTAATCCCCCAAAGCAAAATGCTAACCTCAGAGTATATATACCCTGTTTAGGGTCCTGAGGCTTAGTATCTACTTAGGAAAAGGGTGTAGGCCTGAGGCTTAGCATCTACTTAGCAAAAGGGTTTGGGAAAGATCTCTAATCACACTAGCACCACATGATATATATTGTTTCCAATCAATGACTCTTGATTCAAAGAAAGGCAAGACTCAAACGCACTTGATTACCTTAGTGCTGAGAAGCACCCCAAAACAAAAGACAATAAAAGTCCCACTTTGCTTGCCATTGCAGGCTTTTAAACCAGTAGTTCTCAAAGTGTAGTCCAAGGACTCCCTTACCCTCTCAGGGGATCCATGATGTCAAAATTGTTTTCATAATAATACTATGATGTTGTTTGCCTATCAAAATACACTTGCCTTTTCCAACTACAATATGAATGAGGTCAGATTTTCTTTATATTCTCCAACCAAAACAAACATATCACATCAGATTGAACATAGAAGTAGATATGACAATCCAGCTACCTTCTATTAAGCCAGACATTAAAGAGATTTGCAAAATTATGTGAAACAATGCCACTCTTCTCACTGATTTCTTTTGTCTTAAAAAATGCAGTTAATTTTCACAGAAATGTGTTATTTAATATACAATGAGTTAATTTTAAATGAATTGGTAAATAAATATTTTAAAAATATATCAATTTTTATTTCTAATGCAGTAAATATTGATAGCTCAAGCCCACATAAACAAAAGTGCTTTGGCGTTCTCACTAATTTTTAAGAGCACAAAGGGGTCCTGAGACCAAAAAGTTGGAAAACTGCTGCTTTAAACCAAAAGGTGTAATTACTTAATCAAGTCTGTCTTTAACTTTCAAGGAGCACAGAGCTTTAAAGCATTCATGAAACGGAAGCAACAAACCTGCAAATAAGCTCCTATCTCTGCTGACAGTTGTCAAGATCAAATTGGTCGATAAAGCCCTAGGATTCGTCTTGGTTTACAAGGCAATTTAGACAGCTAAGGGCTTTACATTTGCTGCAGGAAGATTGTTATTATAAAAGTTATAATGAAACTCTGTTATATATAGGTTTAATAGGAGATGGACTTACAGTCAGAATGAGGAGGTGAGAGAAAGTTGTTGGGCAATTTAGACAGCTTAGAAGCCTAAGTTTGCAAATGGGATGTAGTCCTAATAACCACTTTGCTGACTAGGAAAAGATGTATTCAGATAAACAGCAGTCCCAATGTAATGAGCAGGATAGGAAGGGTGGAATAGAGGTGCTGAAACACCTGGAAACTACAGCTGGAATTTCTGAGAAGCCTAAATGGGATGCTCATCCTTCCCTCTTTTACCCAAATACACACTTCCTTCTCCATCTTGGCTGGTGTGAAGTCCATCATTGATCTGGACCTTGCTTTCACTGTCCTCATCCCTAAAATCTGATCCCCAAAGAGGCCTAACCTGTCCAGATTACCCAAGTATATCTTTGCACAAGTTTATGTATCAGTATTGGTCAAGGACTGAATTTTAATTGAGAGGGACTGAGGTAGGCTTATTCCCTCTTGCAATCATCCTGGCAACCTGTTAATTTTCCATCAGCCTATTATGATTTCATCTTTTATATTAGACCAGCAGCTTGATCCAAAATTCCTCCATGTACTACTGTGTCGACAACCTATTAACTTCCAAAGGGACTGTGACAGTCCTGACTGAGATAGCTCAGCTGGGACAGGCAGAAATTGATGACATAGCTGCCAAACTGGAAAGCAGGCCAGGAGAGCAGTGGCAAAAATGACCTTCTCTGTACTCTTTCAGAGACATTTTAAAGGGGCACATAAGTTTAAATTACCATTTTTTCCTCTACTTTCTGTATTTTGGTTCTGGCGTTGTGTCCTTTTGCTCTGAAATCAGCAGATACTTAAATATGTTTGGGTTTGAGTTATAAAGCTCTCTCTTTAACTGTGTGAACTTGGACATATTTCTTAATGTGAAGGAGGAGAATTTGGGGGGCATCAAATCATTTTGGGGAGAACTGGGGATTTAAAAAAAACACTTCCTTTCAAAAGTAAGCAAGCCAACCACATGAGACCTGAAGGCTCTCCACATTCTTTGTAATCCAACTATCAAAATAATTTCAATTTTCAATTACAATAATTAGACTATTTGAATTACATGTGCTTTATTTTTTTGAACTGAGTTAAAATATTCTCAGTACAGTTTGGAGAGGGAGAAAGATACTCTAGAAGGCAAGGCAAGGCAGGAAAATATGTTTTAAAGGGGCCTGTGGCCTAAGTTTTTCATCATCTGTAAAATGGGAATTATAGCCCTTATACTAGTGGTTCAGAGAATCAAATGAGACAATTTTTGTTATTTACTTTATTTTCATGATATCAATACCTAATTTTCAAAAAAAAAGACTCTATAAAAATGATCTAATTACTTTCCTGAATATGACCCAAGTGGGTGACAAATTAGGGAGTCTACTTCTAGACTCTAGGGGCAGTTGGATGGTACAGTGGATAGAGCCCTATGTACTGGGGATGCAAAGAAAGGTAAAAGACAGCATCTGCTCTCAAAAAGCTTGCAGTTTAATAGGGTAGGCAACATGCAAAGTTATGTACAATCAATTAATAAACATTTATTAAGTACCTCCTGTGTGCTAAGGCAGCTAGATGGTGTAGTGGATAGTGGAGTCAGGAAGACCTGAATTCAAATTTGGCCTCAGACACTTACCAGCTCTATGACCCTGGTCAAGTCACTTAACCCTGTTTGCCTCAGTTTCCTCTTCTGTAAAATGAACTGGAAAAGCAAATGGCAAACCACTCCAGTATCTCTGCCAAGCAAATCCCAAATGGGATCATGAAGAGTCAGACAGGATTGAAACAACTGAACAACACCTCAAGACCTCTCTCAATGTTGCCTGAGGCAAAACCACTCCAGTATCTTTGCCAAGGAAACCCCCAAAGGAGTCACAAAGAGTTGGGCACAGCTGAAAAACTAACCAAACAAGGGCTTGTTGAATTGAATGAAAATTTTAGGCAAATATGGGCTAGTAGAAATGGCGCTGAACTTGGAGGAAGGAGACACTTAATTTACTAAATTTTGCTTCTCTGGTCTCAAATTTCAAGAAAGAGATGCAGTCCTACAGTCTGTTTAATCTAACTACTGAAATTTATTGATAGCAAGCAACTGATTAAAACTAAAAAAAATTTGCAAGGAGATTTAAACCTTGTTTGTTTAAACACTATTCCTAATCTCAAGGTTTCTTTTTGTTCCTGAGGGGAGGGATTATATTTCTTCTGTTTGTCACCAGTGGACAGAACTACAGAGAGATAGAGTTTGGCTCTCCGTAAGGAAAGATTTCTTGGCAATCAGAAGCACTCCAAAAATGGAATGGGTTGCCTCAGCAGATAGCAAGCTCCCTATCAGTAGTATTCTTCATGTGCTTGTTGGATATGTTTTAAAGGGGATTTATGATAAAGTGTATAACATTAGTCCCATCAAATTTGAGTCTGAAGTGCCTTTGCATTAGAATTCTATTACCCTGGCAGCTCAGGGCTTCCCTACTGGACTAACTACAACATCTGCTAGCCTGGAATCCTAGACTTCAAGTTCCTTGTGGCTTGAGTTCTTTGGTTAAGGATTCTACTCTCTATAACTAGAACTGAAAAAGAACAAATCCTTAAAACCCAACCCCTTTCTCAGGAACACATAACCTATGGGGAAAGGGGGCGGGATTGTCCTCTTCTTTTTCCCCATGGTTATCACCCAATGCGAATAAATGCATCTTTCACCTCTAGACATGGATTCTAGAAAGACAGACACTGTCTCAGTCAGGCAGTGTTAGTTCTAGCTGCACATACAATGAAAAGAAGCTGGTCCCAATCTTGTGGGGGGCCAATGCAAAATGTCCCCTCGTACATCAGTTCTCCTGTCTCCCAGATGCAGTCTCCTAGCACTTTGTAATGGCAAGCAAAGTGGGACTTTTCACTGTTTTTACTTTTGGAGTGCTTCTTAGCACTAAGGCAACCAAGTGTCTTTGATTGAGCCTTGCCTTTATTTGTAGGAAGGTCAACGACCTTTTGCTAATTAGGTCACAAAAAGTGTGAAGCCCTTGAGTGGCGTGAACCCCTCTGGCCCTGCAAAAGGGTATATATACTCTGAGGTTAGCATTTTTGCTTTGGGACTCACTCATTGGAACAGCCTTGGTGCAGAGATTCTGGGTAGCTATTAAGGAGCTCCCTGGCTTTGAAAACACAGATGTTGGTGCTTATATGGTAACTATGTATTGCTATGGATAGACTGGTTTGTGTTTATTTGCTCTGTTTATTTAATGTATGCTTGTAATTTCTGTTTGTATTTTCTCTGAAGTTCAGGGTGCTGGCTTTTCCCCTTGAACTAAGTGAATTGATATATGTATGTTTATTTAAAGTAAGACTGTTAACCCCTTAAAAGTTGCTTTCCTTAGAAAAGCAGATCAAAGAACTTGTGGTAGCAGCCTTCCTGTGTGCTGGTATTGTTGGTCTTACACCCCCACAGCAGCTGCTAGCAATATTGTTGTTACACACCTCTTCCATAGGTGACTTTGTTTTATGTCATCTGGGCATGTGCAAACCTCCGATTATAGGTACAAGTTGAACTATACGGTCTCTGAGGTCCCTTCCAATTATAAATGTCTGTGATTCTAATGCTCTAAGTGTGCTTCAAGCTAAAGGAGGACAAAGATCTTGAGTTGAACCTCATAGACCAATAGGATTTAGATAAGCAGAGAGGAGGGAGAGGATTATTAGATGGGAGAAACTGCTTTTATTCATGTTTTAATATGTGGTCTTGAACTCTTTTTGATTTTTAATGTCCTATACCCCTCCTTCCAAATTCTCTATAGGAAACCACAAGGGTGCTATTATGTGTCTTAAAGTTATAAAGATCAAACTTTTGAGAGACATCCTGTCACCCATGCCCTGACTCTCCTATAACATCTCTACCACCCTTCTACTCCACAAAAACCCCAAATTCTCATCCTCTCTTTCAAGTTTCCCTCAAAGCTCTTGACTTAGACATTGGCATTACTGGATGGTGACAAGATTTTTCCTTAGAATACAAATCAATCAGTCAATAAACATTCATTAAGTACCAGGGACTGTGCTAAGTGCTGAGGATACAAAGAAAGGCAAAGACAGCTCCTGCTCTCAAAAAGTTCACAATCTAATAGGGGAGCCAACATGCAAAAAGCTACGTATAAACAAGACACATATAGGATTAAAGGAGATTATCAACAAAGGAAAGGCATAAAATTAAGAGAGATGGCAAAGGGTTTCTTGTAGGCGAGATTTTTGTTTGAATTTGAGGGAATCCTGGGAAACCAGTAGACAGAGATAGGGAAGGAGAGAATTCCAGGCATGAGGGGCACCAGTGAAAATACTCAGAGTCAGGAGTCCAGATATAAATTCAAACAGGAATACAAGGGATTTCAGGTAAACATGAGAAAGAACCTTCAGTAGATGGCAGCTAGGTGGTACTACTCTAGAGGAAATGCTGGACTTTGAGTCAGAACCACCTTAATTTAATTATGGCCTCAGATACTTACCAGTTGTGTGACCCTGTGTAGTTTCCTGACCTGTAAGATGGAGATAATAATAGGACCTAACCTCCTGGGATTGTTGTGAGGATCAGATGGGATGATGTATGTAAAGCACTTTGCAAAACTTAAAGTTATACAGCTCTTTTTGTGGTGCAAAGAATTGGAAATTGAGGATATGGCCATCAATTAGAAGAATGACTAAACAAGTTGTGGTATATGATTATGATGGAATATATGATCGTCATAGAATATTATTGCATGCTATAAGAAATGATGAGCAGCGTGGTTCCTGAAAAATCTTGGAAGACTTACATGAACAAGGTGAAATGAGCAGAAGTAGAAGAAAATTGTACACAGTTACACAGTAACAGCAACATGGTGACAATGATCAACAGCAAAAAATTTAGCTATTCTGATCAAGACAATGATCCAAGACAATTCCAAAAGACCCATGATGAAAAACGCTATCCACTTCCAGAAAAAGAACTGTTGAACTCTGAATGCAGAGTGAAGCATACTTTTTTTAACTTTCTTTTTTTAAAACCTCTGTGTTCTTTTGCAATATGGAAATATATTGTGCGTAACTTCACATATATAATTGATATCAAATTGCTTGCCTTCTCAAGGAGGGATTGGGGTGGGTGAGAGGGAGAGAATTTGAACTCAAAATTTTCAGAAAGGAATGTTAATTTTTTACCTGGGAAATATTTAACAAATAAATAAAAATACTTTTAAAATCTTAAAGCTCTATAAATGCTAGCTCTTATAAGAAATTCCAAATATGAGAAAACACTACAGACAAAAATAAACCTAGAATGTATTTATTACAATATCAAAGACTTTGGTGTGGCATAAAAGGGCAGTCAGAAGACTTGAGTTCCAATCCTGGCTACATCAGTAATTCTCAGAGTGACCTCAAACAAGTCACTTCCCCTCTCTATTTCCTGATCTAAAATTTGAGTGTGTTAAAATACACACTCCCTTAGAGTTTAGCCATTACTGTGACTCTTCAATATGTCAGATATGATAAATGAGATCTCATGTCTTTTGACGAGTGGAACAAAAAAAACTGGTAAAATTTCGAAAAGAACTTAAAAGTTCTGATTCAGTTCCCCCATTCTGGGAGGCAGGTAATGCATTTTAGGAACTTGAAAATCAACTTGAGAAGCAGTTGTTATTTTTGAATACTTAAATTGCTTTTACTCTTGTCAATATTGTAGTCTGACTTCTTTTTTCCCCCCTTAAATGTTAAAAAAAAATAAAGATAGAAATGCTCCTTCAAAATCCATGGGCATTGCCAGAAATAGAAACATTATAGGTAATTTTCATTTTGATCCTACTTTCATCCTACTTAGGATAAGAGCTTCAAATGGGGAAAGGACCCAGAAATCATCTAGTCCCATCCATCCCCTCATTTGATAAATAATGACACCTATGCCCAGAGCCGGAGAGGTGAAGTAATGTGCCTAAGGTGACACAAGCATCATGAAAGAGAGAATTTGAATGCAGCACCTTTGACTCCAAATCCAGTGTTCTTTCCACTATCCTATGATTCTTGTGGTTGCGCTGTATATGTGCATATGTTTGTATTTTCCTGTTTTCTTTTTCTGGCTACTAAGTTTAACCTCAAAAAAAGAAACAATAAAAGTCTTTCACTTTCAAGAATTGTGAAAAGTTCTTCTACAGTAATTTTTTTTCCCCTTGCTCCAAAACATGGGAACTGGCGTTAAGTTTTCCTTTATTCTTTCTACTACAAAAATAAATTAACACAGAAGTGGGAACAATAAGGCCTCCTTGAGAAATGACTTCTTTATGACAAAGAACTTAAGATTTCAGTTCCCTGAAGGGTCAGGTTGTCAGCAAGGAGGGCAGCCTGCCAGGGAGCAGCAGGGCTCTGTGTGTGCTGGTGCTACAAGAAGGAGAGTGCATAACAGATACAAGTAGAAACATAGAAGGAACAGTTATGTGTAGCTGAGGGAGGAGGGTTTCTTGGTTCAATCAAAGTAATCAATCAACCAATCAATATTGATTAAGTGCCTACTGTCAGGCAACTGTGGTAGGCCTGGGGATACAGAGAAAAAAATATAATACATTCTCTGCCCTCAAGGAATTTACATATTGCTATATAAAAAATTTCTACATATAAAGTAATTTTTTTAGGAGGGAGGAAACATTAGCATGAAAGAATACTTGACAAAATAAGGAATCGAGAAGATGAGTGGAGATAAAATGGATAATTCTGATTACATCAAACTGAAAAGGTTTTCCATAAATAAAATCATTAAAATCAGAATCAGAAGGAAAAGTTAACTGGAAAAACATCTTTGCAGCAAAGTCTGATATCCTAGAAAATGGGTAATTGATACAAACATATAATAACAAGAGACAAATGGTAAAAATATATAAAAAGGCTATTCTCAAAGGAAGAAATCCAAGCCATCAACAACCAAATGGAAACATGTTCTGAATCACTAATCACAAGAGAAATGTAAATTTAAGCAACTCTGAGCTTTCATCTCACACCGAACAGATTGGCAAAGATGAGAAAAAAGAAAAATGGTGATTGTTAGAGGGACACACAAAAGAACTGTTAGTTCAGCTGTGAACTGAAAACAATTTGGAGTTATATCCCAAAGTAATTAAAGTATCTATACCCTTGGACCCAACAATTGTGCCACTGAGATTATAATCTATGGAAAAGAAAGAAAGGACCAATACATATAAAAAAATATTTAAAGCAGCACAAATGCCATAGCAAAGAATTGCAAACTAAATGAATGCTCATCATTTGGGGAATCATTGAATAAATTATAGCACATGGTATTGTGCCATAAGAAAGGGACAAATTCAGAGAAACCTAGGAGTACTTGTATGGATTCATTCAAAGTGATGTGAGGGCAACCTTAAAAACAATTTTAATGACTATACTATAGTAAAGAAAAAACAACTGTGAGAGAGTGAATATCAATCATTAATGCAATGACCAAACATGACTTCAGAATACTGGTGATTAATCATGCTTCCCACTTCTTGATAGTGAAGGCATGGAATGTAGCTGAGGAATGAGACATACATTTTAAGACAGTGTCAATTCCTGGATTTATCTTGCATGATTATGCTTGTTATAAATGAGGGGTTTTTTTGTGGGGAGGGGTATAGTGCTATTAATAATATTAATAATAGCTAGCATTTATATAATACTTTAAGGTTTGCAAAATGCTTTTCATATATTGTCTCATTTTATCTTCATGACCATTCTGGGAGGTGAGTACTATTATAATCTTCATTTTACAAAGGAGGAAACTGAAGCAGAGAGAGGCTAGGTGAATTCTTCAGGGACACACAGCTAGTAAATGTCTGAGGCTGGATTTGAAATCAAGCCTTTTTGATTTCATTATGTCACCTATCTGCTTAGTGATGGTGACACTAAAAAAAAAAATAAAGAAGGCAGGGGAAGAAAAGAAAGAAAAGAGTGCTGATAAATTATTAAAAAATAAATGATAGCAGAAGGAAGTTCAGAAGGAGATACAGAATAGAAAGGATATTTTAGAGCTACCATATTAAATATGATATATATATATAACTTATATAATATATAATTAATATATTAATCATATTAAAATATATAAATTATATAATATTGTGGTGTATATCTTACATTATTCATTGTATAATATAATGTATATGATACATTATAACAATGTTGTAATAGATTGATGTATTAAAATGATCATATTAACTCTAATTTTATAATTCTGTCAATATTATAATTATATGACAATATATTATAGTTTATAGAACAATGCATAATGTAACAGCATGTAATTTATGCAAGAATTTCATAACAATACAATATATATGTATCACATGTTTTCCTAAGCTAGAAATGTTCACATTTGTTATTGTTAAAGTTCATAATAAAAAAGGAGGAAACATTTTGAAAGGAGCAAAATGATACTAATTAATCTTCTAGTTTTTGAAATTGGTCAAAGTCCATCCACATCCAGATAAAGAAATACGGAGTTTGAATGCAGATTGAAGCAGACTAATTTTTTTTTTGTTTTGTTTTATGCTTTTCTTTCTCATGGTCACTCTCATTCATTTTAATTCTTTAATTCTTCTTTAATTCTATGACCAATGTGAAAATATGTTTAATAGGAATGTATATGTATAGCCTATATCAGACTGCATGTCCTTTTGGAGGGGAGGGGAGGAAGGGGGAGAAAATTTAAGACTTACAAAAGTGAAAGTTGAAAACTAAAAACAATTAAATTAACTTATTTAAAATAACAAAAACAAAGTTCCATCAAAAAAAATAAAATTGGGCTAAGTCTTGATAATTGATGATACCGAAGCAATGATATTGCACAATATCATACACTATAATTTGTTCAACGATTTCCCAAATGACAGGCGCTCATTTAGTTTGCAATTCCTTGCTATAGCAAATGGTGCTGCTTTAAATAGGCTGATCACAATGATCTCTTAAAGTGATCATCCATCATTTTCCTAAATACTTCTGTTATAAAAATAGTCATGTTGTCTAGGAATAGGCAATACTTGTTGGGAATCCAGGAACATTTTAATTACATTTTGCATTTCTTTGGTCTGAATAAATGGGTATGTCCCCTGAACAGAGTACAGGAGAATACAAGGACTCAGAGGGACGCCAGTCCTTTTATTGATTCCCACTTTGAATCTCCTGCTATAGTCTTCATTGGCCCTGACTGCCTCAAATGGCTCATTTAAGTATTCCTACAAGCCTCTAACCTTGAACCAGAAGCCTGGTCTCTGCTAGATCACAGCTCTGATTAGAACTAGTTCTAATCAGTCACCTGATTTACATTCTGCTAAAGCTGGGTGGGGGTGAGGGGGAGAAAGGATACTTTCAACTCTGTGGAAACAAAACTGCTTCTACCATTTCTTACACTTCCGAACAGAGGAAAAGCCACTAACTCCCTAAATAGTCCATTTCCCTTAGCTTTTTCTTATATGAAGCCTAAGTCTTTGCATTGCAACTTCTATCCAATTCTTCCATTTAAGGACAAGTAGAATAAACTTAATCCCTCTCCCACATGGCAACCCTTCAAATATTTGAAGACATCTTTCCTAAATCCCTCAAGTCTTCTGTTCACCAGATAAAACACCCTTGGTTTTTATTCTTTAATCAGTCCTCATATGACATGATTTTGGGGCCCTTCATTACTAGCTGCCCTCCTCCGGACCCTCTCCAGATGTTACGGAATGCAATGAATGCAATGAATGCCCAGAAATGAATGCAATACTTCAGATTATGTTCATTTGCTCTGATCTGGGCAGAGTACCATGCAGGGAATTTTCTCCTTCTTTCTGGGGTGCCCTCCTCCTCACATGTACTTAGTGAATTCTTTCAAAGGCCCAGTTCAAATGGTACATTCCAGTGATGTCTTTTCTGATCACTCCAGCCAGATGTGAGTTCCCAAGACTTACTGTTATAGAGTCTCAGCATTAAGTGGTACCTGCAGAAGTCCTCTAGTCTAACTCATACTAGAACAGAAGTTTCTATCTAAAAATATCCCCAGCAATATCTAGAGCACACTGCCTTGTACTGGACAGAGTTATTTGTGTTGGATTTATTTTATTTCCTCTTCTAGACTGTAAGCTCCCTGGGAAGTACCCTCACTTTATTCATCTATGTCTCTCTGCCCTTCCCCTCTTTCCCCCATTCCTGTAGCATCTTGTGCATAGGAAGATGCCAACAGGTTTTTGTTAAATGACTGCATTTATTAATAGGAACATTAAAAAAATACCTCAAACCCACATCTTGAAAAGCTTCTCCCATTATTTGCTATGATTTGATGCCACTGACTATTTATTAACAAGGCACCAGAATTATGATATTTCCCTCTTTCCACCTTCTCAGATCTCAGCATTTTATTTTTCTTTTAAACCAAGGTCTAGAAGAGTCACAATAGTTTTCCAGTGAGAGCTCTAGTAATGGTTCCTTTCAACAACTTACAACCAATTTGCATATGAAAGCGAAGCCAATACTTGACTGAAAAAAAGCAAGTTCTCCCGGTAGTCATTCCAGGCCAACAACTGTGAATCTGTAGAGAAATGTGTGAGGATTAGGAAGCTGGTAGAAGGAGCAAATTCCTAGGCCACTGAGTTATTCCTCTGTCCTTCACTTGTAATTTACTTCCCTCATTAATGTGTTTTTTCCTGTTCTTTTAGAAAGGTTGGAAGAAATAGATGAAGGCTAATTGAAATTTCCTCCCCCCTCACAATGTAAAATAGATGAGTAAAATTAAACCAGAAGCTTTGACAATGATGCCTTTTTTGCCCTGTTGTTTACCCCTTCATCCCTTCAACTTATTTGTAACGGAAAGGCAAGTTGAAGACAAAGGGTCCTCAGGCCCTAGTGACTAGCTCAAGGAAATAGGAAGGCTTCTGGAGTAAAATTCTAAGGACTCAAGATCTTTGAGCCAACTAGGTCAACTGCAGTTTAATCCCAGGACACTGAACTTTAGGAGATGTTCAAATTCAGAGCAGGGATTATTAACTATTTTTGTGACACGGACCCCCTTAGGCAGTCTGGTGAATCCTACAGACCTCTTCTCAAAAGAATTTAATGCATATTATTAAATGCATAAAACATAGTTCCCATAATGGGTGATACTGTCCCCAGGGGGCACTGGAACAATGAGTGGGCAATAGTACCCTTGGGTACAATTACAGGGCACTGAATAAAAATAAGGGGGCTGTAGAAGCATAAAGAAAGAAGATAAGAAAATTTTGAAAAACTTTTCATACATGTTTCATTTGTCGTGTAATAGAGTTAAAGTTGTAATGGTTATATTATTTTCCAAATAAACCCACAAGTGGTCAAGTCCGCCGACAGGTCTTAACAAGCAAGTGTTGGCCCATGAGTCTGTCGCACATTGTAGGGAAGTCCAGCATGCATCCTCAGGAATATGCATGTGTAATGACTTATTTACAATATGATACTATTGTGTCATCACAATTTCAATGCAGGAAAAACCCCACAAATTTACAATAAATTATTAAATTTAAGACGTGTCATTTTAAAAAATATATATTTTACATTTTTTGAAATGATGCAATTTTTTAAAAAAAATATTAAAAGGTTAAAGAAAGTAGATTTCCGGGGTGGGAAGGGCACTGAGTAATTGTTTTCAAAGGGGGCAGTAGGCCAAATAAGTTTGGGAACCTCTGGCATAAAATAAAACACATAGGATGACGAAGGAGACCAATCATATTTTAATTTTTCCCATCCAAATTCACAGACCCCCTGAAATCTGTCCACAGACCCTCCCCACACCCATGGTAAAGAATTCTTGATTTTGAGGGACCTGACAGCACCTGTATCCCTCAAGAGTAGAAACAAGTTAGTTCCAAGAGAGCAAGTAAAATAGAACGCTATCAGACAGCTTGTTTCTTCCCTCAGAAAGGAAGCTCCCCTTCTCCAGAAGGGGCTGGACTATCCTAGCCCTCAACCCTGCTCCCTAAGAATAGTCTTGAGGTATCTATTAAAAACCTTCCCTTAAAAAGGCCTAGGTCTTCACTTCATGCAGGGAAATCTTCAGTCATCCTGATATATATCTTGAGACTAGACTCATATGGCTTCAGAAGAGAAAGTAAGGATGCTGACTTTATACGGCCTTCCCTTACTTAAATCCAATTCACTTATATGTCATGGCATCATCTCCCTGATGTCACGGTCCCCTTTGAGAATGAAGGACAAACAACAACCTCTGTGACTAGTAGTAGGAGCTGCTTCCCTGGAGACCCAATTGGAACTGGCCAGTTGGGCAACATAGTTCCTTGCTTGCTTGCTTCCTTTTTTCCTTTCTCTCTGTCCACATAGAGTATCACACCCTTACCTGGGAGTGCTCTGCCCAAAAGAATGTAAATTTTGATTGCTGAAACCTCACAAGATATCTTGGGGTTTGTGGGCTAAATTTCTTTCTTAAGGATCAGGCCTTAAACCCAAATCACTTTGGCTCTCAGGAAGAAGTAGTTAGAGTACCAAGGAGCAATAGTCAGGAACACACAAGACCTGGCAGGGTCTATTAAAATTGAGAGAAGATCTTGGAATACAGTATTCCAGAAAGTAAAAGAGATAGGCTTACAACCAAGAATAATTTACCTTGCAAACATAAGTATAATCCTGTAGGAGAAAGGGGGACCTTGAATGGAATAGAAGTCTTTCAAATATTTATGATAAAAATACCTGAGCTGAATAAGAACTTTGAAATATAAATGTGAGAGTTCAGGTAAACCTAGAAAGGTAAATTTATTTGAGCAACTGAAAGAAATTATATGACAATATAGTGCTAGTAATCTAATAGAGGAAGAAGAGACAGATGATCCTGTAGAATTTAATATTCTCAAAGGGAATATTGAGGGAGCTAAAGATGAAAAACAGAGATTGTAGGGGTGGGTTGATCTATTGAGTATTTGAAGAGAGACAAGAGAAGGGGGGATAAAAGGAGTAGAGTAGAAAAACGGGAAGAATAAGGTGAAACTTGCTATTTCTCATAATTGGGGTGGGTAAGAGTAAGACTTAAGAACTCTGATTATGCAAGATTAACCATATCTCCAGAGGACCTACAATGGAGCATGCCACTCATCTCCTGAAAGTCAGTCAATAAAGATTTACCTGCTATGTGACAAGTACTATGCTAAGTACTGGGGATACAAAAAGAGGCAAAAGACAGTCTCTGCCCTCAGGGAACTTACAATCTAATAAAGGGGACAACATGTTTGCACGTGTGTACATATTTACATACACGTTTACATGTATGCATTGTGTATGTATGTGCATACATACACAAAGCAAGGTATTTACAGGATAAATAGGAAATAATTAACAGAAGGAAGGCACTGGAATTAAGAGGGGTTGGGGAAGACTTCCTACAGAAGGTGAGATTTTAGTTGGGACTTAAAGGAAGTAGAGAAGGTCAGTAGTCAGAGAGAATGAGAGAGAACATTTCAGGCACGTGGTACAGTCATAAAGAATGTCTGAAATGAAGAAATGGAGGTTCTTGTTTGTGGAACAACCAAGAGGCCAGTTTCACTAGATAGAACAGTATATGGTGGGGTGTATAGTATAAGAAGATTGGAAAAGTAGGAGGGGGCTGGATCATGAAGAACTTTGAATGCCAAACAGAACATTTTGTATTTGGTCCTGGAGGCAATAGGAAGTCATTGGATTTTATCGAGTCAGGATAGGAGGGAGAGGATGACATGATCAGACTTTCAGGAAAATCACTTTAGTGACTAAAGGAAAGATGGATTAGAGTGGAGAGGCAGACAGACCCACCAGCAGGCTATTGCAATAATACAGGCATGAGGTGATGAGGGCCTGCTCTAGAATGGTGGCAGTATCAGGGGAAAGAAGGGAGTGTATTTGAGAGATGCTGCAGAGGTGAAATCAACAAGCATGGGCAACAGACTGGATATGCAGACTGAGAGAAAGAGAGGAATCCAGGATGACTCCTAGGTTGTGAGTCTGATGGACTGGGAAAATGGTGTTACCCATGACAGTAACAGAGAAGATAGGAAGTGGGAAGGGTTTAGTGGGGAAAGACAAAGAGCTCTTCTTTAGATATATTGAGTTTAAGATGTCTAATGGACATCTAGTTTGACATGTAAGACTGGAGGTCAGAAGAAACAGATCAGGGCAAGAAAGGTAGATTTGAGAATCATTTGTTGATAATTAAATCCATAGGAGCTAATGAAATCACCAAGTGAAATAGTTTAGAGGAAGAGCAGAAAAGAGTCTAGAACCTTTAGAAACACCTACGTTTAAAGGGCATGATCTCGATGAGGATCCAGCAAAGGAGACAGAGAATGGTCAGATAGGTAGAAGGAAAACCAGGAGACAGTGGTATCCCAAAAACTTAAAGAGAAGAGAATATCAAGGAGGAGGGAGTGATCAATTGTCAAAAGCAGCAGAGAGGCCAAATACTTGTGGAGGAAATCACAAGCCTGTGCTGATGAAGTTAACTACAAATCAAGCCATCTAAACTCAATTCAGTCCTTACCACTCTAGGGCCATGTTTCATCTCAGACTGACTCCCAATTTCACTCTCTAAAGTCACTGTTTCAAATCTTTTCTTTCCTAAAAATCCCAATTTGACCTTTACTAAGGTACTTCCTCCTTTACTAAGATTGAAACAATCCATTGGTTTTTTGTTTGTTTTTTGTCTTTCCACAGCCCCTAAGAAAGCAGAAAAAGGTTTAGTAGGGAGTGTGGGGAAACTATTACTCAAGGACTTACCACCTCAATACTGGCACGCATCTGGGAGGGTCATGGTACTTCAGAGGCAAATCTAAACAGAGGTTTCCCTTCCCTGGGTTAAGGCAAAGAGGAAGGGGAAGAATGCAGCAAGAACTTGTCTCTGTTTCAGGTACCAGCTACTTTAAGCGCTCTTAGGCACAATTAGGGTCTTTTTTATCATACTCTAGTTAAGCAGTTAGTCAACACTCATTTATTAAGCACCGACTATGTGCCAGGCTCTATGTTATGTGATGGGGATACAGAGAAAGGAAAACCAAATCAAACAAACAAAAAAGTTCTTGGTCTCAAGGTGCTCACAGCCTAATTGGGAGAGACAACATGAAAATTCCTTTGAATAAATGATATATATATATAGGAGAAGTCTAAGATAATCAAAAGAGGCAAAGCATTAGCATTAGGGGGACTTATTGTTGAAAGTAAGATTTTAACAGGGAGAAGGAGGCCTGGGAGCCTAGAAGATGGAGATGAGGAAGGACAGAATTTCAGACATGAGAGAATAGAGGGCAGGCGAACAAAATGTCCCCAAGTCAAGAGATAGAATGTCTTGTGTGAGGAATAGCAAGGAGGCCAGTGTCATTGGATCACAGATTATGTGGGTAGAGAAGGTAATTTGGGAGAGAAAGGTAGATGATGAAGTTTTGTTATGGAGTTGTTTTCAGTCGTGCCAACTCTTCGTGATGCTATTTTGGCGTTTTCTTGGCAAAGATACTGGAGTTGTTTGCCATTTCCTTTTCCAGCTCATTTTACAGATGAGGAAACTGAGGCAAACAGGGTTAAGTGACTTGCCTGAGGTCACCCAGCTAGTAATTGTCTGAGGCCAAATTTGAACTTAGGAAGATCAGTCTTCCTGATTTCAGGTACAACACTGTATCCACGGAGCCACCTAGCTGTTCAGATTATAATGGGTAAGTTAGAGAAGGCTTTTCCTCTACCTCCAGTCATGCTGGAAAGTAATCCTCAGGCGTATCTCAAGAAGCCAAGAAACACATCTTATGGCTTTCACTGGATTTCAAGAAGCCTCAGGGGAGAAAGAGAAAGGAAGAAATGTAGTTCGAAACCTCCTTTCTTGTTCATCTGTCAAGGTGGGTTACAGTTGGTGGTGGGCAACAATTGGCCCAACCAGACCCACAGCAAGTGAGATAAAATCATTGGACTTAGTATTAGGGCCACTGGGGGTGGAATTATGCTTTGTTTTGTTTTTAAGAAATAAGGTTATAGTGTTTTACAAGCATAAAGCTTTAAGTTATAAGATATTTTTTAAAAGTCCCCAATTGATAAATAGTCAAAGAATATGTGACAGGCAGTTTTCAGATGAAGAAATTAAAGCTACCTATAGTCATGAAAAAATGCTACGAATCACTATTGATTAGAGAAATGCACATTAAAACAACTCTGAGGTATCACCTTGCACCTATCAGATTGGCTAATATGACAGAAAAGGAAAATGATAAATGTTAGAGAAGATGTGGGAAAACTGGGACACTAATGAATTATTGGTGGAGGTGTGAATTGATTCGACCATTCTAGAGAGTAATTTGGAACTATGCCCAAAGGGACACAGAATTGTAGATACACTTTTATCCAGCAACACCATTACTAGGTCTGTGTCCCAAAGAGGTCACAAAAAAAGGAAAAAGCACCCACATGTACAAAATTATTTATTGCAGCTGTTTTTGTGGTGGCAAAAGAATTGGAAGTTGTAGGGATGCCCATCAGTTGGGTAATGGCTGAACAAGTTGTGGTATATAAATATAATGGAATACTACTGTGCTATAAGAAATGATGAGCAGGCAGACTTTAGAAAAACCAGGAAAGACTTACGTGAACTGATGCTGAGTGAAGTGAGCAGAACCAGGAGAACACTACACAGTAACAACAACACTGTGTGATGATAGACTTAACTCTTCTCAGCAACATAATGAACAAAGACACTTCCAAAAGACTCATGATGGAAAATGCTATCCACGTCCAGAGAAATACAGATTGAAGCATACTATTTTCTCTTTTTATTTGTTTTTTTCTTTCTTGTGGTTTTTCCCTTTTGTTCTGATTCTTCTTTCACAACATGACTAATGCAGAAATATGTTTAACACGATTGCACATGTATAACCTATATCAGATTGTTTGATATCTTGGAGAAGAGGGAGAAAAATTTGGAACTCAAAATCTTACAAAAATGAATGCTGAAAACTATTTTTACATGTAAGTGGAAAAAAAATACTATTAAATGCAAAAAAAAGGTCCTGGTCCAGGGACTAAACATGGATGGCCAACCTAACCCACAAGTGTGCCCTGGAAGCCTAATGGTGTTTTCTCTTTTTGAGAACAAGCTCTCCATCCTCATAACCAGCATCCCCAGTCCTGGTCTCACTTCTCGCCTCAGGGCTCTTCTAATCTCTACTAGGGCAGCTTTCTTTAGATAGAAGAGAAAATTAAAGAGAAAGAAGCCAAGAGCTCAGGTCAGAAGCTTGACACTCTCAGGGTCACCCTGGAGTTATCTTGGGACAGTAGATGGCTAAATTTTCAGTGTGAGAACTTATACCTCAGAAATAGACAAATGCAAATCAGCATTCAATTTATTGCTTGGTTGATTGTCTAGACTTAAGAAAGTAATGGAGAAAATGTTAACAATACAGATTAAACTTTTTTCTTGCTTTTCTTTTTGAGTATGGTTAATGTGGAAAAAGCACTTTTTTTCCTATTATTGACTATCACAGAGTCAAAAATTGCCTCTTACATAATGGACGTGAGCCTATGTCTTAATGGTGTTTTCCCAGAATTTGAATGGTATTTTTATTACTTGTTTAGTGTAATATATTGAACAATTTGTGCTTATCTCTGAGCTGAAATTTTCCTAATGTCACCAAGGTATGCTTTTATATTTGAAAATTTGAACGTTCCTTTAAAATATATACCAATTTTTTACTGTTATGATTTGAAATGCATATGCAGAGACAGTGTGGTATAAAGAGGCCTCAAGGCTCCAGATTCCCCACCCTTGGTGTAATGGATAAAGATCTGGCTTTGGGGCCAAGAAGACCTGGGTTCAAGGTCTACTTCTGACACTTACTATCTGTGAGACCTGAACAAGTTACTTAATCTCTCAACACTCTAGACAGCTCTAGCACAAGCCTTCTTAAATTGGGGTCTATCAACTTGTTTTAAAATTTTTTGACAATCGTTTAATTGGTTTCCTATGTAATCCTAATTTTAGATTATGCATTTAAAAACATTATTCTGAGAAGGGGCCCACGGCTGCTTCATATTGTCAAAAAGGTCTATATTGCAAACAAACAAAAATGGCTAAGCACCCCTGCTCTAAGATTATAAATCACAGAGAAAGTGCTGACCTGCAGTGGTTAAGAAGTTCCTACCCCAGGATCTTCTAACAGCAATAAAACTACAGATCCAACCCTTATCCTTACAATCTGAATATTTAAATCGTACCCAATGGACTGAGAGTTAATTTAGTAGACAGTAAAAAGATCTTGAGTAAGCCAGAAATACCTTATCAGACACTGTCTGTAGAAATGCTTGTGAAAGTTTTTCTATGAGAGAAAAAAAAGAGAGAAAAGTATACCACAATCATTAGAAATTGAGTTATGGGTATATTATAAAGACTTCACGGATTTTATAACTTTGTGTATTCGGTACAGATATTAGTCCTATTCCTTTTTCTCCCCCAGAAGATGAGAACTTGGTCACTAGTTAATTAGAAGTTAATTTAGGGGGGGCGGAGCCAAGATGGAGGCTGGGAAGCAGTGACTGGCGTGAGCTCCCCACCAAGTCCCTCCAAAAACCTATAAAAAATGGCTCTGAACCAATTCTAGAGCTGCAGAACCCACAAAGTGGCAGAAGGAAGCAAGGCTCCAGCTCAGGACAGGCTGGATGGTCTCTGGGTAAGGTCTGTCGCCCACGGAGCTCCCAGCTCCCAGCTGAGGGGAGCAGAGCTGAGCCCAGCGCCCATGATGCGAACAGACCAGATGCGGACCTACCAGACCAGGAGATGAGCGGAGAGTGCCCTGGCATCCTGAATTACTGAGCTGTGGCATCTACCAGACCTCTCAACCCACAAAGAGCAAAGACAACAGAGAAGGTTAGTGGGAAAAGCTGCGTGACTGAGTTTGCGGTTCCGTCAATGCCCCTGGGGCGGTAGAGGTGGGGCAGCTTTAGAACTACAGCTGCAGTTGCTTCTGGCCCCAGGCCCACCTGGGAGGAATTAAGTGGCATATCAGAGCAGGAGTGAATAGCCTGCTGAAGATTTAAGCCCAGTCCGGGTAGGGGGTTCTTGGTGAAGGAGGAGTGTTGGTGAGGCAGCGCATCTGCCCAAGCGTGGAACATAGAACTCTTTAGTCTACAAGCAGTCATACCCCGCTGAAAAATGCAAGGGTTAAGTAAGTTGGCTGGGAACATGGCCAGGCGGCGAAAACACACCCAGATTCAGTCTCAGACTCTGGAATCCTTCTTTGGTGACAAAGAAGATCAAAACATACAGTCAGAAGAAGTTAACAAAGTCATAGAGCCTACAACAAAAACCTCCAAGAAA
>CM053624.1:163742480-163767274 GCA_028646595.1 Phalanger gymnotis
AGGAAGAGAAGAGAAGGTAGGTGAGGGGGAATGAGTGAATCTTGCCCTCAGCAGATTTGACCTGAAGAGGGAATACCATACATACTCAGTTGTGTATCTTACCACACAGGAAAGAAGGAGGAAGAAGATAAAAAAGGGGGGGGGGGATGATGGAAGGGAGGGCAGATGGGGATGAAGACAATCAAAAACAAACACTTTCGAAAAGGGACAGGGTCAAGGGGGAAAATTCAATAAAGGGGGATAGGTTAGGAAGAAGCAAAATATAGTTAGTTTTTCACAACATGAGTATTGTGGAAGGGTTATACATAATGATAGGCATGTGGCCCAGGTTGAATTGCTTGACTTCTTAGGGAGGGTGGATGGGAAGGGAAGAGGGGAGAGAATTTGGGACTCAAGGTCTTAAAAAAATAGAAGTTCAAAAGTAAAAAAAAAAGAAGTTAATTTAATTCAGATTCTGCAACAGCTTTCTTTCTGCAATGACAAGTTTTCAATTGCTGTAAGACATTAATGTTTTGTGTTAGATGTGCATTCCTAGCACCTAAAATCTCCACCTCAGACCTTGGAGAAGAGCCTGGAAACTTGGTGGAACGTCTCATTAGATGTTCTCAACCACCAACTGTTAAATGTCAAGACCTTCAAACTTCGATCCCCAGGTTCCATTTTAAAAGATTCTTGACCCTTCAGAGGATGATATCGTTCACCCCTATATCTTCAGAAGTAGTCATCCACTTTGGCTAAGTCTTAATAGCAGTTCTTATTGTCCTCAACAAACCCTTATCTCTTCCTAGGTATTCATTTTCTGTAAAATGTCACACTTCCTTTTTGTGGCTGTTAATTGGAACTACTGATATTTGTGTTTTGGAACGTGTTATGAAAGAGTGGCATATTGTATGGAAAGTAACTGTGGAGGAATGTTGGAAGACAGGTGAAAAAAAAAGCTCCAGAGCTTTTAGAAAGACTATGTGATACCTTCTTGTTTGAAAGCACTGTGCTAAAATTGCAGAAATTAAGACAATGCCTTGGTTTTTGTAATAATGCTAGCACAGTATATACAAGAAGAAGAACAAATGCACTAGACTGAAAAAAAACTTGGGTGGACCTCTTTCTTAATGTCCAGTGTCCTGTGTCTTAAGGTCTTAGTGCAATATACATGAACCATATACACTGGTAAACTTCTGGCCTCCTTAAATTTCACTTCCTGGTATAAGTATGGAGGCCTGGCTTTTGTATTACTGAGATATGTTATGGGGACCTTTTGACTTAAAAGGAATCTTGTTTTAGGAATGGAAGCTGGGTACTCTTTGTGACTTGTATGAGACATCGACCATTACACAGGCTGTTATTTTTCTGAACACAAGAGGAAAGGTAGATTGGCTGACTGAAAAGATGCATGCCAGGGAATTCACAGTTTCTGCTCTGCATGGTGACATGGACCAGAAGGAGCGAGATGTTATCATGAAGGAATTCAGATCAGGGTCAAGCCGGGTTCTGATCACTACAGACATGTTGGCTCGTGGGATTGATGTGCAGCAAGTATCATTGGTTATAAACTATGATCTACCTACCAATCGTGAAAACTATATTCACAGGAATCGATAGCAGCAGTTGATGACGTGAGATGGCACTCAGAAACGGCGTGACGTAATTTAGGACGTGGATTCATAAGCGAAACAGCACACTGTTTGAATAAAGAGCGAGTCGAATTGGCAGAGGTGGTCGTTTTGGGAGGAAAGGTGTGGCTATAAATTTTGTTACTGAAGAAGACAAGAGGATTCTTTGTGACACTGAGACTTTCTACAATACTACAGCGGAGGAGATGCCAATGAATGTGGCTGATCTTATTTAATCCCTGGGATGAGATGGTTTTGAATGCAGTGCTCGCTGTTGCTGAATAGGCGATTCACAACGTGCATTGTGCTCCTTTCTTTGGGAATATTGAATCTTGTCTCGATGCTCATAACGGATCAGAAATACAGATTTTTGATAGCAAAGCGACTTTAGTCGTGAGCTCTTGTGGGGAAAGAGCTACTGGTTTTCTCCTTTAGAGTTAGACTGTTGGGGTTGGGTGTAAAAGATATGGGGTCTGTAAAATCTTTCTTTATCAGAAATTTATTTCCTAGTTCTGTAGAAATGGTTGTATTAGATGTTCTCTATCATTTAATAATTTACTTGGGGACTAAAAGATATAAATGCTGTATAAAATCAGCCAATTATGTTAAACTAGCGTATCTGCCTTTATTGTGTTAGTAGACTGAATAGGAAAGGCTTTTCAAATGGACTAATTTTTTTTAAGAAAGCATTTGAATGCATTTTGTTTGGTATTGTATTTATTCAATAAAGTATTTAATTAGTAAAAAAAAAGAAAGACTATGTGAGCTTAAATGGGCATAAAAGATGGATATTTTTTATGATTGTCACAAATTGAGTTACAATTATAAACCTGCTGGTACTGATATTAACTCTAAACATAATTGTTCCCTGTTTAAATTTTAAGCAGAGGAACTCGCTCTATGAGGTGGATTCCCTTGGGATCATAAATTTGATTGACCTGTGACCTCACTCTGATCCAGGTAAAAGGGCTCTTCCTCATAAATCAGCAAACCATCATATAAAGGGAAATGTTAGTAAGCCCAAGTCTGAGTACTGAGCAGTATACCAAAAAGGAGCAGCAACAGCTGGTGAATGTAGCTGGACAGATGGACATGGCTGCTCTGTGAAGACAATGGCAGGACCATTCCAATTCCTTTCCCTATTGCCCCACTGCTTTGCCTCTTTAAAGGAAAAGCCTCTTTTTATCCTATCTATCCATAGGCTTGGCTATCATGCCCCTTGTATAATGTGAAGTTGTAAATTGTCTATTCCAAAATTTTCTCACTTTAACCTAAGATCGGAAGGAACTGAGAAAATTTTGTTTCAGAATTCCTTACAAGAGGGCAGCTAGGTGGTGTAATGGACAGAGAGCTGGGCCTGAAGTCAGGAAGATGCATCTTTCTGACCACAAATCTAGCCTTAGGCACTTACTAGGTATGTGACCCTGGGCATGTCACCTAACCCTGTTTGCCTCGGTTTCCTCAACTTTAAAATGAGCTGGAGAAGGAAATGGCAAACTATTCCAGTATTTTTGCCAGAAAACCCCAAGTGGGGTTATAAGGAGTCAGACACAATTAAATTGACTGAACAACAACAATTTATTATAAGAGGCCAGGCTGTAACTTTCAAACCCAGATATGCCAAACGCTTAATGCAATCATAGCAATATGCTACTTACCCACTTATGGTAAATCCCTCTGGCCAGTGAATGTTTTATGAAACATTTCAGTGACAATTTTACATCCCCGAACACACAATGATGGGGACATAAGGGTGGAAAATGTTCTTTAAGAGTCAGACATTTTTCTAATTGTTCTATGTATTAAAATTTAAATGTGTTCAAGGGTAGTGCTACAGGGTGTGGATTCCACTGAATGAAAACAAAAATTGAGACTTAATCCATGAACTAGCTCAGAGGACCCAAGATCCTATATCGCTCCCAAGATCCTTTTTTCTCCAAAGATGGCTCTGGCCTATCCTAAGACAGTCTAGTAGTGAGACAAATGTAAAGCCCAAGTGACTGAGTTTCTGGGTAATTAATAATCAATTTATTAACTAGGCTAGAAAATAATCAATAAATTGAGGTCAGTGGTTTTGTTGGAAAACAAAGCTCCCACATGGAGGCTGTTGAATATTCAATACTTTTGGGGAAGGGGGTATACCTGAGGGTGAAAATCAACTCTGATTGGTTAACGATTAATGAAAGAATGGCTGTTATAATGAGAGGCAGGCTTTTTCTAATGAGAGGCTGGGGGACATGACTGATGGAGAATTGATTCTTTTGTATATATCGCTCAGAGTCCTACCTGAGTAGCACAATGGTGGGGTGACAGTAAGAATACCACTTAGATAAAAGATGGTCTGGGTGGGGTGAATTGTTGGGCAACGTCAGAAATGCCCTTAAGAGGGTGGGCTTCTAATGAGCAAGCAAAAAGAGGATATTTGGGTCCTACATATAAAATTGGTTATTAATATAATAAGAAAATAATTTTTCTCTGTAGCATAAGTAATATTAAACAAGAAATCTTCCTGTTGACTAACTTCCTGTTGACTAACTCTGCTTTAGAGCAGAGATTCTTTTTTATTTTATTTTTAATTTATGGAATAAAACAAGCATTTCCATAACACAGTACAATAAAAAAGATTTTTTTTTTTGGTCATGGACCCCTTTGGAAGTCTGGTAAAGCCCACTGATTCTTTTAGAAATAAGGTTTTTTAAATGCATAAAAAACAAAATACATAGGATTATAAAGGAAACCAATTATATTAAAATATAGCTATCATAACATTAAAAAGAAATTCACCAACCTTCTGAAATATATCCAAAAGACCTCTTGGGGGTCCATGGCCCCCAGGTTAAGAGCAAATATATTAGAGACTGGAGAATAATTGACTGGTTCAGAATTAAAGAAATCTCTTTAGAGCTAGAGCTTTCTGGGAAAACTCATGACCCAAATAATTGTTTGTATACCTACGTAGTTTCAATTGCTTCTATATGGCTTTCACTCCTAATACCAGACGAGAAAGTATTTTTCCCCTGCTTCTTCAGCTCATAATTTATTGTGCTCAAAAGCACAAAAATGAGTGTGGAGGCAGTGATAGAGGGGCCCTCTATTTTCACTCTCTTGATGCAAGCAACTCCATTTTAGAATTAGCCTTTACATCAGCGTAGACTAAGTAAGCCACTGTATGTATCTCAAACCAGTCTGTTTTGCAGTGCTAAGCAGAGAGAGATATTATCCCCCTAAACTTATTGTCTCACTTTTTCCTTCTACAATAGCTAGGTGACACACAGGATAGTGTGCTGGATCTATAGTCAGGAAGACCTGACTTCCAATACGACCTCAGTTATGAGCTGTATTATTCTGGGCAAGTAATTTAATCTCTTTGCCTCTGTTTCCTATTTGTAAAATAGAGATAATAATATCACCGACCTCAATGTGAAAATGAGATATTTGTAAAATATTTTGCAAATCCTAAGTTCTAGGTGAATGTCATTATATCATTAATAATTATTATCTAATAATACTGTCTAATAATATTATTCTTATCATCATTATTATCTTTTTCCTGACTATAAATACAATTATAGAGAGATTCCAAATTTAAAAAAAAAAACCTGCTTACTTTATTGAGAAGTCTGCTATCTTTTTTGGAAGGGAGGATACGAATGGGGATTGGGAAGACACATGTGTCTGTGTATCCTTTTTGAATAAATTTGAATTTATTTCTGAAGTACTATTCTAAACTGTTTTATTTGGGCTATATGTCTTACCATGATTTATATGTGGAGGATATTAAGAAGACAGTTCTGAGTGGAGTAGAGGGTCCATGTTGGGGAGTATTAAGAAATATGGATGAACTAGAGAGATTGAGGAAGGATTTGAATACCAGGTCTAGGTGTTGTTTTAAGGACCTGAGAAATTTACTTAGCTGCTATTGGGCACCTCTATTTTGGTAACAGCTTTATTCCTCTGCAGAAGAAGACACTGTATTCACATACTAACTTTCTGTTCACTGTTGAAAATCTGGCCTATCTGCAAAGGAAAGTGGAGAGACCAGATTTTTAACAACATTTGAGTCTGTTGAGTCCAAATACCTTCATTGTTTGTAATGACATGATTATAGGTGCCAACATTTAGATCTAATCTCAGATGGCCACAGACTTAGCACAGTTTTGTAGAGAATTTCCCACCTGATTCCATTTTCTATTCTAGCCACTCGTTTTCAGGAGAATAGAATTTACTAAGAAAATCTCTAAAACTCATATTCAAGCAAGACTCACACACATGAAGAAAGGAAACCTAGAGTGACAAACATTTGATGGTACATATTCTTGAGGCCCCTACCTAACTTGGCATCAATTCAGTGTTTCCAACTAAGTATGAGTCATGTGGTCATCAGTCTCTCCCAGGAGTAAACAGGGCCTTCATAGTCTCAGGTTGTCTCCATATGCTTAGCTGCTGAGTTCCCACTCCTGGGTTAGACTTCAGGAACCTTTCCAAATTGATAAATATATCCTCCAGCATAGAGTCAGTCACCGATTTGGTCCAACCAAAACACCGAGGAACAAAATTCAAAATAAAGCAAGCTCTGACAAGCCTTCAGATGGCAATGTTCTTACCCCTGGAGTGGCCAATCTCAGTTATTTCTCTAAAATAATAAATTATGTTCTCACTGCTTCCCCCCCACTGCTCCAAGATCTTACAGAGTTCTATTTGTTACAGGACAAGGAGCTCAAATTAAGGTATTACTCGGTATAAGGGATTTTGAAGGTAGAGAAAAAGACCTGTTTCCTGGAGAGTTCAGTAAATGCTTAAAAGCCCACAAAGATAAGGCAGAGCTGTTCATTAAGCTGAAGTACAATCAATGTACTGAGCTTTCATGTACAATCTAAACCAAGAAGGGAGGGTGGAATCTTTGACTCAAATTAATGATCCCTCCTCCTATCTATCAGAAACCAACAGAAGGGAGATGGAGTTAGAAAGAGTCCTTGTCTGGAGCTGCTAGGTGAGAAAAACCACCATGGGGGTAATCTTTCCCTCTGCCATACCCTTGTCCCTCCTCCAACACAGAGCTATCTAGACCCCAAGTGGCTGTCAGGCAAAAAGAGCAACATGGCTGTTCACACTACATGAATGAACTGGGAATCATTAATAGTAAGACTTCTGGTGAGATGGAGGTCTTACCATCTGCCCTGCCTCTTTATCCTAAAATCCTCTAGACCTCATCATCTATACTGCTGATTGACCCTCCATAGTCCTAGATGTTGTGATCTGACCTGCCAACATACTCTTAAGAATCCCGGGCCTTGCCATATGATCTTCCACTGTACCCTACCCATCTCCATCTGTCCTGCAGCTGAACTCATGTATATTGTCCCTCTTAGTTGGAGTATGAGCTCTTTGAAAGTAGGTTCTTTAGTTGTATTCTCTGTGCTTACCACAGTGCTTAGCTCAGAGAAAGTGATTAATAAATGTGTTTTCATCCATCCATCCATCCATCCATCCATCTACCATCTAATGACTTAAAAGTTTCTCAAAATAAATTGAAAATGATGAAATTGCATGGAACTTTTGTGCCAAAGAGATCCAAAATGAACTACCGTGTTATGTATAATGAACATTGATTCTAAAGCCACGCTTTTCTGTTCTTTTTTCACATTATATTATCAATAAATCTTCAAGGAGATGGTCAAATCAAAAGGGCTTGCAAAAGTCAAGAACTTCCGAGAATGAAGATGTGCTTGCATATCTATGTTGAAGAAGCTAGCTTCTAAGGTAATGTCTAACAAAAATGGATGAATTCAATTTTCCAGGATTAAGGCTCAGAGTCTTTTTCCTAAAGTGCCAGGAGTAGGGAAGCAAACTTGGATTTAGTCAAAGGGCCACACTTGAGGACCTGGAAGGCCACATGTGGCCTGGAGTTCTCACCTGTCAGTTACTTCAAACCTGAAACAAAGGACCTTTCTGCAATTCCAAATTCAGAGGTAGCTACCATATTCTCTGAAAAGCTCAAACATGAGACTCTTTGCTTTCTCAATGTCTTTTCTTTTTTGTTTTTTGAGGCAATCAGGGTTAAGCAACTTGCCCAGGGATCACACAGCTAGTAAATGTCAGGTTCTGAGGCCAGATTTGAACTCAGGTCCTCCTGACTTCCAGGCGACTGCTCTATCCACTGTGCCACCTAGATATCTCTCCATGTCGTTTCAATAAAAGCAACTGCCAGACTCCAGAAAATTACATTTAGATCTGGTTCCCAAACTTAACTTTTTTCCCCAATGTGCCCATTTCCTTTATATTTCCCTCCAACTTCTACCACTGTATAATTCCTTCAGAGCAAATCCTGCTCAATCATATGGTATGAAATGCTATTATTACTCTAGACATAATTCATGATGGAAACATCAATCATTGAAAATGCATTTATAATTAATATAATTAATTAATTATTATATTATATTATAATTAATTATAATTAATATAATTAATAATCAGGTACAAAATCAAAATGAACAAAACTGAACTATTATGAAGTTACTTTGTGGTAGACTTACTCTCTCGAGTTGCTAAGTCTTCAAAATAATTAATTTAAAAGGAAGAAGACATTTTATCACATTTTATCAACCTTTGATGTTATAAACTTCCAGTTTAGATATGTCTTCTTTTAGTGCAAGAGGGGAATAGAGTTTGCTGGATTTCTGCAATTCCTTTTATTCTTGTGAGATATTTATGGCCTTATAATTCTTAATGAGTAGAGCACAGATGACTTAAAACAGTGTTTTTTCAAAGGGTCATCAACAAAGGCCCTAATGAAGATGTAATGTGTTAGATGTGAGAAAGTATCAATCAATCAATATTTATTAATCAAGGTGCTCACAATCTAAATAATTCTTTATTCTTTATGTATAGAAATTCATTGGCTCCCTATTTCTTAGGACAAAACACAAATTTAAAGTCCTCCACAATTTCACATCAGCCTACCTTTCTAAGCTTATTGCATGTTACTCTCCTTCAAACACCCTATTTTTCCAATCAAACTGATCTATGAGCTTTTCCTCAACCTTAGAATTCCATCTCTCATCTCTGGGCCATTGTAAGGCTGTCTCCCATATCTAGAGTGCATACCCACCTTACTTCTGTTTCTTATAATCCCTAACTTGCTACATACAGGCTAGAGAGAGAGAGAGAGAGAGAGAGAGAGAGAGAGAGAGAGAGAGAGAGATGTGTGTATCCACCTATCTCTATGTCTTACAATCCAATCCAACCCAACCAAGTATTTTTTATGCACCTACAATATATGCAAATCAGTATGGACACGAAAACAAAATGACCATCAATCTTTCCCTCAAGGAAATTAGATTCTTCTGTAGGATTATTTCAGGTATGTATGTATGTATGTATGTGTGTATATGTATGTGTATGCTTGCATGTGTGTATATGTATGTGTATATGTATGTATGTGTGTATGCATAGGCATATATACTCACATGTGTACGCATGCACATATACATATCCACATATGTATGTGTGTCTACATGTATGTGTACATATTTATGTACATGTATATACATTTATAATATACATATATGTGGGTGTGTATATTTACATAGTTTTTGTGTCTCCAATGACTTGAACATGTAGTAGGTGCTTAATACTTGGTTGGGTTAGATTGGATTGGAATTTCATCAGAAAGGGGACTCCCTCCATCAATGTAGATTACATAGTTTTCAGGAATAGAGCAGTGAGTGATAGTCCTATTATACTCTCCCCTGGTCAGATCTCATCTAGAGTATCATTGCGTTGATTATCTAGAATGAGTCAAAAGGAAGGCAATCAGGATGGTGAAGTCCCTGTCTTAAAAGGGACATGTTTATCCTGGAGAAGAGAAAACCAAACTGGGACATGTTGGCTACCTTCAAATATCTGAAGGCCTGTCAAGTCAAGGAGGGATTAGGTTTGTTCTCCTGGGCCTCAGAACCCAAAGGGCAGAAGTTTTAAAGAGGCTAATTGAGGCCTGATGTTGGGAAATATTTCGTAACTCTCAGAGTTCTCCCAAAGTGGATTGGGCTGCCTTGAGAAGGGCTGGGCTCTACCTCTTGGACAACCAATTGAAGGGTGTTACAGTGGGGATTCCTTGGAATGTCGGTTGGACTCTAGGGCTACTGAGGTCCCTTCCAACTCTCAAATTCTTTGATTTTGTAACCCCTATTCAGTAGATGGTCTTAGGGAGTTGTTATGGCTGAAAAATTAACTGCATTTAACCTGGTGATGAGATTCTCCAAATCTAGCTAGTCCTCCATTGGCCTAGACTCTGAGAACCCTAGATCACTTACATGACAAAAAAAAAAATCATTGGTTTAGGTCACAGGAGTGGGGAAAGGGACTTATGCCGTGAAATTTGGATTCAGTTAAAGGGCTGCACTTGAGGACCTAGAGGGCCAAATGTGGCCTTGAGGCCAGAAGCTCCCCACACCTGGCTTAGGACTCTACTTTAGGGAAAAGGGGAGAAATAGGCATTTATATGGCACCTACTATGTGCTGGGCACTGTGCTAAGAACTTCTACAAATATTATTTCAATCTATCCTCACAACAAGGTAAGCGTTATTATTATTATCACATTTTATAGTTGATGAAAATGAGGTAAGCAGAGATTTAGTTACTCGCCCTGGGTGGTCGTATGGCTAGTAATTGTCTGAGTGTGGATTTGAATTCCACACTCTATCTACTATATCATCAGCTGATATTAACATTAAAACATAAAATTCCTATTTCACTCCTTCAAGGACTTTCAGAAATTCAGTTTAATCAACCTCCAAATGGTTTCTTGCAAGGAAGAAAGGTGATATTTTCAAAAATTCTAAACAAAAAAAAATAGACAATTATTCTTCTAAGGTACCAAGTCACAGATTATACTTAGAACATTAAAGTTAAGAAGCTTGACAATTAATATCACATGTAAAGCAAACAAAGCAAACCAACAACAATGAAAACCAAGCAAACAAAAATCCTCTCCAAAGTTTGGGTTGGAAGAGTTGGAGGAACTGAATTATAACTGAATATAGATAAGCCATTCTGTAAAAAAAAAAAGTCACCTAAGAAAAGCAATGGGTCACAGGTGAGGTCTTAGGGCTAGAGAACAGGGCAAGAGAAGAACACGGCTGTGAAGAAATGATGAGAATCATTTGGAAATGTCCTCTAGGATCATAAAGGAGAGGAAAAGACCAGGAGGCACCATATTACCTACATCCTGACCCATCCCCCCCCCCAAAAAAAACTCTTCTTCCTCCTAGTTGTGTCCATTCCTATTAAAGGGGATGTCATTTCCCAAGTTATTCAAGCTCAAATCCTCTGAGGCATCTATGACTCCTCCTTCTCCAAAGACATGACTAAACAGCTATAAAATCCTATCAATTTTAGTTTCATCATCTACGTTGCTTTCCAGCTGCCCTTACCCTATGTCAGTCTCTTTAAAGCTCACCTAGACTGTTCTCTTAGCCTCCTAACCAGTCTCCCTAACTTGAATCTGCCCAGTCTATATACCAAGACCAGATAATTCTTTGTAATTCCATCATATCATTCCACTACTCAGAAACTCTCAATAATTCACACAACTGGATCAATGGTAATCAGGTCAGTACTGCTCTTTGACAGAGCTAGAAGGAACCTCAGGAAAATCATTTAGACTTAGCTCCATTATTTAACAGACTGCAGAAACTGAAGCCCAGGGATATGATCTGCCCCAGTTGACAAAGGTAGTGAATATCAGAGCTGGGATTTGAAACCACTTCATGTCATCTAATTCCAGGCCCAAGGTTATTTTCACTATACCACCAATACTTCTTATAGATAACCAAATAAACTCCTTAAGACTGACTGTTTTTAAGGCTCTATACAACATTCATTCATTCGCTCAATAAACATTTATTAAATCTCAACTTCAGTCTTCATTTGCAGCATTATTTCATATTAATCTCCTTCACTTACTCTGTTTCAGTCAAGTTGGACTATGGACGAGCCACGGACATGGCTGCCATGTCTGTTCCTGCCCCTGTGTCTAAAATATCTTCCTTTCTTATTTATGCTTATTAAAATCTTATTTGTCCTACAAAGCAGAGTTTAATGCCACTTTACCCATGAAGGCTTCTATGATCCTTCCCATCCAATCTCCCAGTGGAAGTGATTTTTTTTTCCCCTCTAAATTCTCAGACTTGTGCTGGTAAATGTTTAACAACTGGCTCTCTCTCTAAAAAAAAAAAGTAGGCAGACATACTTTAAAGTTTAATGTGAATTATTAACATTTTATCCATCACTTTCTTAAGTCTTAAGACAATTAACCAATCAATCAATCCTTAATTTATAGCATTTGTCCATTTCTTTCACTTCTCTAAATTCCCAGACAGTTGTATGCTAGTCAATGTTTAACAACTGGCTCTCAGGAGAAAAAATGTAAGCAGAACACATTTTTCAGTTTAATTTGCATTTGTTAATGTTTTCGCCATCATTTTCTTAAGTCTGGAGCCTAAGAGCTGACTCCAGTCCAGCCCTGTTCCTGTAGTACTTTGTTTTATACTCAGGATCATAAGGTCATAAGCAGAGAGGCATAAACTGGAAGAGGATTTGGAGGTCATCTAATCCAGACCTCTAGTCTCATAATGATGAAGAAATTGAAGCCCAAGTAAGTTGTGACTTGTCCAAGCTCACAAAGGTACTGAAAAGCTGAGCAAAGAATCAGACGCAAGCTCTTTGACTCCAAAGGCAATGATCTTTCCACTGAACCGTCAACGTTTTTTAAGTGCCTGCTATGTGCTAGGCACTCTATTAAACACTGGAGATATAAAGAAAGACAAAAAAACAGTCTATGCCCTGGAGGAGCTCCCTGTTTAATGGAGGTGACAACATACAAACCATTAAGTACAAACCAGCTAGACAGGATAAATTGAAAATAATCAAAGAGGGAAGGCACTTTGTATTTTAATTATTTGTGCTTATATTTTATCTCCCTTTATTTATCGAAAACTCTTTGAAGTCAGGAACTATGTGTCTTCAATCACTAAATACTCCAGAATACCTTGTAGTGAGCTGGTTTATTAATAGATTTTAAGTTAAAGTGCTGGCAGAGATGGGGGACTCAACTCAAGGTGACTTCCACATACCTGACATTAGATAAGTCATTTCGTTTTCATGTGCTTTTCTGATTAACTGAATGACCAAGCCTCAGTTTCTTCATATGAAAAAAGAGGGGGTCCAACAAGATGACTTCTCAGGTCCTTTCTAGCTCTATAGTCATAATCTTGTGGTTCTATGGTTATTTGTCTTCTGGAATTATAAGACTAAAGACTAATCATAGAATTTCCATGGACAGGTGCTGGGACATTACCAGGGGGCACTTAAGTTGGCAATGAGGAAAATACTTTTTACCTGAGGCTAAAGCTCTTTCTAGGGCAGCCAGGTGGCATATTGTATAGAGTGCTGGACCCAGAGTTAGAAGAGTGGTCTTGCTGAGTTCGAATCCAGCCTCAGACACTTACTAGCTATGTGACCTTGGGCAAGTCACTTAACCCTATTTGCCTCGGTCTCCTCATCTGCAAAATGAGCTAGAGAAGGAAATGCCAAATCACTCCAGACACTAAGACAGGAGTGAACAATGACAAAAATAGTAACTATAATCATGGCAGGAAGCATGCTGGTGGGAGCTTGTGAACTACATAGCAATAGAAAAGATGCTTCCAGGCTATTACTGGAGACCTGAGGGAACATAAATAGCCTTTATTCTGGGGAACCAAAGCCACGGAAATTTAGGCTGGGATGGATTAGATCTTCTCAGAACATGTACTACAAAAGTTCTGACAGATATGGACAGCATAAGGTTGGGACACTGCCAGGAGAAGAAAGGGAGGGGCCAGATGATGCACCTTTGCATAAGAAGTTCCCTTCACACCTAACCTTCTCCTGCTTTGATGCCTAGGATTGTAAAAGCAGGAAGTGACTGGAGACAAGCAGAAATAGGAAAGCAGCTTGGGGACCATGTCTGGGAGCTTCCCTTTCATACCGTTTTCTTCATAGCATTTTGTTGCTGTTCAGTGACTTCAGTCACGCCCAATTCTTTGTGACGCCATTTGGGGTTTTCTTGGTAAAGATACTAGAGCGGTTTGCCATTTCCTCCTCCAGCTCATTTTACAGATGAGGAACTGAGGCAAACAGGGTTAGGTGACTTGACCAGGGTCACACAGCTACTAAGTGTCTGAGACCAGATTCTAACTCAGGAAGATGAGTCTTCTGATTCCAGCCCCAGCACTCTATTCACTGCACCACCCACAGCTGGTCTTCTTATCCTATTTTTCAAAAAGCAAATAACCCCAGAATAAACAAGGAAGCACCAAACAAGATTTGACTGAACCAAGGAATGCAAGAAACAAGGCACCTAGGTGGGAGGAAATGTACAGTAATATTCTCTGGGAGAGGAAAAGGGGTTCCAAAGGCTTCTCTAAGCATTTCTTGTGTTATTTTCATCTTTCCAGTGGGAAAACTTTAAGCACTCAGACTTTCAGAGGTTTGTTGAAGGTCATGGAGCAAGACAACAATTTTCACTGGGTGCTGAACTCTATGCTAGATTTTTCACTGTAGGCTTCCAGACTCCATCTAGGAGGCACTGCTATTTAAAAGCCATAATTTTAATTACTGAAATAGGTCACAGGTTATCAGTGAGTATGTTTTAAATTCAAATACTAAGCCACATGGGTTAAATAAATGATGGAGATTATGTAAAGCACTGACATAAAGATAAAATTTTAGCAAGCAAAAGATAATGCAATTAAATGCCTTGCTCCCAAACCATCATACAACCTTTCAAATCTATAGAGGGAGGAAAAAACCCTTGGAACTTTCAATAAAATAATAAGGAAGTTTAAATATTTATTACTTCTATTTTTAATGCACAATACCAAAAATTCCCCAAGGAAATTGCTACTACTATGAACTTATATCAGCATAATTAATAACAAAAATAGTAGAGCCAGCCAATAAAGATAAGACTATAAACTCAATTAATAGCAAAGTTAAAAAAAAAAAAAGAGTAGGTTGTTAATCAACTGAAGAGTCTTTTGAAAACCCTGGATTTCCACTCCACATAACTTCTGCTCTCTCTTTATTCAAACACCAGAGACTTCTGAGAGTCAGAAGCTCTAAGTGAATCTGCATTTAAACTCTAGGTGTAAATGAAAAATCCTCCAAGTAAAAAATTTGGGAACTCCCCCTTTTATAATTCATCAATTGACTTCTCACTTGAGAGGAAAGCTCAGTCAAGGTGAGTCGGAAGAGAAGAGATTAGAAGATTAGGGCTGGAGTTAACCTTTTTTTTTTCCTTTGAATTGCCAATTACCTTAGATTTGGGGGCAAATTAGCTCCCTGAGGGAGGAGTCTGTCAAAGGGAAAAGTTTCCTGGCAATGCTATTAGAATGGGAAGAAGCAGGGTGGAGTTCTGCATCTTGGGTTTGGATAACTGGTCTTTATCCTCAAGTTTTGTCAGTTTCCCATATCCTTGGAATGATATGATCTATGTTTGATTGACAGATTGTTTTTGGTTGCTGTTCAATCATGCCCAACTCTTTGTGACCTTATTTGAGGTTTTCTTGGCAAAGATACTAGAGTGGATTGCCCTTTCTCTCTCCAGCTCATTTCACAGATGAGGAAACTGGGGCAAACAGGGTTAAGTGACTTGCCCAGGGTAACACAGCCAGTAAGTATCGTCTGCTGGATTTAAGCTCAGGTCATCCTCACTCCAGGCCTGGTAACTCCATCTACTTTGCCACCTAGCTGCCCTTTGATTGGCAGAAGGAGAGAGTTAATGGCTTAAGCAGGACTCTAGGATGCCCAAGGTACTAGTTGTTGTCAATGATTTGCTTGTGTTGTTTATAATTTAAAGACTTTGCTTTAACTTATTTTCCTTTTTTTTCTCCCATCAAGCAAACTTCAGGTATTAGCAAGGCAAAGCTGCACAGCTAATTCCTGGGCTATGGAAAAAAGTTTTTTCAATAAATCATAAAAATTGCATAAAGTCTCTAAAACTTGGTTGCTTTCTTTAATTATTGAAGAAAGTGCAGAACTCTGGCTGTTTAGTGCATCCATTTGATTCAAAACAGACAATATCTTACCTGAAAGTATCTTACTGTCATTTGAAGGGAGATGAGGTAAGGAAGGAATGATTCAGTTCTCTAATGCAACCATCTAGAGTTATGCCTCTTTGAACTAGGTAACCTTTCTATACATTCATACTCTGTGCTTAACTAGACGAAATCCCTGCCTTGTCATGAGGAAAGATAAAAAAAAAATCTGTGCTGATTTTTTCACTGGCAGAATATAGTAGAAAGAATAATGAATTTGCAGTTAGAAGACCTGAAATTTCCTCTCATGAAAGTCACTTTGCATCCCTAGCTCTCAGTTTCTTAGTTTGTAAAATCATAGGGTTGGCTTGACCAAATGATTTCTTGGCTCTATTCCAGATTGATGAATCTCTTTCCCTAAAATGGATAGTTGATCTAAGATCAGCTTATTATTAGGTCAACATGGAAGTGATGTTTTCTATAATTTTATAGGTGTCACGACCTTTGCTCTCCATTCTTGCCATATTTCCTTCACCAAGGGGAAGATGCCTCAGATGACATTCTCAGGTGAACTAACTGCAAATCTCATAAGTGTGACACATCTAAATTGTCAGTCAGATAAGCATTTATTAAACACCTACTACATGCCTGGAACTGTGCTGGGAATACAAAGAAAAGCAAAGGAAAATCCTTCCTCCCGAGTAGCTCACAATCTACTGGGGAAGATAACATATAATCAAGTTATCCATAGGGTAAACAGGAAATACTGGACTAAGTTCTTAGCTTGTTCCTATGACCAACAGACAAGTGGAGGTTTTCTGGAATTCTTTACTCCTAGGGAGAAAATAAAGCAAGATATACAAATTGCATATCTTGCTCATTTTGGATGTAGGGAGGTAAGTCTTGGTTATTTTTTTTTAATTGAGTTATAGCAACGCTTTGTTTCATGTTTATTGTGACAAAGAAATGTGAGGGAGGGGTGGGGTGGCCAGATGCAATCCTCCATGTAGAAGAGCCTGCTTCCAGAAAGGAATGATGACATGTAATGGAAAGGACTTCCTCCCCATCTGGTGCATATACAGGTGTTGATCTGCTAATCATGTGACAAGGATACAGACTTACTTAGTTGAGGAGTCAGAATTGGGGTACATTCAAATAACATTGATGGGCCACGGCTTTGCTTGGCTCTGGCTCTTCCCTGTCAACCTAAGAGGAAAGGGATGTATGGGGTGTTCAGGGAGGATGGGCACCTTGGCTATGAAGGTTTGCTGAGTCCTTTTTAGGACTACTCATCCACCTCTGGTATCCACCTGCCACCCAACTCTCACCTGTGTATCCAAGAAGCTGTAGCATGCCCAGCAGCCACACCAGTAAATATCTCATCGGATGGGCTAAACCAGGTTGAATGTAACCTAGGCCTCAAACCAGTCAATGGGTGAGGGGGATGTCTACCCCAAGCATGTTAAGCCTTTTCCCTTCAGAATGGGTGAATAAGAATAATTTGTTCCAAGAGCTGACCATGAAGGTTGAAGTGCTTAGAGCTTGGTCAGACATTGAAGACCCAGAGTCATCCACTGCATCTCAGGCCATCACAAGTCATCTTGACTTTAGTCCTGCCATTGGACTTTGAGAACTCTGGAACAGAGTGAGGCTTATGTATAACTCTGACTCACTTAAATCTAATTCATAAGCAAGTCAAGATATTGTCCCGTGATGTCATTAGTCCTCTTCAAAAAATGAAGGATGGACAACAATAATAAGGGAGACAAGGATTGAAGAGGAGAAATCCTCTGCTCGGGCTCCATGTTTGATATCTTTGCTTAAAGAATCAATATGAAAGGGGTTTGCAGAATGGGCTAGAGAAGGAGAAAAACTATACTTGATAAAATCCATAATGAGAAATCCAGGCAATAGGATTTAAGAGCCAGAACCAAGATAGCAGACCAGAGAGGAAGAAACAAATTCAAGTCAGTCTGATTCATTGGGTGTCACTATTAAGGCTTGGGAAGCTAGGTGGCTGAGTGGATAGAGAGCCCTGGGCTTGGAATCAAGAAGACTCATCTTTCTGAGTTCAAATCTGGCTTAGCTGTGTGACCCTGGGCAAGTCACCTAACTCTGCCTCAGTTTCCATATCTGTAAAATGAGCTGGAGAAGGAAATGGCAAACCGCTTCAGCATCTTTGCCAAGAAAACCCCAAATGGGGTCACCAACGATCAGATATGACTGAAAAAGACTGAACAACAATAACAATTAAGGCCCATGTGTAAAGAAACTGAGGTTTCTAGCCCCAAACCCACTAAATCAATTTATCAAGCTAATTCATTTTACTGTTTTATGCCTCCTTTCCCCAACAAAGATCCAGTGACTTTCAGTTCTGTTACTATGAGATCATCAGAGTTACAGAGCACAAGTTCCAGACACCCAGGCTTATGTGCCAATATACCAACTACATACATCTTTAAACTAGGATTTACATTCTGACAAGCTATAGTAAGCAATGGCATACTAATTAAAGTGGTATCTTTTTTTTAAATTAGTGTTTTTGGAAGTTTAGATGTAATCTGCTTTGAAACTTCATAGACTTTTAAGTGAGTTCAGTAAAAGCCCTTCGAGTTGCAGCATTCTGAATGTCCTCTGGAAACTAAAAAAAAAAAAAACAACACCACTGAATCAAAACTTTAGAGAGGGAAGAGAAGAGGGAGTTTGGTTAGAGGTTTGTAATCTAGTCTTAATTTTCCAAAGTATAGAAAAAGGTTATACATAAGTTTAACAGCCTGTGACTCTGGGGATTTCAGTCACTCGATAAGATAAATTCTCCAAAGACTCTTTGAAGATCAAATATAAAAAGCAGTCACTAACCGATCTCAGGGGTTGGAAGCCCCAAAAGAAAACCTAGAAAATCTTACTGATCCTTCATCAACATGGCAAACCTCACTTGTTCAAAGACCCACCTGCAAAGGTTGAGATAACACAACATGCTGGAGATTGGTCCCTCCATCTAGAGACAAAATAGAAATATTAAGGCAAAAGCCTCAGTGGGAGGTGAATGCCCTTACAAGGAAGAATTATTAACAAATTTACAAATAAAGGATCCATTATGCTTTTGTGAGAGACAGCCTGGCTAAAGTGGATAAAGAATCAATGTTGGAGGCAGAAAGTCCTAGTTCAATTTTTCCCGTTGACAGCTACTGGCTATGTGACTCTGGGCAGGCCACTTAATTTCTCAGTGCCCCAGGCAATTTCCTAAATTTATAAATTGCTGAGCAGGTGCCTATCAACATTGGCAGGGTCAGATTCCTCATCTGAATCTCTTTCCGTGGAATGAAATCACAGGTTTGGTACAAAAAAAAAAACAAACTGGCAACAAAGTCCTTTTGGAAGGACATGCATTTCTTACCTCAGTTAAGATGCTGCACTTTGATTACAGGCAGAAATATGTAAAAACAGTAACCATGGGTCTTAATACCAAAATGCAACATGTGTGAAATTCTACTATATTTGTAAAATTTCAGTGAAATCCCTGACACAGTTTGAGACTCTTTGGAAGGACAAAAAGGGATTTCCAAAAAGGTCTAGCTATTCCATTTAACTACTCCTTCCCCAGAATTTGAAAGAAAAAAAAAACCCAAAAGCTAGAGTAGGTTCTTAAAAGTCAATAAGAGCTAACATTTATGTTGTACTTACCATGCAGTAAAATGCTTTACATTTGTTACCAAATGAGTTTGGTCTTCACAACCATCCTGGGAGGTAGGTGCAATTACTGTCCCCATTATATAGTTGAGGAAACTGAAGCAAACAGAGGTTTAGCGACTTGTCCAGGGTGACAGGGCTAGTAAGCATCTGAGGCTAGATTTGAACTTGAGTCTTCTATTCACTGAGCCACATAGCTGCCCATCAATTAGTCTAATCCATTGGTGGAAGGATGACACTGATCCTACAACATCCCCAAGAAATAGTCATCTAGCCACCATTAGAATACTTTTACTGATAAGGAAATTCAGGAGCAGAAACCATTCTAGTTTATTTTAATTTTTTAGATAGGCCTAACTATTCAGAAATTCAAAATCAGATCCCTGTAACTCATCCACTTACATGACTTTAAGTCTCTCAATTTCCTTTCCTGTATCATCATCTATGTCCTACTACCTTTGCATAGGTATATCCTAGTACTCTTGTCCCATGACATCTTTTCTTTCACTTTACTCCCTAACTTGGGGATCCCATCAGTTCCCATGGGTTTGTCTACCACCTCTATGCAGAGAACTCCAATATTCATATTGCCAACCCAATTTCTCCTGTAAATTCTATTCCCATACTAACAAATGTCATTTGGCTCTCTCCAGCTCTATGTCCCACAGATATCTCAAACTCAAGGTGTCCAAAATACAACTCATTATTTCTGCCCCTCCCCCAAAACCCCCTTTCTTCTTAGTAAAGGTTCCCCTATTTCTCTTGAGGAGGTGATGTCCAACTGATCACACCTTTCATGTCTAATGAACAGCTCTATAATATCATTTATATCTATCTATGCCCTTCCTTCTATTCACAGTGCCATCACTCTAATTCAGGCTCTTACCATCTATCACCTGGACTATTGAAATAGTCTCCTAATTGGTCTTCTTATTTCCTATCTCTCTCTTTTCCAATCCATCTTTCACAGAGCTACCAAAGCAGCTCGATTTCTCCTTTTGCCAGATACTGACTATGTGACCATGTGTCCTAAAGCAGAAGTCTGACCATGTCATTTCTCTTCTCAAGAAGCTCTATTGATTATTTCTTGCCTCTAGGATAAAATACAAACTCTTCTAGCTTTTTTTAAAAAAATGTATATTTATATGTTTTGTTTTCATAACACCTAAGTTTTCCTCCATATCCTTTCCCCCCTCTCCTCCCAAAGAACCATCTCATCTAAAAAGGAATTTAAAAAAAAAGAAAATGAAAAACGAAAGAGAAAAAAATCATCAGAATTAATCTATACGTTGGGAAAAGTCTGAAAATAGACGTAAAGTTTCTCATCCATGGACCTCCCACCTCTGCAAAAGAATGCAGAGAGATGTCTTCTCATATCTATTCTTTGGGGCCATGCTTGCTCTTTGGAATTTTGCAACATTCACTTGATTGTTTTGTGGTGGTTCTTTCCATTTCCATTATTGTAGCCATTGTATATTCTGTTTTCTTGGTTCTTCTTACTTCTCTCTGAATCAGTTCATGGAAGCCTTTCCATTCTCACCTGAATTCATCGGACTCAGCATTTCTTACAGCACAGTATTATTTCAATACAACATGTATTATACTTGTTTAGCCATTTCCCAATTTATGAGAATCTACTTTGTTTCCTGTTTTTTGCTATCACAACAAGGTGTTCCTATAAATATTTTGGTATAGATGGGGACTTTCTACTTATCAATGACTTCTTAGAGCCTTGTAGTAGAATCTCTAGGCGAAAGGATATGGATATTTTAGTCATTTTATTTGTTTAATTCCAAATTATTTTCCAAAATGATTTTAATAATTCATAGCTCCACCAATAATGCACTGGAGCAGGAGTAGGGAACCTGAGGCCTCAAGGTCACACGTGGTCCTCTAGGTCCTCAAGCACAACCCTTTGACCGAATCTAAACTGTGAAGGATTTGGATTCAGTCAAAGGGCTGTACTCGAGGACCTAGAAGACCACATGTGGCCTTGAGGCCTCAGGTTCTGCACACCTGCACTAGGGTATCTATTTTCCTTCGACCCCTTCAACAATGACTACTCCTATTTTGGCTGTGGGGGCTAAAAACTTCAGGGTTGTTTTGATTTATATTTACATTATTAGTGATTTGGAGCATTCTGTCATATGGCTGTTAATATGTGGCAATTCTTTTGAGAACTATTCTTATCTTTTGACCATTTATCTATTGGGGAATGGATTTTGGTCTTATGTACACATATACCTGTCATCTATAGATCTTGGATACCGAACTCTTATCTGAGAAATTTGGTGCAAAGATTTATTTCTCCCATTTGACCACCTCTCTTCTTATCCTAGATGCACTAATTTTCTTTTTGGAGAAACTTTTCATTTTCAAGGGACCAAAATTATCTATTTAGCATTTTGTAATTGCTTCCATGACCCTCATTTGGTTAAGACTCCATCTCCTTCCCTACCTGTGAAGCATGTATAATCTGCTTTAATTCTAATTTTTTATGGCATGAGGTCATGAATTCATTTTGAATTTGTTGCAGAAGATGTTTGTCCAAGCCTAATTTCCGCCAGATTGCTTTCCAGTTTTCCCAGATGTTCATATCCCATGGAGAGTTCTTTTCAAAGTAATTTAAGCTTTCAGATTTATCAAACACTTAGTTATGGTGTCCCATTATTTTTTATTCTCTCGTCTAGTCTTTCCCTCCCCTTACTTTTAAAGACCTTTACTGCTTGGCTTCAGCCCACTTTTCCTGAATTACTACACTTTACTCTTCAATCGCTGTATGTTCGCTCTACAATAGCTCCATTGCCACTTGCCTATGTTTCCTTTCTCTGTATCTTTGTTCACTTTCCTTCTGCCTCACAGAATCTGTGGTTTCTTAAATCTCAGCTCAAATGTAACTTCCAGTTGCTAATCTTCTCACCCCTTTCCCTCTCCCCCACCTCCCATTAACTGGCATCTAATTTGTACTAAGGGAACTTTATATGCTATTTTCCCTCAATGAATATAAACTCCTTGAGCACAGAGGTTGCTTTGTTTTTCTTTTTGTATCCCCAGTGTTTAGTACAGTGTCTGGCACATAGTAGGCATTTTGTAAACACTTACAGAATACTCAAGTTGCTTAACCTCTCTTGACCTCTGTTTTCCATCTTTAAAATGGGGAGGATGAATCAATGATTTCTAAGGACCTTCAAGATTGTAATCTCCAAATAGATTAAAAATAAAACCTTTTATTGAAAAATTAAAAAATGAAACTTTCTATTAAAAAACTTTTAAACTAAGGAACGAAAACCAAAACAAAACTGTACTGTCTCTTCTTACTTAACCATTATAAATTTACTTCATCTCTCACTCAGCCTTATGGCTGCTTTTAAGTAAAGTCCCTATTATTAAACACTAGGAGAACATTTCTTTGAGGCTATGTTACTAAGAACTATGAGGTATCACATGCATTTGATGTGTGCACTCAGTAGGCATAGTTGATGGGCTTCTTCCTTGTCAGAGTTTTCTCCTTTGCCAATAGCCTGAAGCAAATTTTTCTATGGAAAAAAAAAGAAAACAACAAAAAAACCTTCTAGAGCTGACAGAAGGAATTCTTCCCTATCCTTTGTAGCAAAATACCTTTTTTGTTCTCCTTATGGAATAAAATACATTTAAGCTTTTGAGCTGCACTTCTGTGTTGGAGGACTACAGTGATTTCACCGTATCATCAACTCCTGGGTGAATGACTGAGCCAACAACTTGACTTTTTAAAGGGGCCCTACTACTTTGGTCCACAAACAATATGATATATGCAGATAGACCCCTTAACACATCAATTATAGGGTAAAATCTGTTTACTCATAAGAGGCACCAATGATTTCATCAAAAGCAGAACAACTTTATTCAACAAAAAAAATTGGAATTGGCAAAAGTTTTGGGAAGGGACTTCAAAATAATGAATTTGTTAAATGGCTATTCCTGCCGCATTAGAGTTTGACTTGGAGTTATAACTGTTCAAACATGATATACAAATATGTAGCTAGTGATTCTGCAATATCTTTTCATCTCTGTGAAAATCTTGGGGTTGAGGAAGTTTTCTATATAGACAGATAGATGGAACAGAATTATATAACTGGATTAATTATTCAGTGAGATAGAGCACCAGAAATGAGCCTGTCCTGATTTTCTCTAGCACAGAGAAGGGACAGCTGGAAGCCTCCAGGGAGCCTTGGGGCAGGAAGTCACACAGTAGGAGATGTGGAAATGATGCATACACTGTTATTACCCATATTCCTCACAGAATCACAAAACTGGAGAGTTAGCAGGGACTTCACCATCAATCTAGACCAACCTGTAGTTAAAAGGCATTCCCTTTATAACATGCCTGACAAATGGCTGTCCACTTCTCTTTACAAAAGGAGAAACCCACCACCTTCCAAGGGGACCCATTTTGGTATCTTTTCTCCACCGACCTTGCCATACCAAACTTGTGTTGAAGAGATTGGAATGGCTGGCCTGTGATTGTGGCCACACCAGCTACTGCTAAAGATGAAAACAATGGGGAAGCATGGAGAATGTGAGCAGAGTGGCCTTGAAGCCACAGCATCATGACCACAAGACAACTGGAGGCCAATACAGTGGGAGAAGACTTACTTCTAGAGCACAGATGGGGATCATGAGCTTTGAGGAAAGACGAGTTATAGTTTCTGAGCTGCCAGATATTATAAATTCTATTAGACTGGTGAGCTGGGAAAGGCATGGAGGATAACTAATACGAGGTTGATTTCATCCACCATTTTTAGGTGGCACAGTGCATAGAGCCATCACAAAGACCTGAGCTCTAATCTGTCCTCAGACACTTACTAGCTGTGTTTCCTTGGTCAAGTTCCTTATCTTCCTTTTACCTCAGTTTCCTCATCTGTAAAATAGGGATCATAATAGACCCTACCTCTGAGCGTTGTTATGAGGGTCAAATGAGATAATACATGTAAGATGCTTAGCAAATCATCAACCACAATGTAATTGATAGCTATTATTACTGACTGTAGCAAGCATTTCAAAACATTTGTTGACTGACAAATGGTTATCTAGCCTCTGTTTTCAGACCTCCTCCTTATTTACTATCTCCTGAGACAGAGCACTTTACTCTCTAACAGTCCTAATCATAAGGAAATGTTCTAAGAGCAGCATGGGACTCTAGCAGTGAGGTTGGATGTGAAGTCTAAGGACCTGTGTTTGAATCTCAGCTCTGTTACTTAATCCCTGTGGATTCTCTGGGCCTCAGTGTCTAATTTGTAAAATGAGGAGATTGGAGTGGATGAATCCTTGGTTCCCAACTGACTCTTTTTTTTCTTTTTAATTTATTTTTAATATGTTTAGTTTTCAGCATTGATTTTCACATGCGTTTGAATTACAGATTTTCTCCCCATTTCC
>CM053624.1:163767774-163792814 GCA_028646595.1 Phalanger gymnotis
CCTCAGGGGCAGTGGCCGAACCGCAAACTCCGTCTTGTCCCGCAGCTTTTCCCACTAACTTTCTGTGTTGTCTTTGCTTTTTGTGGGTTGTGAGGTCTGGTACATGCCACAGCTCAGTAATTCAGCATGCTAGGGCACTCTCCGCTCCATTCCAGGGCTCGTCGCTCTGCGGTCTGCTGCGCCGCGCCTCGCGTGCTGGGCTCTGCTCGGCTCAGCTCCGCTCCCCTCAGCTGGGAGCTGGGAGTTCCGTGTGGGACAGACCTTACCCCGAGACCATCCAGGCTGTCCTGGGCTGGAGCCCTGCTTCCCTCTGCTACTTTGTGGGTTCTGCAGTTCTAGAATTGGTTCAGAGCCATTTTTTATAGGTTTTTGGAGGGACTTGGTGGGGAGTTCACGCCAGTTACTGCTTTCCAGTCGCCATCTTGGCTCCGCCCCCCAACTGACTCTTAATCTATGATCCTATTAAGTGTTTCCCTAAGTTGAGCTAACATCTACCTGCCCATTTTTCTTAGTCCCATCCTCTAGGGTCAGGTAGAACACATTCAACACTTCTCTGAAAACATCTCTTACATCTGTCCCATTCCACCGCTATTCAGTCAATAAGCACTGAATTTATTAAGCACATACTGTGTACCACGCACTGTGCTAAGCGCTGGGGATATTTTTTAAAGGCAAAAAAAAAAAAATCCAAACCGTAAATCAGTCCCAACTCTCAAGGAACCTGCCATCTAAAGGGAGAGACGTGCATGGGAACAACGATGTACAATCAAGTTATATAGAATACAGGGCTTCTTAAATTTTTCCTATTTTCAACCCCTTCAGAACTTTTTAAACCCCATGTGGTTGAGACCCATAGTTTAAGAAGCACTGAATTATAGAAGATAAATTGGAGATTACCAATGGAGGAAAGGCTTTGGCATTAATAAGGATCAGGAAAAGCTTCTTGTAGAAGGGGTGGGTGGGGGGGAGACTTTAGCTGGTACTAGATGGAATCCAGGGCAGCTTAGTGGTGTAGCGAATAGAGCACTAGGTCTGGAGTTAGGAAGATCTGAGCTAAAATCTGACTTTAGACACTTACTAGCTGTGTGACTCTGGGCAAGTCACTTAACCCCATTTGCCTCAGTTCCTCATCTGTAAAATGGGAGATACAATGGAGAAGGACATGGTAAACCACTTCAGTATCTTTGTCAAGAAAACGGCTTGGATAGAATTGGGGGCGGGGGAGAGCAGTCATGTAGAGTCAGACACGAGTTAAGGACTGAACAGCAACAACAGAAGGAAGCCAGGTGGGGCAGGAGATGGGGAGGAAGAGTATTCCAGCTAGGAGAATAGCTGGTAAAATAAATATTTGCTGATTGACTTTCACTTTGTACCAGACTGATCAATCTCGGGCATTACTGAATCAGGTATGTAGCTGCCTCACACTATCAAGAATCCTTGGTTCATCATCGTCTCAACTCCTTTGTAAGCATATATCTTGTATGCTTTTATCTTCAGTGGTGTGTTCAGCAGGATGTAGAAGTGGAAATGGAAAAAGCTGCAATTGGATGAGTTCTTCTGAGATAAGCATAAATCACAAATAAATGATTCTTCCAAGATAAGCATAAACCTGGCTCGAGTCTTAACATCCATTGTGACCTTTTATTTTTCACCAGAGAGGAGAGGAAAATTTCATCCCCCAAATCTGAGTTCTGGGAAAAAAAATACTCAGTTTTCATTAGGGTTTTTCTCGGTTATAATCCTCTTTATCTGTTGCTAAGGGCATTTAGGTGTTACAGTAGATAGAGTGCTGGACCTGAAGTCAGGAGACTCATCATTCTGAGTTCAAATCCAGCCTCAGACACTTACTAGTTGTGTGACCTATTCCAGGTCACTTAACCCTGTTTGACTCAGTTTCCTCACTTGTAAAATGAGCTAGAAAAGGAAATGGAAAATCACTCTAGAATCTTTGCCAAAAAGTACCCCAAATGGGATCACTAAGACCAAGGAATGACTGAAAAATGACTTAAACAGCAACAAATCTGTTGCTATTACCCTATGGAGACTTAAATTCACCTCTATTCAAACCCTGCTCTATCTTATCCATTGCTAGAGTAAGGACTTGGATATTCCAATCCACAGTAATTATCTGTCTCACAGAAGACATACAGAGAGGGAGGCAGAGAGAATAAGACAGTGTACGAGTAAAAGAAACACTCCCACAGTGCTTTCCAAACCTGACAGTCTGTTCAATACTATGTCTACAGGCTTATAATTTCACCAAATCTCCCCACAGCCAAGCAATGTCATATTTATAGCACACTTTAATTAATGTTTCTGTAAGACTAAGATTGTAGGCAACGGTTTGTGAACTTGATTTGTGTGTTTGCATGTCTGATATTGGTATTTACTTATATGCATACATTAGTGACTAATTTTTAAAACATTTCATTAAACATGAAAATAAGAGATTCTTGAAGGGAAATTGCACTCTATGGGCAGAGAGTTCTATTGTTCACTGTGTTACTAAACTGAGAAGACAGAATGGTGTAGTAGCAAAGGCAATGAGCCAGGAGGAAGGAGAAATGAGTTATGGCTTCAGCTGGATCATGCGTTTAGAGGGAGAAGGGACCTTAAACATAATCTAGTTCAGCACCATCATTTTACAGAAAAGGAACCTGAGGCAAGCAGAGTTAACTGCCTTAAGTCACATAGCTAGGAAGCGTCTGTGGCCAGCTTTGAACTTAGTAAGATGAGTCTTTCTGACTCCAGGCCTGGCACTCTCTCCCCTGCACCACCTAGCTGCCTTGGAATTCAACTAGATAACCCCTAAGGCTAAGTTCAGCTTGAACATTCTGGGATTCTCCTCTGCATACTCTTAATTGTTAAAATATCTATATAAATTCATCAGTATCTGTACAGATACAGCAGTAGAAAGGCAGGTCCTGCTATTCTGCTACTGGGGCAGCTGTGTGGTGCAGTGGATAGAGTGCTGGGCCCGGAATCAGGAAGATTCACCTTGAGTTCAAATCTGACCTCAGACACTTCCTAGTTTTGTGACCCTGGGAAAGTCATTTAACACTGCTTGCCTCAGTTTCCTCATCTGTAAAATGAACTGGAGAAGGAGATGGCAAACCATTCCAGTATCTTTGCTAAGAAAACCTCAAATGGGGTCACAAAAAGTCGGACCAGACACAACTTAAATGGCCAAACAACCGACTTAAAGTTCTTAATTATGCCTTTAGTAGACAGCTACCTCAGACAACAATTCTCCACTCTGATTTACAGAGATGATTAAGAAGAATGGTGACCGTCAAGGTTAATCCTCTCTAAGTTTGTACTTTTTAACGCATTTCCTTCTTTCTGAGAGTTAGCCTTTTGCTGTTGAGATATTGATTCTCTATGTGACAACCTAGGAGAAGAAATAATTCTTCTCTTTGCACGAATACAGTTTTTACCATGTGGCTCTTCTGACCCTAAGGAACAGAGCTTTTTAGTCACGAGGATAATGATTAACAAGGACTCTCCTTCTCATTTATTCAGGCCTTGATGGTTTACAAAATATTTACTTCTGAGGGATCTCAGGAGATAGGTAAGGATGGGTATTTTTAACCTTATTTTACAGTAAGGAAGAAAAGAAAGGAGACAAGCATTTATTAATCATTTTTAATGTGCTAACACAGTACTAACTGCTTCAATATTTTTTCTCATTTGATCCTCACAACAGTTCTGGGAGGAACTTGTTATTATGATCTCCATTTTAAAGACGAGGAAACCATGGTAAATAGGTTAAGTGACTTGCCCAGGACACACGACTAGTATCTGCGGCTGGATTTGAACTCCAACACCAATGCTCTAGTCACTGTGCCACCTAGTTACCTGTAAGGAAACTAAAGCTCAGAGACTTAAAGTGACTTCCCTGAGGTCACACTCTGAGTTGGAATGAAACTAAGGACTTCTGACTTCAAATTTAGTCCTCTACCGTATTATACTAGTACAATCCAAGACCACTGCCATAAGCTAGAAATCAAATATATAAATAGTCATGTTCAGGGTCAAAGCAAAAATCTGTTAGACAGCAAATTAAGAAGACTCGTCTAAACTCAGGATTAAAGGTTCCAAAATTGGCATAGGGATAGAATGGGAAGAATCTATGCAGAACAAGGTCAGGAAAACAAGATGGCAGGATGAACGTTATACCTCTTTTCCTTTGCTCCTATCTCAGTCTACCTTGTGCCACACTTGTGTATCATTTTTTCTCATCAGAGTATAGGATCCTCTGGAGTAAACGTCTAACACAAACCCTGAATATGGAAGTGCTCAGGAAATGTTGAATTGAACTGAATCCTACTGGTGATTGACTGGTTTGGAGTACACCAGAAAGTTGATATGTCACCCACTCTGCTTGAGTATTCCCCATGCACAGAATTCTGAGAAACTGACATCTCAGCTTCATTCTCAAGTGATCCTGGTGGTCTGATTTAGCCTTGAGGTGGAAAGAACCATAGAGGCCGGCCCCTTCATTTCGTAGGTGAGGAAATTGGGGCTTATGGCGAATGGCAAAGAAATAACTTGTTCCAGCATCTCATAGCCAAGAAATGACCAGAGCTGGGATTCAAGCCTCTGCCTTCTGTCTCCAAAGCCAGTGCTCATTCCATCACCTGAACCTACCAACAGATGGACCAAAATTTCATTGGCAAACATCCCAATACATAAAACGTGTAGCTTTAGAGTCCTGTACAAAGACATATCCAATCCAATCAGGATTTAGGTGTCAGCTAGGCACATACCAGGCAGCAGCAAAATTCCATTCAATTAAACATTTACAAAGCATTTCATACACACAGCGTTCTGTTAGATGCTTTAGAATATAAATTCTAATGTGAAAAAAGCAATATACATGTAAGTATGGCACAGAAAGAGTAAGATGGGGACAAAGGAAAAGAGATTCTAATGTGCAAAAGCACAGCACAATGCTCATCTCACCATCTTGTTTTCCTAACCTTGCTCTGAGTGTATCCTTCCCATTCCATCCTTAAGCCAGCTTTGGATCCATCAATCCTGGGCTCAGACTACTCTTCTGAATTTGGTATCTCACAGATTTTTGCTTAGACTTGAATTGCTTATATGTTTGCCCCTCAGGTGGTGACATTGTTCTATGCTGAGAGTAGAGAATAAAAATGCAAGACAAAAACCAGGAACCTGTATTCTACTTGGGATGGTAACATTTATACCTACACTATGAAGGGAGAGAGCGAGTACTAGCAAATAATGAGACCGTGAAATTTTTTTTTGTTTTTTTCATAAATAATGGCATAAGAAACTCAACCTTGAAGGCAGTTAAGGATTCTAATAAAAGTGAGGAAACACATTCCAGGTTCACTTCTGCAAAGGCAAAGAAACCAGAGGTACAGAGCTAAGTTTGGGAAACAAAAAGGAGGCCAATTTGGTTGGGGCACAGAGTGTGTGAAGGAGAGTAATGTTCAATGATTCTGGAAAGGTGGCCCCAAATCAGATAGTTAAATGCTTTAAATGCCATGCTAAGGAAGTTATATTTTATCCTAGAGGCACTAGGGAGTCATTGGAGATTCTTGATCGGGGCTGTGTCATAGTCATCATACTTGTGTTTTAGGAAGATTATTTGTGTGGGACAGATTTAAAGAAGGGAATTCCCCCTGCCCCAGTCATTTCTGGCTACCTATTCATCAGTTTAATGATCAATAATAGAGAATACTTGGTTGTAAGTTGTCTGTCCCATTCACAATATAGTAGTAAGTGAAAAGCAACTTGTTTGTAAAGTATCTAATTGGCAGCTGTGTGGCAGTCCCTCATCATGATTTCTGTGGCAGTCTTAAAATGGAACAACAGGGGATGGGAGATAACGGAAACTGGGAAAAGCAGGATATGAAACAGACCAATTCTGAGAGGAAATTTGAAATTTCTCTTTTGAACACTGAGATCTACATTTGTTAGATTACAGGTTATGCTCACTTGAGAAGCTCCTTTTTCATTATGTTCTCACTGCAGTAGAGTTTAATAAATATTGAATCTGGTGTCAGTATAAAGAGCACATTTGTCAGGATCTTGATATGACTGAGAAAAAGGAAAGTTCTTTATTTCTAGAGGCATGTGATGCTGCTCTTAGAAGGCAACTGATAGGGCCCCAGTCCTATTATATGTCTTCTTCCCACCCTGGACAATATTTAAATAGAATTCCTTTCTCCTAAGGAATGACCTTGTTAACGTCAAGACAAATAGGTAAATACTGATTTTAATTTTAAAAGCAGCAGTGTATGGCATGCTATTAACAATAACTGCACAATTGGTACAAAAATCTTACAGAATATACAAAGAAGAGCTCAAAAAAGTATTCTCTAGTAGACTATAAGCACTGTGAGGCCAAGGAGTATTTTCATTTTATTTTCCCTTTGGAGTTGAATTGCCTAGCATAGTAACTCGAACACAATAAGTGCTTGCTGAATTGAATTTGAATGCAGCTGGGCACAAAAATTCTTTTGGTCCTTCCCCTCTCCCCCATGAACTTTATTTATGACAATGAGCAGAAAGGCTAGTCATGACCAGAATAATGGTTGCCGACAAATGGAGGAAAGAATGTTAAAGTTGGAATTTTTTCAGTTATTATATGCCTTTTTCCCCATGAGTTGCCATTCATTTCCATGAGTACTATGTAAACAATGATCCAATTTAGCAAATGCTAATTAAGCACCTACCACATATAAGGTTTTATACTGCAGATACAAAGGTGTATCAAGTGTCTATCCTTAAGGAATTGACAAACAACACAGAGATGATGTACACACACACACACACATATATATATACACATATATGTACATGTGTATGTATATGTACATATATTCAAATGGGGCAAAGGCATAGGAGAGGTACAAATTCTATACTATGAGCAGGGAGAGGATATTACGCCTTTGAGATTTGGGGAAAGCTTCCTAGGGGAGGTATCTAAGCCAGTCCTTGAAGGATAGAATTTCCACAGACAGAAAGGATAGTTCCTATATGAAAGACTCCATAAAGACCTAGAAGAAAGGATGGATAAGAAAAGTTTGAAGAATGATAAATTACACAATTTCCTAGGTGTAGTATGTGACAGAGAAACAGCTAAATGACCAATGGATAGAGCACTAAGCCTGGAGTCAGGAAGACCTGAGTTCAAACATGGCCTCAGACACTTGTAAGCTGTGTGACCCCAGGCGAGTCACTCATCCTCTGTTTCCCTTAATACATCTGAGAAGGAAATGGCAAATCATGTCAGATTATTTTTTGTGCCAAGAAAACCCAATGGACCGTATTGGTGTGCTATGGTCCACAGCTCCACAAAGAGTTGGGCATGATTGAACAGCTATATGGGACAAAGGAAGAAAAGTAGTTTGAATTTCAACTGTATGGGACTTTAAATGATAAGATGAAGAGTTTTGACCTTAATCCATACACAAAAGGGAACCACTGAACTGATGGTTGCTTAGCAAAGAGTGATGTGAGCAGAATTACACATTAAGAAACTTCCTCTTGCAGATAAATTGGATAGGCAAAGATTGAAAGCAAGCTAGAAACTTTATTGAAACAGTCCAGGTTAAAGATAATTTTAAATACAGGAATGCTATCAGGAGTCTAGAGAGATTGTGGAAATAGATTTAATAGTATCATTAAATTATAAAATTTAGATTTGGAAGAAACCTCAAAAATCACCTAGTCTTTCCTCACTTTACAGAAGAAGAAATTGGAAGTCAGAGAAATTAAATGACAAAGGTCAGAATAAGTAGGAGATCTAGGGGGTTTAAACCCAAGTGTCCTGATTCCTAATCTGGTCTTCTATTTGTTATTCCATCTCTATCTTCACCCAAACCAACTACAGACCAACTGCCAACATGAAGTAAGTGAGCCCAAAAGCTACAGGAACATAAGTTTGCCTGCCTTCCAACAACAGATTTGCTTCTTCTCTTCCTCTATGTCCACCGTCAGGGAATCAACACTTGTGGAGATGCCACGCGCCAAATGCCTCTGCAGGTTCTACAGCCCCCAAATCCTTAGCAGCCGTGGCTAAAGAGAAGACCCTACTGAAGACCCTAGAAAGTTCTCAGCACTTTGTACTGTCAAACATAAGAAACCGATACAGTTTTATTAATGGAAATGATGTTAAAAAGAAAAAGATGCATTACCATCTGCCTTGCTGCTGCCCCCTAAGGACCCAATGGGGCTTTCTATTTGATTTGCAGCTAAAACTTCCTATGAGTGCTGTCTTCTGTAGAATGTATCTCCAGTACTTAGGACAGTGCTTTGCACACAGCGTTTGCTGAATTAATGCATGAATGACCAATGGAGCAAAGTCCTGGATGATATGGGGGAGAAGGGGGGCAATCAGAGGCATAGGAAAATTAGTTAGTCTTGGCAAGGAGAAGAGGTACTTTTGCCTGACAGAGATAGGAAAAGGATGTTTAAGGATCTAAAGGAATTTTGAAGTGTAGAGGAGAGACATTGAAGGAATTTCTATTGGTCTCGATCCAGTAAGAGTCAATCGATTAATCTAGCATTCCATCACTTAGACATCTCTTTCAACTAAGATTACTGCATATCTAAAGTATATAATAATCGATGCTTACAATGATGACTACGATGAACCTGAAATGCCTTCCAAATCATAAAAGAAGAATAAATTATTTTCAGCAGAGTTTTATCATTAAGTGTATTTTCTTTTGGTCCAGACTTGTGATTTCAGGGAGGGAACTTGGTAGAGGGAACTGGGAAGTTCCCTCTTCTGATGAAAAAGAAGATCAACTTATAGGCTTAGAGAGTTACATAGGGCCCCAAGAGGTTCAGTGACTTGCCCACAGCCTCACAAATAATATGCATCAGGGACAGGACTTAAACACAGGCCTTTCTGACTCAACCAAGTCATGCTGCTTCTCAAGTACATTTAACTATATTTCAAATATATAAACATATACATACATACATATATATATCTTAAGTATATTTATCAACTATATATCAAATCTATTTAACTATATTTCAATTCTTTGAAAATTGGTTATCCCTGTATGGCATATAAGTCAATAAACCAGTCAGATTATTTGCTTATTCATCCCATTTCTCTACTGCTAGGTAACAGAGAGATGTTTCTAATAACAAAAGTTAAAGTTAATCCAACAAACTTTTTTTTTAAAAAGCACCTACTATATTTAACACTTTGAGCACATGGGGAAAGACAGAACCAATCTAAATTGACAGCGAATGGAAATTTCTCCCCTTAAAAGTCAGAGAACTGAGTGTGTCTCACCACTCACTTCTACATCAGTAAAAACAACTCTCCAGGGGCAAATTCTTTGGCCTAATCCCCAAGTTCTAGACAAGCAGGACTCCTCAATTCACATTCTAAGACATTTTGAATTTTGGGGGCACAGAATATATGTCTGTTATGTATGTGCAGATGTATAAAGACAGAGATGAGGAGCTTTGAAAATGATAAGAATGCTACACTAATTATTAAGGGGTGGGTGACATGTAACTGGATATTACCCTTCCCTAGATTACTTCAGGAACAATGCATGTACTGGGAAATGTTTGACAACGAGCTCTCTGGGGGAAAAATACATGCAATATACATTTAATATGCATTGCTACCATTTTCTCCCTCACTTTCTTCAGTCAGGATAATCAATAAAACAATAAACCAATTCTAATTAGGGGCAGTTCCATTGCATTGTGGATAGAGCACTGGGCCTGGAATTAGGAAGACATAAGTTCCAATTGGGCTTCACACACCTACTCCCTGGGAAAGTCACTTCACATCTGCCTGCCTCAGTCTCCTCAGCTATAAAAGGATGCTAATAACAGCACCGACCTCATGGAGCTGTTGCATAGTACCTGACACTTAGTGGGTACTCACTAAATGCTTATTCTACCCATCCCCTTAATCTGTTTGCTGATATCTGAGGTATAACATTTAACAAATTGGATCCTTCAGCACACCCCTGGTACAAACCTACAGACACAAGAGTGTTTTATGTTTGTTAGTTTATACACAGAAAAATTGTTCTATAGAAAAACTCCTATAGATTCTGAAAATGAGATTCCTTGTTTGGGCCACAGCAATCAGTGGTATAAGCTGGGAGTCTCTAGTATATTCTCCTGACGTTGTTTGTCCTTCGTTCTCAAAGAGGACCATGACATCAGGAAGTTGATGCCATGACTTGCAAGTGAATTGGATTTAAGTGAGGGAGGGCTGTGAAAAGTCACCAGCCTCATTCTCTCCTCCACAGCCATCTGGATCCAGTAGCAAGATATAGATCAGGATGACTGGAGGTGGCCCCCACCCCATCTGTATATGAGAAATTGGGACAACTAGGGCAAAATTGTAGGGATGTGGGAGTGCTGGAGGTGGGGGAGACATAGCCTAAGTAAAAACTCTCTTATTCTCCTTGAAAGGCTTCAACCTAGAATCTGATATACAACTCTGGCCTAGAATTAGATTTTTTTAGCAAAATGGGAATTGAAGGCGATCCCTGGGGTCTTCAAATTGGCTTGAACCCAGTGCAATTACATCATTGCTCCCAGGACAGTTATGTAATCATTACATTCTCTGGTCTTGATAGGATATTGATTTTAAGCTTTTTTGCCATAAAAAGCCTGACTTTTGGCTGAGCAGAAAAGTAACAGAACTAAAATTCTAATGAGCTTACAATGTTCAATACCTCTGTCTTCTCTATGTCATTCAGCACACATACTATAGTTATTTTGCAGAAGGAGGAAGAAAGTTATTGTCATTATAGCTAATTTTTACATAGTGCTTTTCAAGGTTTGTAAGTGTTTTTCAAATATTATTTTACTGGATCCTCGCAAGAACCCCAGGAGGTAAGTGCTATGATTATCCTCATTTTACAAATGAAGAAACTGAGGCAGAGGTTAAATGACTTGGCCAGGGTCATATAGCCAATGTGTCTGAGGATGGGATTAAACTCAGTTCTTCCTGACTCCAGGTCCAAAGCTATATCCATTCTGCCACTATGAAGCTCAGAGTGACTGCCAGAGCAGAATTCAGATCCTAAGTCTAAGCCCAGTATTTATGGTGCAGCTAGGTAGAACAGTAGATAGAGTGCCAGGCATGGTATCAGGAAGACTCATCTTCCTGAGTTCAAAGCTGGCCTCATACACTTACTAGTTATGTGACTCTGGATAAGTCACTTAACCATGTTTGCTTCAGTTTCCTCACCTGTAAAAAGAGCTGGAGGAGGATTTCAAATGGTAAACCATTCCACTATCTTTGCCAAGTCAAAAATGACTAAACAACAAGCTCTCTTCAATCTTACCAATGACTTCAGGTGCCAAATCTGATAGTATTTTCTCAATTTTCATCCTTCTTGACCTCTTTCCATTTGACACTGCTCATCACCCTTTCTTCCTCCATATTTACTGTCACTTCACTGAGTTGTCCTGGACCCATTCATTCTCTTTTGGTTATGCTTCTACCTATCTGGCTATTCCTTCTCAGTCTTTACATCTCTCACATCTGTCCTCCTCTCTCAAGTCCCAATGCCCTAGTTTACACCCTCACTGCATTTCATCTGAACTTCTGCCAATGCCTCCTAATTGGTCTCCCTGATTAAAGCATCTCCTCACTACAAACCAGCACCCGCACAACTGACGAAGTAATTCTCCAAATGTACAGATCTGACTATGTCACTCCCTTAGACTAGAAGTGTCAAACACATGGACATTCTTGAGTGCAGCCTGCACCAGATTAGGGGTCAGCTAGATGGCACAGTGAGCAGAGCACTGGCCCTGGAGTCAGGAGGACTTGAGTTCAAATCTGGCCTCAGACACTTGACACACTTACTAGCTATGTGACTTTGGGCAAGTCACTTAACCCCAACTGCCCTTCCTTTCCCCCTCCAAAAATGTAGTTGGGAAATATTTAACAAAATAACTAAAAATACAATAAAACATAGATAATGTTAATATGTGGTTTTCTAAGTCAATATGCATCTACAAGGAGTGGCCTCTGCTTCTATTTGAGTTTGAAACCACTGCTCTATTCCATAAATTTCATTGACTCCCTATTGACTCTAGAATCAAATATATTTCATCTTTTAAAATGTTCATTTCTATGTAAATTGCAGATTATAGATAATTATTAGTATAATGATAAACATTACGTAATTTATGAATAAGGAAATAACTACACATATATTGGAGGTTCATATACAAAATTTTTTACTAATTGGTTGCATGATCAAAAAAATTTTGAGGTATCCTAAAAAAAATCAGAAGTGTCCTAGAATATATTGGCAAAACTAAAAAGGTTGGCAATAATATTGGTGTCCCAAGGCTGTTGTCTAAAGTTATACGCATACTAGAATGTCCCTGATTAGAGAGCGTTAAGCTAGATCTGACATCAGTAGTGTTGCTATTTGATAGGCTGAGGCAAGATCAGCCTTTCCTCCCACCAGGAAAAGATGCATTGCCATTGAATAAATTTTTATTATGATGAGAGAGAGAGAGAGAGAGAGAGAGAGAGGGTACCATTTCCCTTCAATTCAAGATGGCAGCTCAGATCTCCAATAAGAGACATGTTTGTTGCTGATGACATCTTCAAAGCCAAACTGAATGAGTTTCCCACCTAGGAGCTGGCTGACAATGGTTATTGTTGTATCCCTCCCAAGAAGCCCTAATCCTTTATAATAGCATACTAGACTTTACTGGGTTATTGTCCAGCAGATGGAAATCTAGTTCTTTCTTTGGCACATGGATTTTTCATACCCAAGTCTGAAAGGGAGCAGGGTCAAAGTTTCCATGTCAATAAGCAGTGGGGTTGGGCCCTCTAGTGGCAACTATACTTCTAGACTGAATGAGATTGGGAAATGAAGAAACGGAAGGAAGGAAGGAAGGAAGGAAGGAAGGAAGGAAGGGAACAAGGGAGGAAGGGAGGGAGCAAGGGAGGAAGGGAGGAAGGAAGGAAGAAAGGGAGGGAGGGAGAAAGGAAGGAAGGAAGGAAGGAAGGGAGGGAGGGAGAAAGGAAGGAAGGAAGGAAGGAAGGGAGGGAGGGAGGGAGGAAAGAAGGAAGGGAGGAAGGAAGGGAGGAAGAAAAAAAGGATTTATTAAGTGTCTACTATGTACCAGGCACCATGATAAGCACTTTACAAATATTATCTTTCTTGATCCAGACAGCTACCTTGACAAGTAGGTGCTATTTTTATTCCATTTCACAGTTGAAGAAACTGAGGCAGGCAGGTTCAAGTGATTATGCCCAGGGTCATGCAGTTACTGTATGTCTAAGCCAGCTTTGAACTCAGGTCTTCCTGACTTTAGGCCCATTGTACCGCCTAGCTGAAGGTTATCTCCATGAAGAGAGAAATCATCATCCAGTCCCCTAGGACCCTGAATGTTCTTAGTGAAAAGGGATGCTGGATCTGCAAATTGATAGTCAGATTAGAAGAAGCTCAGTTTCCAATAAGATAGTAGTCACCAGAAGTTTCTGTGCTATCATCCAAATAGAATCCCTGTCTTACAAGCTCCCGGAAAGTCTCTTTATATAAGGTATATACAATGGGGTTCCTTGTTTCATTATGGAGACTGGAGAAAAGACTGTAAGATGGAGTTTCCTGAAAAGCTGAGATGCTAGAAGGCTGAGTACATGAATGGATGTGTGGATGACCTGATGGTCCATAATAGAGACCTAACTAACTACTCTAATGACACTACCATGTGCCATATTCTCCTCAGTTGGAGTGTATTAGGCAAAAAATCAAAATCTGGTTGCCCAGTGATCCAAGGGGCAAGACCAGGCCCAAGATGACCCTACCTGACCACGTAGGCATGATGGAAGTAAGGATCCAATGAAACATCTTGTCTCTCTTATTTGAGGACCATTCTAGGCAAAGTCAGAAAGCCTCAGAGCAGAGGGCTGGCTACCAAGTAATTCTCTTTCCTTTGGCGATAACAACTAATGAAAACTACTGAGGCACAAAGAATGCATTCTGCAGTGGTAGAGGTAGTACCACACCTAATCAAAGGAGAGATCTTCTGATAACAACAAAACAGAAATCTTAAGATGTCCTTTTGTTCTCCACACAAATTGCAGCTAGTCCCTTATTGTTCTAGTAGTTGCCTGGATAATTTGCAGCTTAAACAATGGATGCCCCAGGAAGTAATACTGGGCTGCTGAGATATTTTGCAGTGTTTAAAAATGATGATATCTAATGATTCCTTTACCTAGAAAGTATGCTTCATACTTTGTAAGTGAATAACTTTACTTGTAAATGGAAGAAACCTCATTTCATGATGGGAATCGTGACTCTTCAGACATTTTTAATGTTAACACTTTGTTCAGTCATTCAGTCTTGTCTGACACTTCATGATCCCATGGAACATAGCATGCCAGGCCTTTCTATCCTCCACTGTCTTCCAAAGTCTGCCCAAACTCACGTTCATTGCTTCCATGACACTATCCTTCTCATCCTCTGCCATCCCCTTCTCCTTTACCTTCAATCTTTCCTGACACCAGGGTCTTTTCCAATGAGTCCTCTAGCCAAAGTATTTAAGCTTCAGTTTCAGTATTTGGCTTTCCAATGAATAGTCTGAATTAATTGCTTTAAGTATTGACTGATTTGATCTCCCTTCTTCTCCAGCAACACAAGTTGAAAGTATCGATTCTGTGACACTCAGCTTTTCCAACTCTTACAGTCATACATTGCTATTTGAAAAACTTTAGCTTTGATTATACAGACCTTTGTTAGCAAGATAACATTTCTGCTTTTAGTATGCTGTCAAAATTTGCCATAGCTTTCGTTCCAAGGAGGAAACATCTTTTAATTTCATGGCTGCAGTGATCTTTGAACCTAAGAATATAAAATCTGACACTGCTTCCATTTCTTCTCCCTCTATTTGCCAGGAAGTGATGGTACCAGTTGCCATAATCTTAGTTTTTTTGATGTTAAGTTTCAAGCCAGCTTTGATGCTCTCTTCTTTTACCCTCATCAACTGACTTCTTAATTCTTCTGTGCTTTCTGCCATAAGAGTGGTATCATCTGCATATCTGAGATTGTTGATATTTCTCTTGGCATCCTTAATTCTGGCTTTTGATTCATCTAGCCTGCCATTTTACATGATGTACTTATGTTAAATAGAGTGACAATATACAGTCTGTTGTACTCCTTTTCCAATCTTAAATCAACCAGTTGTTTCATTTTTAGTTCTAACTGTTGCTTCTTGAACCACATATAGGTTCCTCCAGACACAAGTAAGACAATCTGGTAGTCCCATGTCTTTGAAGATTTGCCACATTGTATTGTGATCCCCACAATCAAAGACTTTAGTGTAGGCAATGAAGGAGAAGTAGATGTTTTTTTCTGAAACTCCCTTGCTTCCTCCATAATCCATCAAATGTTGGCAATTTGGTCTCTAGTCCTTCTGACTCTCTGAAAACCAAACTGCTTTTCTGGTAATTCTTGGTTCACATATTGCTGAAGACTACCTTGCAGAATCTTAAACATAAACTTGCTGCCATATGAAATGAGGGCCGTTGTTTGATAATTTGAAAATTCCTTGGCATTGCCCTTCCTTAGGATTGGGACATAACCTGATCTTTTCCAATCCACTGATCACTGTTGAGCTTTCCAAATTTTCTGGCATACTGGATGTAGCACTTTAACAGCATCATCTTTTAGGATTTTAAATGGCTCAGCTGGAATTCTACCACTTCCACTAGCCTTATTATTAGCAATGCTTTCTAAGGCTCACTTGACTTCATTCTCCAGGCTGTCTGTCATGATTATCAGTGATGTTAATGTCTTTCTTGTATAATTCTCCTATACATTCTTGCTACCTCTTCTTAATCTTTCCTGCTTCTGTAAAGTCCTTACCGTTTTTGTTTTTCATCATGCACTTTTTTGCATGAAACATTCCCTTGATATCTCTAATTTTCTTGAAGAGATTTCTTGATTTTCACATTCCACTGTTTCTTTTTATTTCTTTGCATTGCTCATCTAAGAAAACCTTGTTACCTCTCCATGCTACTCTCTGGAATTCTGCATTCACTTGGGTATATCTTTCCCTTTCTCCTTTTTCTTTCACTTTTCTTCTTTCCTCAGCTATCTGTAATACATCAGATGGCAATTTTGCTTTCTTGCTGTTCTTTTTCTTTGAAATGTTTGCCTCTTATCCAATATTGTGAACCTCCTGCTTGACCACATCCAGCTTGCCTTGGTTCATAGATCTTACATTCCAGGTTCCTATGCAATATTGATCTTTACAGCAACAGATTTTCCTTTCATCACCAGACACATCCACAGCTGAGCTTCCTTTCAGTTTTGGTCCAATTGCTTCATTAGTCCTGGAGCTACTTGTAGTTGTCCTCCACTCTTTCCCAACAGCATGTGGGACACTTTCTAACCTGAGGTACTCATCTTCGGGTGTCATATCTTTTATCATTTTGATACCATCTGCAGGATTTTCTTGACAAAGATATTAGAGCGCTTTGCCATTTCCTTCTGGATCGCTTTTTGTCAGAACTCTTCACTATGACCTGTCCATCTTGGGTAACCCTGCACAGCATAGCTCATAGTTTCATTCCTCTGCCACAACAAGGCAGTGATCTAGAGGGGGAATGTTAACACTCCCAACTTGCACGTAGACTATAAAAGAGCCCTCAGACTGGAAGGACCTTAAAGATTCTCTGTTAAAATTCCTTCATTTTGCACACCAGTCAACTGAGGACTAGAGAGGTAAAATGATTCCTTCAAGCCCACGTGATAAATTTGTGGCAGATCTAAGATTTGATCCTTCCTGCATTCCTTCCTTCCACTTTAGAAAGTATAGTAGAACTAAAAACGATTTAAATCTTTGATGAATTGGGATTTAAACCAATCCTTACATGCAGGCACAGCCAGACTAACATTATTGATTTTGTGAAACAGGACACATTGGGCAAAATGATGTCATGAAGGAAGTTAGCTCTATAGGAACAAAGTAATAAATCTTATAAATGGATGAAATGTAATTTTGTGCCTCTGTGTTGGTTTTAATAATCATGTATTGATGTTTCAATAACAATGTATTAATAGTGTTGAAATAATGTTGTATTGGGCAACCTGATGCGTGACATGCTTATATAGACTAGGAGGCTGGGTTTAGTAAAAGTACCAGTTAGAGACAGTCAGGTGGTGCAATGGATAGAGCACGATGCCTAGTGTCAAAAATAATTGAATTCAAATTTGGCCTCAGACGGTTACTAGCTGTGTGACTCTGGTTGTCAGCTGTCTGCCTCAGTTTCTTCACCTGTAAAATGGGGATTGTAATAGAGAAGGGAAGTGAAGGCAATAAGCATTTATATAGTGCCCACTACTGTGAAAGGCACTGTGCTAAGCACTTTACAAAAGCCATCTCATTTGATCCTCACAACAACCTAGGAGGTATGTGCCATTATTATATTATAATAACTATTAAAATAACAGCATCTACCTTGGTGCCCTATTGGAGAAAGAATGTTGACAAGTTGCAGAGTCTCTGAAGGAAGCAATCAGAATGTTGACAGGTCACTGAACCATTTCCTAAGAAGATCAGTTGAAGAAATTGGGGATGTTTATCTGAAAGAAAACTCAGGAGGAAAGGGAGACAAAGACAGTCATCAAGTTTCTGAAGTGCTGTCTTTAAAACACAGATCAGACTTCGTTTGTTTTGGCCTGGTCCCCAAACTAGGAACAATGGGTAAAAATTACAGAAAGTCATATTTAGGTTAGATATCAGGAAAAAAATTCTTAAGGATTGGGTCTGTTCAAAGGTAGAATGGCTTACCTCTAGAGGTAGTGAATTGCCCATTGCCAGAAGACTTCCAGAGGTGAGATGACTCTTTGTCAGATATATTATGTAGGTTGGCCTATGTGACATCTGTGATATCCTCTAACTCTGAAATTCTATAATATATCAGTGCCTAAAGTGGCATATTGGGGAAATAGCTAAATTCAGAACATGTCTTTAAAGATACTACCATGTAGACAGCACTATGCATACCTTGTGCTATGGAAAAAGCTTATGAATCATAGTCTTAATATCCTTTAAACTCTTCTAATTTGCCATTCTACCTCTTCTCACTATTCAGAAGTAAAATGGGGTGTGTCCCCTCTTTGAAGATCTTCAAGCAGAGGCTGGATGTTGGTTATTTTGGAACATCATCTTTGGCATAATGGCTTTCCTGATTCCTACAAATGCTGGTGTCCTCCCTCTCAAATTACTTTGCATTTGACTACTTGTTTATATTTTTGCATTTATTAACTTTATATTTATGCTGCATATCCTGTATGTGCAAACTCTATCCAAGCATTTTTATACAATGAAGGTGCTTCTCGAATAAGCCATAGGAAGAAAAAAAATAAAGACAATGACAAATTGACAAGCATAAGAAAGCAGCAAAAGAAGGATCCTTGCATATACTTCTCAATGAGGTGGTGCACAGCTATATACATTGCTATATGTACTTGTCTTTCTCATTTGAATGAAAGTTCCTTGAGAGTAGGGATATTTTTTTAATTTTTATTTTCGGTACTTATATCCTCAGTGCCCAGTACAGTGTCTGGAACTTAACAGGTGCTTAGTACATGCCTATTGTTTGACTGATTGGTTCCACTGAGATACGATTTGGACTAAACGGTCACTTCTAACTCTCCATATCTGTGATTCGGACCATCATGTGGTTGACAGCTCCTATTACATTAGATGGGAATAATAGGAAGTGTGATAAAAAGGGCAGTGTTTGAGTAGAACATTGGTTCAGAAACCAAGGCTACAAAACTTCAGAAAGTAGCGTCTCTCATTTTATCAGTTGTTAATAAAGGTGAAGATTACCTATACTTCTTTTAGATAACTGAACTTCACTGACAAATGTCACTTTAAGCACCAGAGTAGGTAGAGAAAATTATGTGTTCCTATAAAGGTCAGTAATATGGGATTGCATTATTCTCCCAATAGTGGATATGATATGCTCTAAGAACTCCTTACTATCTCTAAGCTCAATAAGTACATGCACACGCACATGCATGCGTGCACACACACACACACACACACACACACACACACACACACACAGAGCTGTGTCCAACTGGGAATTACAAATTTACTGTTCTGCTACTTAGGACAATCTAGCCAGTCCTGAATCAAAGACAGATTAGGGGAGAGACATTTGGCTTAGGAAAATGATCCTTTCCAGGCATATATCCCAGTCTATTTCTTAGAATTCCATCAACTATGTCCCTGTAGGAATAAGGCAAATGGTTATTTGCTATAACAAAGCTCAAGTAATAGAACTAATTCTCTTAGATCAGGGTAACATGACAGAGAATCTGGTCAAGTAACTCATCCCAGTAGCCCACAGTAAACAACCTCCCTTCAGTCCAGATCAGCAGTCATTGGCAGTCAGACAATTATAACTCACATAGAAAATGTTCCCCTAGTACCCAAAATCTGTCCATATACTTGTATATAAGAAAGGTGCTTTTGGCATAAGCCAGGGGGGAAAATGTAAATGGATAATGATAAATGGAAGGCATAAGAAAGCAGTAAAAGAAGGATCTTCTTACACACTTAGCAACTAGGTGATATACAGTGGTGCTGGCTATAAATTCGACCCCTTTTAGGAGGCTGAGAAAGAAAAAATATTAAGCAACTTTCTGGAAATTACAATTACCCAAGCCAGACCACAGGTCTTAATACTTCATATCATGTGCTATTCCAATAGATTGCTGCATCCTATAATACACAAATGAGAGAGTAATTTTTGTTGTTCACTCATTTCAGTCATATTGGGCTCTTTGTGACCCCATTCAGGGTTTTCTTGGCAAAGATACTGGAGTAGTTTGCCATTGCCTTCTACAGCTCATTTTACAGACAAGGAAACTGAAGCAAACAGGGTTAAGTGACTTGCCCAGAGTCACACAGCTAATGTCTGAGGCCATATTTGAACTCAAGTCTTCCTGATTCCTGTGCCACCTAGCTTCCCTTGGAATAGTAACACTATCCCCAAATAATTAACCTTAGTATAGCTAAATGCCTATGCAGGTTTTTGGTATTTTTTCTTTTTTTGACTAGACCTGTGAGTTTATTAGTACAAGGAACTCCTGATGAGGACACTGTTCAGATGTTGATCTGAGGTTAAGTGACTTGTCTAAGGTCACTTCTTTCAGTGTAAGAGGCAGGAAGTGAACCCACATCTTCCTAACTTCAAGGCTACTTGCTACCATGCCACACTTCCTCTCTATAAAGTTGATGTAATAATAATGTGCCATCATTATTAATATTTATTATCTGTGAGTTCATCCTGAACCAACCTCGGTTTTGACTCAACCTAGACCTATTAAATTTGCAACCAAAGTATTATACACAATATTGATTTCCCAAAATACTAAACTAAAAGTTAAGGAAGAAAGGAAACAAGCATTTATTAAATGCTTACTATATGCCAAGCACTCTGCTAACCACTTTACAAACATTATCTCATTTGATTCCTATAACTACTAAATGACATACAGATGAAAAATTCAGAAAGATTTTTTTTCAAAGATATGCTTTGCTATATATTTATATATTTCAAAGTTATGTTATTAGTAATATAGGAATAATTCAATGAGAGATGAGGAAGGGAAAACTTCCCATTCCTCAGAAAGTCTATTTAGCTAGGTGTTAATTTACATCCTTACCCTGGACTCTTCTGCCTCCCTATGATCTTTTGCTAAGAGTTCTTAGTCTGCAGTCTAAAATCTTAAACTGAAAAAAAAGGTGAAATCAATTTTTAAAAATAAGGCAGGGGAAAAAAATAAATATATATATAAATAAATAAAGCAGGGCATGAAGATTAGGAAGAAAACTAGTGGAAGCACTAGAAGAGCTATCAACAAGGGTAACACAAAACCACTTTATGGTGGAATATGACTTTCCAAAGCCTACAAAAATCCTCAGACACACAAAGACAGAGCATATAGAAAGTAATATTTCCATTATATCCAGAATGAACCTGAAGCTTTTAAAGTGAACCATTTGCTGTTAACAGTAAATGTACTGAAGTTTTATAGACAGAATGAATTATTCTCTAGTGCCCAAAGGTACTCATATCAGGGAGGTGCAACAGTAATGGGGGAAAAATTGTCCTTTAGATTTCCAGGACAGAGAAACTGCTTATGTTTTAGATGTTGGTTTGCTAGTTAGTTTCTACACCAGTCCTCATTGAGTTGAGTCTTTTTGCAGTCATGTTCAACTCTTTGTGACCCCATCCAGGGTTTTCTCTGGCAAAGATACTAGAGCAGTTTGCTATTTCCTTCTCCAAGTCCTTGTTACTAAATTGAAGACTTGGCTTGGGAATGTATATCATTAAGGCAGAATTCATGACTTCAAAGATAACCATGAATATGCCTGAATGGTCCAGAATCACAGGATATAAGGAATTCTCTAAGTAGAAGGCAGAGGAGTTAAAGCATTTATTGAAACTCAAAAGTAGCAGACCCACGGACCAGTGTCCCCAGTTTGACATCCTGGCAAGAACCTTCCAAAACCAGTTTGCCCATCTCACTATAGTGACCAGGAGGCCACAGAAAAACATTATGGCAGCAAGCCAAGCTATACTGGTGCTTCCCCCCCAATGCCAGGGCCCTCCAGCAAGAAGACCACCCACTGGCCTCAAGCCCCTGATCATCACTCTCCAATCTCTACAAGGGTCAGTCCTGCTTTTTTGTAGCTCCTGCTGCCATCGCCGCTGCTTCTGCCACAATCTCCAAGCTGTGTTCCAGCTAGCTGACTGCTTCTTCTCTCCTTCAGTCCTTAAGTGCTCTCACCAACTGCCTCTTAGTTCTGCTCCAACCATTCAGCAAGCTCCTCCCACCACAGGCTTCATGTCAACACATGGACCAGAACTCAGACACCTACCATTAGCTCCAGTCCTAGCCACTCCCCCAGGACCCTGAAAGCCCCACCCCTGAAGCCCACTCAAATGGTTGGGGAAGATCTTCCCATTCACTGATTGCCTTTACAGGATGACAAAATGCCAGTTTGAGGAGCTTTCCAATGCACAAGAAACACTGATTTTTGAGTTTACCTAGATGCTGAGTATCTCAGAGACATCCTCAATCTGCCCCACAAGGTGTACCTGATCAGTGTAATGGAAGAGACAATCTTTGTGAAAAAGACCTAAAGGTCTTTTAACTCATATTTATCTCATATTTAACTCATATTATCAGAATTTTACAAAACCTCTATTTTCTTCTTTCTTAATTAAAATTCTGATGCTTTCATTTGAGAAAGCCCTAATTTTCTGAATTAACTTATTTAAGAAGAATCACCATTGGGCTTCAAAAATAAAATCTGGAGTGATGTAAATGACTGGGTCACATTATAAGAAAGACAGTTTTACACATTTATTTCTCCAAGGCTTTTGCACAGTACATCAATAGTGAGTAAAGAGAGATAGACCAAGGGTGGGGGAGAAAAGAATAAAAAGATTTATAGGCTCATATAATATTTAGAATGTTCATCTTGCTCAAATATCACAAACTATTCCTGGAGACCACACCCATAGTACAATTAAGAAATGTCCCTAGAGAAAGAGAAGGCTTGAACAGCACGCATAATTAAGAATAAGAGCTACTGGGTAATAACCTAAATATTTGGAGTTCCTCCAGTGAAAATAATACCAAATTAGACAGAATCACAATATGTATTTCTACCTCCTACTCATAAGACCACAGGGACTGAATTTGTGTCCTTATCCAATGAAGTACCATTTCTAATAATAATAGCCCCCATTTATATAGCAGTTTGCCTTTAATCCATACAACAACCCTGGGAGATAGGTGTTACTGTAATCCCTATGCTACAGATAAGGCAGCCGAGGCTCAGAGAGTAACAACCATGCTCACACAACTGGTAAATTTCAAGACGGGAGATTTAAAACGAAAGTCTTCCTGACTTCAAATCTAGCACTCTGGATTCCACTAAACCATCCTGTCTCTCTAAATACAGAGATTATCCTGCCTTTAAAATTCCTGATTATATTTCAAGAGGGAAGCAGCAATATATTTTGAGAATATGGAATTGGTCAGAACATAGCATTAAGAAAACAAGAGACTTATTCTAATAGAATTTAAATTTCTTGAAGGCAAGAATTTTTCTTTTTCTTTGTATTCCCAGCTGCAAGCTAATGTCTTCTATATGATGGGCACTTAATAAATACTTGTATTATTATACAAAGAAACAACAAACATACTTCTTAATAACCAAAATACTGTACCATGCAATAAATTTTTTAAACACCTTTGATATTTCAGGCACTGTGCCAAGCACTGGGGATACAAAAAGAGGCAAAAGACAGTCCCTGCCCCAAGTAGTTTACAATCTAAATGGCCTAGATAAAATAAGTTCATTCCTCAAAGAAATCAACAAATGAATAGAAACAAACCAAACAAAGATCATTGGGGGAGAGGGGAGGAAGTGAGGGTGCACACAATTTCATCTGCTTATAACTGCAGTTCAAAACAAGATACATGTAATTGCCAGATACATACAGGCTTTTTTTTTAAAAAAAAAAAAACCTTTCGAGTTTGCAAAAAGCACTTTACTTTTTAAGTTTCGTTTTAAAAAAAACTTGGTTTCAAATTCTTTCCCTCCCCAGAGCTTCTCCTCTACCCACTGAGAAGACAAGCAATATGATATCAATTATACATGTGAAATCACCCAAGTATAGACTTCTGACCCTTTATAGCTACTTGCTTACCTAAATCATGTCTATTGAGAAAGCAATCTTTTGCTCCTTTGAAAACTCTTAAGGTACTTCCTGCCTGCATCACTCATTTGGCACTTATAACCAAGTCAAGAAGCATTTATTAAAGTGCTCACTAGGTGTCAGGCACTATGTTGAAACGCTAACAGTAACAAACACATGCAAAAAGAAAGATAGCTCCTGCCCTCAAGGAGTTCACATTCTAATGAAGGAAGATAATACATAAAAAGAAGCTGAAAATGGTGAAGGAGGGAGATGAAGGTACCCACTACCAGAGCATTGTAAATAAAATCCAAGAGAATCAGGATGCAGTCTAGACAGGAATGGAGACATAGATGGCTTGAGCATGTTCTTTAAATGGAGGTTCTAAGGAAAACCAGCAAATCAGAGAAAGTTGCTGCAGGAAGGGAGGGTATTTCCAGTATGTGAAATCTAAGGAGGAACACACTTCTAGGGTGAAGAGTTATTGAGGGTATTTTAGAGAGAGTCTGGGAGAATATAATTAGTTAACTTTTTCTGTGGATTGTTGCAGGATCATAGAATTTCAGAACTGTGAGGGACCTTAGAGGTAATTTTATAGATGATGAGGTCCACTTCCCTCATTTTAGAGACTAGAAAATTGAGTTTCAGAGGTTATTTGCCCATTATACTTTCCTAGCTAGTTAGTGGGATGACTGGGAATGATAGTGAAGGAGGAGGAGGAGGAAGAGGAAGAGGAATAATAACAGCTAATGTATATAGTTTGTTCAGTGGTTTGCATCTTGTGTTGTTAAGCAAAATTGTCTCATTAGCATGGCTTTTGTTTCTTTTGAGTGGAAGTACTTTCAGCTGTTAAGTGCTAAGCCCCAGGCCCAGGGTCCTGTCAGGTGTGAAACCTGTGTGGGTGTGGATTGGTGACTTGGGAGGGGCCAGCTCGGGAACCAATGGTCTCTGGTCATTGAGGTGGGGCTTGAGAACTCCCGGAAGCTTGGCTGCAAGGAGGGGTGAGCCGGGAGACAACTTCAGCGGCAGCGGCAGAAGGTGTGGAAGCCGGAAGCTGCGGAGGCAGGAAGCTGCGGAAGCCAGAAGCTGCGGAAGCAGGGCTTACCCAAGTGCAAGCAGGAACGTGAGGCCAGTGAACATGATTTGGCTAAATACTATCTTGTTTTTCTGTGGCCTCCTAGTTGCCCTTGTGAAATGGGCTTTCTGGGCCTGGAGTCTTTTTGTCAAGATGTTGGAATGGGGAGGCTGGTTCAAGTTTTTGCTGCGGTGGGGCCTAAATAAATTTCTTGTTGTT
>CM053624.1:163792914-163806328 GCA_028646595.1 Phalanger gymnotis
GTCTACCCCATTTAACTGAGTTTCTTGAGAACAGGGACTGTCTTTTCACTTCCTTTGTATCTCCAGTGCTCAGCACAGTGCCTGACCCATAACAGGCACTTAATAAATGTTTATTGAATGACTGATTTAAAGCACTTTACTCTCATTTGATCCTCAGAAAAACTCTGTCAGGTAAGTGTTGTTGTGATCCTCACTTTATAGATCAGGAAACTGAGACACAAAGAACTTAAATGACTTGCCCAGGGTCATATAGCTAGTAAGTGTACGAGGCAAGATTCAAATTCAGGTGCCCTCAACTCCATGTCCATCATGTTATCCACTACACCATATTGTCAGATCTCCTACCACCAAATTCAGAGCTTTTCCAGACTGTATTATGTCATGTTTTCAACTAAACTCTAAAATCCTTGAGAGTTTATTGGGACTGAATCTCATACTTCCTTAGAGATAGAATTTTAGTTTTATGAAGAAATTCAGAAATTATCTAGTCTACCTTCTTCATTTTACAGATGAATAAATTGAGATCCAGAGTGATAAAATAACTTGACTTAAATGACACAGAGGGTGTGTCAGGACAAGAATTCAGGTTTTTTGGCTTCAAATCCAGTGTGCTTTCTCAGTATTTCTACTATGTGAAGCACTGTCTTCCTTTGATTTACATGACAGTGAACCTGGTATTTTTTCTTACCTCTCAAACTACTCTGTTGGTTTTTTTTCCCCACTGTCTTACCTGGTCTCCTCTTTCTGCTCCCCCTAAGCATGTGCATTCCCTAAAGATATTTCATTGACTATTCTGTTCACTTCATGTTCTTAAGAGAGCTTAACTACTCTCTCAAAACTTTAACAACTTAATTTTGTTTCATTCCAACATTTATTTTTATCTTTATAAAATTTGATAAAATTTTTTATATCATCTTTACATCATCTTTTATATCATATAAACAAAGCACTGAGGAATCCTTTATAACAAAGAATACAAGAGAGACACAGAGAGAGAGTGAGAGAGAGAGAGAGAGAGAGAGAGAGAGAGAAAGAGAGAGAAGATAGTTCAGCAAAACTAATATACTTTTGGAATGAGGAAACATCACAAATCAGTTGAAAAAGGCAGTAAACAGGTATATGTCAATGAATTTGTTTAATCCATCAATTAAGGAATTAGTACTTATTAAGTAACTACTATACTACTATAATCCTGTGAGTTACACTGTACTAAGCACAGGGAGCACAAAGGCATAAGTAAAACAGTCCCTTCACTCAAGGAATTGATATTCTTTTTTTAAACTTACCTTTTATGTTTTCAATTAATCAGCATTTATTTCTCTTCCCTACTATCTTTCCTCATCAATTGGAAAAAAGAGAAAAACCTTGCAATAAATATGCATAACCAAGTAAAACAGATCCCTGTGTTGGCCACATCCAAAAATGGCTCGTTCTGCATCTAGAGTCCATCATCTCTATGCCAGGAGATCAAGTTTCATCATCTTTCACTAAGCCATTAAGAATCTGAGACAAGATTTGTTAGGTCTTGCTGACTCCAAGTCCAGAACTGTAGTGTATGATGTCATCTCGCTGCCTAATAGTAAGACAGTGCCTTGTGCACAGACTGTTTGTATCTAAACACTATCAGAAAATATGAGAATGAACTAATAACATTAATAATACCATATTTCAACTAAGAAGTGAACAAATGGCTGAATCATGTGTATTTGTTTCTAAAAATGGAAAGGTTCATAATATCAATTTAGATGAGGTTATTGCTACCAAAAAGTCAATCCTTAAGGAGCCTGGACCTATTCATCAATTTGGGATATGCAAGGAAATGGTAGGACACTAGGCATCATAATTACCATTAAAGGTTGTAAAAAATGAGCATCTACAAATACCTAGAAAGTCAGGGGTAGGTGTCCAGAATTATACACTGGCAAAAGTTCTTTCTTCTTTATATGCCAACAGAAAATACTCCCAATACAAATTCAGAACCTTAAGTATTTCTGAGAATTCAACAAAACTGTATTAGAATCTGAGCATTATCAAAGACCGAATTTGTCTACCAAAGCACTCCCTACCTTCCACTCTCACCCTTCACCAAAAATAAAATAAGATAAAATCAGATAAAACTTGAAGCTCTTTGCTGAAAATTCTCTTTTCCACTCGTCCTTGAGTCATATCATTTAGACATCTTCCCAAATGATGTCCTTCTTAATCTGATCTCAGATGTAAAGGTGTCCCTTCTTACCAAAGCCAGCCACTCTGTGCTAACTTCTCAACATCCTAACTCCTCCCCGTCAAAACTTTCCTCAAAATGTACTGACCTCAAGTCTTGGTTGGCTCAGGGGACTAAAAGACTGTTGATATCATTTTCTTATCACTTGAATACAAAGCAGCCCATGGAACTCCAGAAGTGTTCTGATGCCTGGCTAGTGGATCACAATGGGCAACTCAGGCAGAGGAGCTTCACTCTGCTGAATGAAATTGAGGTGTCTTTACAACTGAATTAATTTCATTTTATTTATCTACATATAATTACATTATATTATATTATATTATATTATATATATAATATATAAATAATTTATTCAATACTTACTAAATATTCTTTTTCTGCTAAGAAAATTTCTTTTTTTGCTTGATTTTTGAATGGCCTACAAGTGTTTAATTTTGTTCCAATATGGAACCTAAAATATGGGGCCTGACACAGGCCCAGCCCAAAGTAGCTTCTACATGCATCCTTGATCCCATCCCCTCTGGTTCTCCAGAAGACTGCCCCTACTTTCATCTTTACCCCCTTATTTTCAGTATCTCCCTATCTACTGTCTCCTGCTCTACTACATACAAACATATGCATATATTCCCCATCCTTAGAAAATACTCTCACTTTATCCTGGTTATTGTCCTATAGCTTTCTTCCCTTTCACAGCTGAACTTTAAAAGCCAGTTTCATTAAGTGACTATTTTGTAAACCCTCTGTAATCTGGTTTCTAACCCCATTATTCAACTTAAGTTGTCCTCTCCAAATTTGTCGTCGCTCTCTTTACTTCCAAAATGAATGACCTCTATCCAGATCCTTCTTGACTTCTATATAGCATTAGGCACTGTTAATCACTTACTTCTGGATACTTTCTCCTCATTAGGTTTTCACAACAATGCTTTTTCCGGGTTCTTTGGCTTGTCCAGCCACTCAATCTCAGTCTCCCTTTGCAGGTAACACATCCATGTTATGACCACTAACTGTGGGTGCCCTTCAAGGCTGTGTCCTGAGTTCTCTTCTCTTCCCCCATATTATCTTATCATTTTTGTAAAGATGGTGTCATTGTTCAGTTGTTGCAGTCAGGTGCGACTTTTCCTGACCTTTTTGGGGTTTTCTTGGCAAAGTACTGGAGCAGTTTGCCATTTCCTTTTCCAGCTCATTTTATAGATGAGGAAACTGAGGAAAACAGGGTAAAGTGACTTGCCCAGGGTCACACAGCTAGTAAATGTCTGAGGCCAGATTTGAATTCATAAAGATGAATCTTCCTGATTCTAAGCCCTGTGCTTTATCCACTGGGGTGGCTAGGTGCCTACAAAGACCCACACCAATAACTAGTTTTTAGACATCTAAAACTGGATGTCCTATAGGCATCTCAAACTCAACATGTCAGAAACAGAATTCATTATCTTTCCCTCAAACCCTCCCCTCTTCTCAGCTTCCCTATCACTTTCAAGAGTACCACCATTGGTGGTCATTCTTCTAGTCATTGAGGCTCATACCTTAGTGTCATACTCAATTCCTCACTCTCTCACCTCCCATTCCTAATATTTTGCTAAGTTCTGTCAATTCTACCTTTGCATTATCTCTCCCATAACCTCCCTTCTCTTCTAACACTACCCCCCCTGCCCTTCTACAGGCCGTCACCCCATTATTATTGCAAGTGTCTTTTGGTTGGTCTCCTTGCTTCCAGTTTCTCCATACTCCAATCTCTCTTCCACTCACTTGCTCTAAGGTGATTTTTTAAAGGGTAAGTCTAACCCCTATTTACTGAGCTCCAGCAGCACTTATGTTTTGACATTAAAAAAATTTTTATAACCTACCACCTTCCTATCTTTCTAGTCTTCTTGCATATAACTCTCCTTCACAAACTCCATGTTCCTGGCCTGCTTGCAGAATTCAAACACACCATTCCAGCTCCCTTTTGCACGCCTTTGTACTGTCGATCTCTCATGCCTGGAATTTGCTGCCTCTCACCTCTATTTCTTAGTAGCTTCCTGATTTCCTTTCCTTGATTTCCTTCAGGCACACCCACTTGTTCCTTTGATTGAATGCAGATACTTGGGGGAGAGGGGGATACCTCTTTTTCTGATTTCAGGGAATTGCAACCTATTGGCTCTCTCCCTCCAACTTGGAAAGCCCCCAATCTTTCCTCCAATTAGAAATCTTGTATCCTGGTTTATATTCCATTCATTGTTTTCCTTTAATGCATAAAAATCTGTCTTTCCCTGTATTTGGGGTTCCAGGGCCAACCTGAGGAGGCCTAGTCCTGATTTGCTATGCAATTCGCATACATTGCTTAATAAATCAACATGCTCAGGAGGTTGAATCTTTGCTTCCTCTGTTATTTTACCTAGCACAAGAAATCAAAACCTTGTGGGAGTGAGATAAGGTACATATCATTCCCATCATCCTATCTGCTACTGGAGTGTCCCAAAGATGCTTTCACCAAGTCTACACAAGATATATCTACATTCTGATGCTTTAATTCAATCATGAAAAAAGCAATTGTTTAACCACCTATGCAGACCCCAAAATAATAAATATGAAATAATAATAATAAAAATAAAATAATAAATACTTTAAAAAATCAAGATAGTGGTCTGTCCCAGGATAGCTTCCTTCTGAACTCCACAGAAAAATATGAGAACAAGATAATAACAGCTGATACAGGAGAAATTTCAGCTGCGGGGAAGTTAGGGGAGGAGTAGTGTGGGAATTGAGAAGGCTCAGAAAGGAGGTGGGGAAGGGACTGGAAAGGGCTTAGACCACTACACTTCTACTTTAAGATTTTGCCTCAGATCATTCCTTTGTAGGACAGATGATTTTAGACAAAAGAATAGTGCTAACCTGACAGATCTTGCTGAAAATTTTCCAAATGACATCTTCACTACAAAGCCTATTTAGATTTTAAAGTCAAATGAGGCAGCAATAAAGAGAGGAGGGGGAAATGAATGTAGATCAGCTACATTCACTTTCGGTGAATGCTTACCAGAGCTTTGCTGGCCTTTATTTCTATTTTCGTTAATCTGTAGTGTCTGGGGCTGATTACTAAATGAACTGAGATCCAGCTGTTATCTATATTTCTCAGTTTTCATTCATCCCAGATCTTACTCATTAGCAGCCGTTCGTTTTTTGACTTGATTTGGCAGCTGTAAGTAAAAGTCAATGGAGTTTCAGCTCAAAGGGGAATAAAATGACATAACAGTCTTATGGCAGGAGAATTAGCCACAGTGATTCTGTAAAATGAATTCTGTTGGAGGCAGATTCTCAGGTTTGATGTCTGGATTCTGTTATTTCATTTAATTTCACCATGGCATATTCTATTATATTCATTCTTGATACACCTAAGTTTATCTTGGTAATAAAAAGCACCACATACATGTTGGAATATCACAGAAACTCAATGCACAACTCACTTTATATGCCATATATGTGAAAAAGAAGAAAACAAAATGATATTCAAATCTGTGTTGTAGCAATATCACAGCCATTGAGAGTCTGGCTTAAGAAAAATAAATGCACTTTCAAAAAGTCTATCTACACTGTTCATTCATCCTTATTTCTGCTGCTTTCGTCAAGTTTCTAACTTGCAAAATGAGGACAAAACTCAACGTGCTGCATGAATACTAAAGCTTTGAGACTATTATAGATGAAAAATGGAACCCTTCCTCTCACCTCCAGAAGTCTGAAATCTTCAAGGCCTTATGGATGAGAGTACTTGGAGTCAGATTTTGTTTTACAGATGAAGCAACTGAGGAGAAGAGAGGTGAAGTCGCCTGCCCCCAAATCATACAGCTAATACAGCAGAACTGAGATTCAGATCCAAAGAACTCCCATTCCAAATACGTTGTTCTTTCCACCTCACCACAAAGACTCAACTGTCACCCTAAGTCCACAGCATTCAGAGAGTGTCTTCCTTCTAACTGAATCATTATGCGAATTCTGTAAGTTGCCCATATTTCCCCATTAAGAGACAATACAGGATATGGCTGGCACCAGCAATGTAAACAGAAGTCTTCTGAGGCTGAGGTTAAAAACTAACCTTCAAAAACCAGTGTTCTCAGGCAACTATTGATTTACCTGGCTCTTGACTTCTCAGCTAAAATACCAGCTCCTGTAGCTATAACAATTAACATCCCGGCCTACATTCTCAGCTGTTTGCTGTCTCCTGTCGTATGGCAATTAGACTCGCTCTAACTCCCCAGTTCTTGTCTGCTGCTTTGCTTTTCCGCACTGGTGGCTCTGGTATTTTAACCCTCCCCAAGTCCCCACTTGCAATATAGGCAACTATTCTTGTCTGCCATGGACCCAGCTATAAAACTAAGCCTAACTCTTACAAGCCAATACAAATGTTAATCTAGAACCTCACTATTCAGCTGTATCTCTCTTCCATTCCCCCATTCATGGATGTGAACTGAAATCTCTCTCTCTCTCTCTCTCTCTCTCTCCATATATATGTGTATATATATATATATGCATATATATATACACATACACACACATACATATATATAAATATAGATATAATCAGCAGATTTAATTCAATAAACGCCAAGTGTGTGCAAAATACTGTGCCAGGGGCTAGACAATTAAACTATAAGCACTGACTTTTATGATCTTGACCATGTCAGAGTCATATTTTCAAAGTGTTCTATTTGGATGTCCATCCACAGAGACATCTGGTGGCTGTCGAAACAAGGCTGGGCCTGGAGTCAGGAAGACATGAGTACAAATTTGGCCTCAGACATTTACTGGGCAAGTCATTTAACCTCTATTTGCTTCCATTTTCTCAACTATAAAATGGGTATAATAACAGCACCTACCTCTCAGGGTTGTTGTATCAAATGAGATATTTGTAAAAAGTGTCCAGCACATAGTAGATGTTCTATAAATGTTTATTCTCTTTCCCTTTCTCCAAAGAAAGATGGAAACAGGAGTGCGATCTTTTCAGGAGAAATATGCTGTTGGGGTAAACTTTTTGATACTCTGGCAACACTAGACGTGTAGATTGCACAAGACAGTGACTACCTTATTTGGAATCTTGAAGAAATGTACTTCTTCCATCTAGAACAATTGTTACCAATTTCTTTATCATATGCCCCTCTGAGTTAAAAATTTTTGAGCTTGGACCTCCAAATATGTATATTTACTTGTTAATAAATTATATGTGCATCCTACTTTACTAATAGTTACATTATTACATGCATTATAAAGCTTATGCAAAAATAGAAGTTTAAAAGGAAGAGCACATAATATTTGTTCTTAGAGTCACCTGGGGGCCATTAAAGTTTACTGAGTAGTGGAATTAGAGTTATACCTGCCCTTTACGAAAATCACTTTGATTTCTTTGTGGAAGATGGACTGAAATGGGGAGAGATTTGAGGCAAGGAGAATTAAGGTGTTGTTGGTTAGTGGTATCCAACTCTTTGTGACCCCATTCGGGGTTTTCTTGTCAAAGATACTGGAAGGGTTTGCCATTTCCTTCTCCAGCTCATTTCACAGATGAGGAAACTGAGGCAAACAGGGTTAAGTGACTTGCCCAGGGTCACACAGTTAGTGTTTGCCATTTCCTTCTCCAGTTCATTTTACAAGTGAGGAAACTGAGGCAAACAGGGTTAAGTGACTTACCTGAGGTTATACATCTAGTAAGTATCTGAGGCAAGATTTGAATTCAGACAGATGAGCCTTTCTGACTCCAGGCCTGGTGCTTTATCTACTGTGCCACCTTGCTGCTCTGGAGAATTAAGAGGCTATTTCAATAGTCCAGGTGAAAGCAAATGAGGGCTTAAACTATAATGGTGGCAATGTAAGTAGAAAGGGTCAGATGTGAGAGATGTGGAGGTAGAAATGACAAGATATAACCTCTGAAGAATGTATAGGTAGAGCCTAGGTTGGATTGCATGCCATCTTAGGGAGCAGTGAGGGGAGGGAGGTAGAGAAAATTTAAAACTCAAAAGCTTATGGAAGTGAATGTTGAAAGCTAAAACTAAATAAATTAATTTTTAAAAAAGAAGCTTTGCTCCATGAGAACAGGTTCTGTTTTTGCCTTTCTTTGTAAACCAAGGATTTAGCATGGTGCCTGGCACAAGGAAGTGATTCATACATTTTTTGACTGATTAAAAAAAAAGATATAACATCTGACTGGATAAGTGGATATGAGTGAAAGAAAGTGAGGGGCTGAAGATGATTCTCAGATTGTGAGATCCTGTATGAACAGAAAGATGGTGGAGGCCTCCAAAGTAATAATGAAGTTTGGGAGATGGGTGGGTTTGGGGAGAAAGATAATTTAGCAATATCTATAATCCAAATTATAATTCATCCATGCCTGAGCATGACCCAGATCAAGATCCATTTGTGTTTATTCATACCCAGTGACTCACTCTGTTCCACCCAAACTGAAAAAAGGGTGAGGCGAATTCTTACTTCCCAATCAGTATACCTCCCTCCTCACCCCAAGCACAAAACCCTCAGTCACAAGATCTAGGAGGTATCATTTTCTCCCTGGGACTTAATGCACTTAATTCGAGTTATAACTACCCTTAGCAGCTAACACCCAGTTCAGGAGGGACCTTGTACAGGAGAGAGGGAAGGTACTGAGTAGGGGAATGTTGTGGTATAAGGGTAGGTGTGACTGAGTTGTAGACAAGCCTTGCAATTGGCTATCATAGCAAAAGTGGGATGTCTTCGTGTCCTCTGAGTGGTTATCAAGGGCCATTTGAAGGCCACGGCTTGGAACCCGGCCTGGAGTGATACACAATTTGGAGAACACTGATTTAAAGAACCATTCCTTTAGCTCTCTAGCATGTTTTTAAAACTATTGATATGAATGAACTCAAGGTACTTTGGCCTAGAATGGAGATTATTTTTCAAAAAGGTTCTGCTTATTGCCAGGCCTTAACCCAAACATGTATAGATTTCATCTTCAGAACCATTATATTCCAACAACATATTAAAAAGACAGATTGCAGAAATGATTGACAGGGCTTGGCAAATTATCATTCCACATCAGAAATCAAACAGGTACCTTTTAAGCAGGCATGGAGGAAGCTATAAAAGTAGAAAAAAATTATGGTTCCAAAAACCAAGAAGTGTAATTTTGATGGAAACTTGTTGAATGCATTAAAAACTGAAAAGAGTTCTTCATTGCCAGAAGGATTGTCTATACGGTATCATGTCACTACATCAAAGACACCTTGGTACCATGCATGATCCTACTTATAGGTCACTGGAGTCTAAAATGTAAAAATACTGTAAAAATGTTATTCCATTGGTACTAATAGCTGCCTATTTTGAGTGTCTACTTGCATTTCTCCCTATACAATGGTCAAAGGAAGGTTCTGGTGTTGGCTTTTGGATTAAATTGGCCACCAGTGCAAAATGTGAAAAGTCAAATTAATTTGACATTTTGTAAAATTTTACTATTCTACCCACACAACTCTAGTGCATATACTCCCTCCTCTCCATTTTTTTCCCATTAAATTTAAACATATTGAAAACTGAAGCAAAAAAGGATTTTGATGCCAGAGAGGATCCCCTAAAAAAACTGGCGGCTCTTAGCAGTGGTGGCTTAGTATTCTTTTAACAGGTAATGTTTGCAGATGCAGTGAGGTATGGTGGAAAGAGAACTGAATTTGGAAGTCAAGGAGAGGCCTGAGTTCAAATCCCACCTCTAACACTTGTTAGCAATGCACAGAGGACGAATAGCCTAACTAATTCAGTGGTGTCAAACTTAATAGAAACTGTACATTGAATTGGAAAAACATAAAAGAACATTATCTATGTTGTATGTTTTTTATTTTGGTAAATATTTTCAATTACATTTTAATTTGTTTCAGGATGCATTGGGGAATCGCAATTTGTCACCTCTGACCTACCTCACTGAGCCTCAGTTATCTAACCTGTATAATGGGATATTAATACTCATAGTACCCATTACATAGTAAACACAGCACCAAGCAAACCTTAAAATGCTCCATAAACATCAGCTATTACTACTCTCATTATCTGTAGGTGGCAGAATGAAAGCACCAAATCCTTGAGTTCTACAGAGTTCATCAGATCTTCTCTGACCCCACACACAATTCCTTTGAAGCAACTTGACTAAAGTCTTTCTTGCCAGATACTTGAATCCCTTGGGTTTTGAATCCATCTACACAGTCAGTAAAATTCCCAAATACAACTGAACCAAATTAAAATGTAATTAGGAAACCGTTTAATAAAATAAATAAAAATACAACATAGATAATGTTAATTGGTGGTTTCCAAATCAATATGCAGCCAGCAGAAATCCATTTCTATTTGAGTCTGATGCCGCTGTTGTGGAAGACCCATGGGGCATGACCAAGTCCCTCGACCAATCTAAACAGATTTCCCATTGCACCTAATTAAAATGGTTTTAATTAATTTATTGATGACTGATACCTGTCCTGACCCCCACACACTTCGTTCAAACCTCTAGTTTAGTGAGATGAAAACATCAGGGGACTAATTGGAATGGGGTGATGATGCCCCTCTACCCTTACAAAGTTATTAACTTATGAGATCTTCCTAAATGCCTCAATTCTACATCTAACCTAAATTCTGGAAGCAGAGAAACAAAGACTTCCTATTCCAGAGAACAAATGACTTGCTGTTTTAATGAGGCTGATGGGGCATGGAGTCCACTTCTCTAAACGACATTTAAATAGAACAGCCATGATGTCAGTATCACTGAAGAGAAAGGTAACCCTTGGAACAAAACTGCCTTCTGGGGGACTCTGCTGGTTTTATTTTTATCTGCTCAAGCCAGAAGATAGCTGAGGAACTTCCCTTTGGCAAACACTGTCTATGGGGAGATGCAAGCAAACAGCCAAGACAGGAAGAGATTAGCACTAATAGAATAAAATTTTCACAAAGCCTGTCCTTTTCACCCCAATGTTCTATAAGTAGAATCATACATGGCTAGCAGAGCATCACCAGCATGGCAACATGACATCATGCAGATTATGCTTCCAGTCCTTAAACTAAGACACTTCAGTTTGTACTTCACCACCACCAGGTTATCAAGTCTGACTGAAAACAACACCTTGTTTGAAGGCTGTTTGGTCTGTAAAATGATATAACATAACTAGTTCCAATTAAGTGCATTACAATGGAATGGATGAAATAAAGCAAAAGCAAGAGAAAAAGAGAAAGGGGAAAAAAACTTTTCTACTGAAAGGCCCCATTTTTTTTTTTTACTGCTAATTGCAACTATATGAAACACTTACCCAGTAAGAGCTGAAAGGTATGAATTAGGGACTTTGAGGGGAGGTTAGGAATAGAGTTTGCCAAAGATTTATTGGCAAGAAAAAAAGAAAGTTTTTAATTCCCTGTTGTCCCTATGTTAGGCTAGAAAGAGAAAAAAGAAGCTTGTATCTTGGTGCCTTTTCCCTATATTTGTTTCACACAAAAAAATTACTCAGAACTTTTCAAAGTCTCAGGATCTAAAATCTCATGATCTCCCCTGAGCTATGTTCTGATAATCATATATGTTATATACATATGTGAGTTCTCATACATATATATGTATGTATACAAGTATATGTATATGCATGCACAGCTCTAAAAGATCTGGGAATAACTGTACTATCTGGTCTCTGATCCCTTCCAGCTCTAAGATTCTTTGGATTACAATCCATTATAATTTAAAAAATGATTTTCTCACAACTCTATGAAATAGTGTCTTATTAGTCCTATTTTGCAAAATAGGAAACAGGTTTATCAAAGTACAAAGATTTCCACAGTCACAAGTATAATACTGTTTCATAGATGTAATTACTTTTACATCTACAGTGTATACTCCTGAAAGACAGGAAATGTTTGTTACACTTTTATGTCTTGCTCTGTGCTTCACCCACCACCCGACCCCCTTACCAAACCCATTGCTCGCCCCACCCAGAATCATAGCATCATTTCCATGAACACAGAGCTAACTTCCAATGAATAGATGCTGAATTGTTTTGTATCTACTCGCCTCTTCAATCCACCCTCCACTGGGTGGCCAAATTAATATTTCTAAAGCAAAGATTTGACCATGTCACTCTCTAGCACGTGAAGCTTCAGGGCTTCCCTACTGTCTCTACCACTTCCTCTGTTTGGTGTTAAAAGAACTCTATAATCTGGCTCAAAACTATCTTTTCAGATGTTCACACTCTAAGGACCCCAGAACTGGCCTATTTGCTTTTTCCCATACATGATGTTCCAATTCCCATCTAGGCCTTTACAGAGACTGACCCCCATGTCTAGAATGTCTGCTTCTCCTCCTCAGCTGTGCCTCTTGGAACCTCATAGCTTTCTTCATTTCAAGTTCCATATACCACAAAAACATGATTTCCTCAGTTAAGTGTCTTTATTTTACCTATGTTTCATACTTATTTATTTGTTTATGTACTGATTCCACACACACCCCCACCACTGCACAATGTAAATTTCTTTTTTTAAAGCATACTTCCATATTGGTCATATTGTGAAAGAAGAAACAGAACAAAACATACACACACACACAGAGAGAGAGAAAAAAGTATGCTACAATCTACATTCAGACTCCAGTTCTTTCTCTGGAGGTGGAGAGCATTTTTCATCATGAGTCCTTTGGAACTGTCTTGGATCATTGTATTGCTGAGAAGAGGTAAGTTTATCATAGCTGATCATCATACAATGTTGCTATTACTGTCCCCCTGGTTCTGCTCATTTCACTTTGCATCAGTTCATGTAAACTTTTTCTGGGTTTTTCTGAAATCCATCTGCTCCTCATTTCTGAGAGTACAATACTATTCCATTAGAATATGAGTTTCTTAGGAGCAAGTACTGCTTCATTTTTGTCTTGGTATCTCCAGTGCCTAGCACAGCACCCAATCCGTAGTGCTTAATAAACACTGGCTAACTTGAATGAATGAATGAATGAATGAATGAATGAAGTAGCTGGCTGGTTCGGAGGATAGAGTTTTCCATCAGAAGTAAAGAATTTCATGTAGTCTATTTTTATTTTTAATTATTTAATATATTTAGTTTTTAGCATTGATTTTCACAAGAGTTTGAATTACAAGTTTTCTCCCCATTTCTACCCTCCCCCCACTCCAAGATGGTGTATATTATGGTTGCCCTGTTCCCCAGTCAACCCTCCCTTCTGTCACCCCACTCCCCTCC
>CM053624.1:163806828-163817604 GCA_028646595.1 Phalanger gymnotis
AGAATGATTGATTTGAAGAGATTATCTTGCTGGGACCTAGGGGTGGGTCATGTTTGTATTGTAAACAAATATTTGAGATATTCTCTATATAATGTCACTGAATGATATGTTTTGCTTTATTGGGAATGATATGTTTTAGTTTCCTTCGTAATTGGGTCAATGTATGTTCTAGGATACATGGCTGATTAAATTATGTATCCTAGAACAAGGGGTGGAGTGTGTTGTTAAGCAAAATTGTCTCATTAGCATGGCTTTTGTTTCTTTTGAGTGGAAGTACTTTCAGCTGTTAAGTGCTAAGCCCCAGGCCCAGGGCCCTGTCAGGTGTGAAGCCTGTGTGGGTGTGGATTGGTGACTTAGGAGGGGCCAGCTCGGGAACCAATGGTCTCTGGTCGTTGAGGTGGGGCTTGAGAATGCCAGAAGTTTGGCTGCGAGGAAAAGTGAGCCAAGAGACAGTTTCAGTGGAAGCGGAAGCTGCTGCAGAAGCCAGAAGCTGCAGAGGCAGGAAGCTGTGGAAGAAGGGCTTACCTGTGTGTAGACCAGGAGTGAGAGCAGGAACGTGAGGCCAGTAAAATGATTTGGCTAAATACTATCTTGTTTTTCTGTGGCCTCCTGGTTACTCTTGTGAGGTGGGCTTTCTGGACCTGGAGTCTTTTTGTCAAGATGTTAGAATGGGGAGGCTGCTTCACGGTTCTGCTGCGGTGGGGCCTAAATAAATTTCTTGTTGTTTTCTCCCTAGAGAATCTCTCATACCTTGCGATTTTGAACCATTCAAACATATACATGATTATATTTGAGATTATAAATTCGGCCTTCCTACTACAATAACCTAGACTAATGTTTGTGGCACATTAGATTTCCTCCAAAGAAAGTGAATTTAATCTCCTACTCATTGAGTGACCCATGAAAAGCAAGTGAATTCCTTTTTCCCAAGTTAAAAAAAAGGCCTTGGGCATTCTAAGAAATGAGTTCTAGTTATACAGGGGTATAGAAATAAAGGGACAAGGGATTAACTACTGTAACAATGTATAGGCACTAACAGAATTCATTAATGTGCTGAGATCCCTACTCCCTTTTGCCTTTTGCCAATCGATTGTAGAGCATCTGAATGCAAATGGTAACAGAGAGTCATAGGAGGCAGATGATTTGTGGCTCTTCTTGGACTTCCATAGCTAGTCAAAATGTACTGGGAGAATTTCCAAATTACGTAGTTAATAATGCAGTCCAGCAGGAAGGATTTCTGAACACCTCAAAGGGGGAAAGACAGAAAGAAACTTACTATGGGAGCTCAGAAAGGCCAAATTAAATGAAATTAAGAAGACAAGTCAGAAATAAAAATTAAATCTGTCTTTGGAGATCTTCTATCATGTTAGATTCTGAAGCTGGAAGGGACCTTTAAAGCCATTTATTCCAATGTACTCCCTGATGAATGAAAACTCAACATCTTTCTCTTTTTTTCTTCTTTCCTGATTGTGTAAAAATGACTGAGAATAAAAGAGACTAGAGCTGAATTAGAGAAGAATATTATATAGGTGAGAGAGGGATTTAGACTAACAAAGTAGGTCAGATGAAGAGAGAAGAGAAATTTGGAGAGAAACAGGATCCTGAGCCCAAGAGCCTTGAGAACAGCAATACTTCCAATCCAGTGGATCATCAGCCTGGGAAGCACTCCCTGAGGAGATGCAGCCTGGCTCCTGCAGATGAGATAGCTACAGCTACTGAAGCCCCAGAAAGTCCTTACCACTGTCAAAAGGTTCAACATCAGGAATTGGTCTTTGGAAATGACATTAATGAAGAGGCATTGCTACATGCACTGCAACCCAAGGAGCATGGTCCGTCTGATGTGAAGATGAAAGCTTTTATAGCTACTGTTTTCACCATTGAATATGAGCTCTTTGTGGGCAGTGATTGTCTTACTTTTCACTTATATCCCCAGCACTTAGCGCAGTAATTTGCATTTAGTAAACATTTAATATACGCTTCATTCATTCATTGAAATGGAGGAAAATTTGAAGAATGATCTTCAGGCCCAAATTCTATTCAAGATTATATTCTAGGGTTGAAAAAGTAGCAGGACTAGAGAAAAGGAAGGAGGATATAAAAGTGTTAAGGGAATATTAAAGAAGATTAGAGAATATAATTTCAAAAGGAAGCCTCTAGAAAGAAATGGAGAAGATGGCTGATAAGGTACATAAAAAATGTTAATTGGAATAATTGAAGATAAAGCAAATTTGTAGAGTAGATTGGTGAGTGAGGTAAATTGTTGAAACAGAAAGTTGATTCAAAACTAAATGGCATGCGGCTATGAAGTTCTTGAGACTAAGGAAAGGAAGTTGAGTAGGCTGACAAATTATTAAGAGGTGATAATTGGATATTAAAGTTGTTTCTGAGACATAAACTCAAAATATAAATACCCACAACTCATTTTTTTTTTAATTTTGAAAATCTCAACCAGTATGGAAAGCTGGAGAAATTGTGAAGTGATTTACATTGAGTGTGTACTGTCTGAATTTTTATCATAGACAAGTGACTATTATCTGTGCTCCAATAAGGAGGAAAAATGGAATTTGTGTGAAGAGACTGGTGTAGATGCAGTGTATGCACCAAACATTCAATAAGAATGCAAAGGAGATATAAACAAGGCCAAGAAACTGCATATAAATATAAAAATATTGCACAGCACTCTAAAATAGTGTCAGAAGTGCTAACTCAGAATGAACTACAGTTATTGAGGGAAGTTAAGGACAAGAAGAGGCAGCTAGGTGATGTACACACACACACATACACACACACACATATATGTATATACACACATGTGTGTATAGTACAGTAGATACAGTGCCAAGTCCAAAGTCAGGAAGACCCATCTTCCTGAATTCAAATCTGACCTCAGACACTTACTAGCTGTGTGACCCTGGGCAAGTCACTGACCCTGTTTGCCTCAGTTTCCTCATCTGTAAAATGAGCTGGAATAGAAAATGGCAAATCATTTTAGTATCTCTGCCAAAAAAATACTAAATTGGAGTCACAGTGAGTTGGACACAATTGAACAACAACAATAAGGACAAGAAAAAGGATATTTTTAGCTATGTTAGGAGAAATATGGAGAATCAGAAGAGTGAATGGGATGATGATAATAGATGTCAAGAAGACAGGGATTCTCAAAGCTTATCTTGCTTCCTTTTCCTCTGCCTGCCCAGGAGAATACCCCTTTTACTGGAGATAAGAGAACAAAAACAGCCAAGAGGGATTTGATAACAAACAGAAGTAAGGAGATAGTAAGAGCCTTCAGAGGCCCTCAGGTGGTGAATTTCAGTCAACTGGCCCAGATGAACTATGTCCTCAAGTCCTGAAAGGACTGGCATATATGATTACCAAGCTGTTAATACTATTTGAAAGATTGTAGGAAATGGGGTAAGTAATATATAGTATAGTAACATAGCGCTAAGACTGACAAAGGGCAAATGTCTAAATTTTCAAGAAAAGAGAAGAAAACAGAATCTGAAAATTATAGGCCAGTGAGATAGACTCTGATGGAACTATGGATGGAGTGCCAGACCAGGAATCGAGAAGACTTGAGTTCAAATCTAGCCTCAGACACTCATGACCTGTGTTACCAAGAACAAATCATTTAGAATCAAATGAGGTAATAATGGTTAAATGCTTAAAACAGTGCCTGCCACATAATAAGCACTATATAAAACACTATATGAATGTTAACTAGTAACAGTAGTCATAGCAATAATAACAGTAGCAAATAGTAGTAGTAGTAATAGTAGTAGTAGCAGTGGTATTAGTGGTAGTGGTGGTGGTAGTAGTAGTAGTAAGTGGTGGTGGTGGTGGTAGTATTCCTGGGAAAATTCTAGAAAATACCATTTAAAAGATGATTAATAAGAATCTAGGAAGGAAAGGAGTGATTACAAAGAATTAGTATGGCTTTATGAAGAAACTTTAATCTGACAAAAAAAAGAGAGAAAGAGAGAAATCAAATTACCGAAATGAAAGAGAAATCACAATAGATGAATGAAAAATAAAAGAAATTGTTTGAAATGATTTTCCCAATTATATGCTGACTTTAATGAAATAGGAAAACTATTCACATAACTGACCGCAAAAATAACCCCCAAATCATATATCCAGAAAAAATTTTATTAAAAAAAAAAAACAAACCACTAGACAGCACAGAAATAGAGACCTCCTTGTGAGGTGGAATGAATAGAGCAGTTCAGGCCAATTCTCACATATAACTACTCAAATGCCAAAAAAAGAAAGAAATATGATGGAGATGGTTGCCCAAGACAAAAATCCTGAAGAGAATAATTCCATAACCTCACCATGTAAGGCTTCAAACAAAAACATGGCACTACTAGGATTCCTGGAAGAAATGAAGCCGGAATTTAAAAATGACATTATAAATTAAGTGAGAGCTGTAGAGGAAAAACTTGCAAGGAAAATAAACAGCTTATTTCAAGAGGTGCAAGACCTTAAATAAGCAAAAGATTCCCTAAAAAATTAGATTGGACCACCAAACGAAAGTCAATGACGCAACGAGATTAAAAAAAAAAAGTACTAGAACAGAACTGAAAGTCTGAAAAAATAGATGAAAACATAAAGCACAGACTATTAAAGTCAAATGATGTGGAATAAAGATCAAGGAAAATTAATTTAGTGATCATTAGACTACCTGACCAATGACCAAAAAAAGTCTACATTCCATATTCCAAAATTCATGGATGAAAACTTCCCAGATCTATTAGAGTTAGGCAGCTAAGTGAAAACAGAAATACTCTACCAGTCACATAAAAAAAAACCTTAGAATGAAAACTCCCTAGAAATATCACAGCCAAAATCCAGAATATCCAAGTAAAACATTTATTAAGCACATAGTACATGCTAGACAGTGTGCTAAGTGTTAGGGATACAAAGAAAGGCAAAAACAGCCCCTGTTCTAAAGGATCTCACAGTCTAATGGTGGGAACAACACACTAGCCACTAAATACAAATAAGATATAAGTAGGATAAATTGGAAATAATCTGAGAGAGAAGGCAATAACATTAAGGGAGGTGAGTCAAAGAAAAAAAAATAATTTAACCAGTCAGAAGAATAGGGTTCAAATGCCATGGAGCTATAGCTAGACTCACACAAGACCTACCGTTTACCACAGTGAAGGAGAGGAGAGCAAAAGATAAAGGCTTATGCCCAGGAATAATTTATACATCAAAACAGCAAAAAAAAAAATACACAGAAAGGAAAAAGGAGGAAAAAAGAATAAAGTGGAATAAAGGGAATAGGGAATAAAGATCGGGTATGAGTAGAACTTAACCATTTCATATAATTAGGGTGATCAGAAGAAGACTATATAAATATGGAGGAAGAGGTTGGAAAGTGGGCTGCCCATGAGACTCACTTTCATGTGAACTTAACAAAGGAAAGCTGAAGGTAGGGGTGCGTGCGCACACACACGTTTGATGTTGAAGCACATTAAACTCAACAGGGAAACAGGAACCAGGGATATAGGAAGGATATTAAAAGTGCAGATAGATTCAGGGAGGGATTAAATTAGGATCATTAAATATTATTTCTTACTTGACTTCTTTGGACTTCTTTATCATTCCCAATGATAGATCATTTGATCCCTGGAACTTGCATTTCATGGGTACCCTCTGCCCCTAGGGCCCCTCTCTCTTATTAGAGGGTGGAGACTCCTCTCAAAGCCTCTATTTAAGAAGGGGAGGGCAGCCATCCATCCCTTTATTTCCCACCTGGCTGCCCTCCTCTGTACTTCTCCATCATGACTCCATACTAGGTATCTTCTTCAGATCCTTTTCCACTTCCTTTTGTGCATTGTCTTTCCCCAATAGAAGGTAAACTCTTCCCCCCCCCCCACCCCCCACCGAGGGCAAGAACTTTCTTTTCCACATTCATATCCCTAGCATTCAGAACAATTCTTGGTATAGTATGTAGTAGGAACTGAATAAATGTTAATTAACTGACCGAGATATGATAGATCTCCAATGATTACTTAGTGAAAATAGAAAGAAGTACACATATTTCTCAGCTATATTGTGATAGAGACCTCTAAGAAGGAAGCTTCAGAGGAACAGGGCAGAAGAAAAGTATAGGGAGAAGTTAGGTGGCATTGTCTGCAAATGTATCATTTAGAAAGGAATTATAAGCGTTGTCTCTACATTTGCAAGGGGCTTCCACCTCACTGGCTGCTGCTGCTATTCACTAGTCAGGCTCACCAGATATGGCTATGGCCAGTGTGGGGGTGATCAATAAAACCCAGATTGATTACATGAGTCTTAATAGTGATGATGGTTTTCATCAAGGTGCTGGTCAGTTGAATTTTGTTAGCTCTAACACTAGTTATTAATATGGTAAATGGCATGCAAATAATAAACAGATTAGAGCAGAGATTCTAAGAATACTAAAGCGTAAGTTCCTCGAGGTTGAGCCTGGTTCTTTGTATTTACATAGTGACTTCCACATAAGAGGAGTTCAGTAAATGTTTATTACAGGAAATAGCATAGCACCTTAAAAAAAACAAAACTATTCATGTGCTTCTGACACAACCAACTTACCATTATATTCTGAACAAACCTAACCTAATCATTTGATGGTTTGTGATGACACTAGAACATAACAAGTGGAAGGGGTGATTTTCTGCTGGGTATGATAATTCTGAGAAGTCCACACTAATATAACTTGGTTTATCACTTGGCATAATACTTGCTATCATTCTGAGTCTACTTTTGCAGTCAGCCTTCAAGGGTAATTCAGATGGCATTTAAGGGACTTTGAGCCTTTTATTGAAGATCTTAATAGTATCTATTTAGCTAATTTTGTAACTCAGGTATACTACCATTAGGTGGCAGTAATGTCCTAAGTCTGATTAGTGAGAAAACATGGTATCTGTGTTGAAGTACAGCTGTGAATTTTCTTTATGAAAAAAGAATTCTTTAAGTAAAAGAAATAAGCCGAGAAAAACATTAAATGACCATTTAAAAATATTTTACACCAACTATTTAAAGAAATGCCAGGTAAGTTTCAAATCACATAAATTTGGGCCTGAGAAGAATCCTATGACTATGTAATCAAAGGGTTCTTAAACTAGAGCCTACAAACTTTTTTGTTAATATTTTGATGAATGTATTTCAATATAATTGGTTTTCTTTATAATTCTATACATTGTATTTTATGCATTTAAAAACATTATCCTGAAAAGGAGTCCATAGGCTTCACCAGACTGCCAAAGGGGTCCAAAATTCTTAATTTACAGATGTGCAAATTTAGATTTAGAGAGGCCCAAGAACTTGCTGGAGGCCACACAACCAGGCAAGGTTTAAATCCAGAGCTTCTATCTTTTGCCTTCTAGTCAACGCCACTTCATTTAGCACCTTCCTAATTCATATTTAACTCTTCATGTATTAGCTTACTCTGAGTCATAGCTTATGGCAAAAATCCCTTCTGGATGTCCTCAGGCACTTGGATTAGCCAGAAACTACAATTCCCTAGGCTTTGTATCTCTCAGCAGCTATTACTCTTAATTACAGGTAAAGCTTTCCTTTTGCTTTTTTCAACTTCTCTAAGAGAATCGTGAGCTCCAGACAAATACTAGCTGTATGACCCTTGGCAAGTCACTGAAGCCTGTTTGCCTCAGTTTCCTCATTTGTAAAATGAGCTGGAGAAGGAAATGGCAAGCTATTCCAGTATCTTTGCCAAGAAAACCCCACAAGGGGTCATGATGAGTAGGACACCACTGAAATAACCCAACAAACACAAGGGTAATCACAGCTCATTTGTACATAATGCTTTAATGTTTACAAAGCACTTCCCTTACAACAAAAGGAAGAAGTGAAATAGTAATATAAGGTCCCCATTTAAACAACGAAAAAACTGAGGTTCAGAGAAGGTTCAGAAAAGTAAAGTAATAAAAAAATTAAAATAAAAAAGTAAAGTAATTTTTCCTAGTGTTAGACATAATTCAAATCCACAACTCTTGGGGCTCCAAAACCATTGGCTTTTTCATTTTATTTTAACACCCCATGCTATCTCAGAGTCCCCATTTCTCTTGCATACAAGAAGTAGAAGAGCACTTGGGGTCTTTCTTCTAAAGAACCATAAAGATTTCCCTACAATCAATACACAAACTTTGTCACTGCTTCCATGTTTTCAAAAAAGGAACTCACCACTCTCATAAGTTCCTAAACTGGGATCATAGGATCTTGGATTTAGGGAAGATGTGAGAGGTCGCTGAGTCCATTTGCTGCATTTTATATATGACAAAATGAAGGGCCAGAGAGGAGTAAGTGCCAGTTTCTTCTAAGTCCAAGCTGGTTTTTTTTTTAGTAGTAAGTGATAAAGCTAGGGTTTTAATCTAATCTTCTCATTCTAAATTCAGATTTCTTTTTTTTAGATTTAACGATTTTTATTATATACTTTTTAGTTTTCAGCATTGATTTCTACAAGATTTTGAGTTACAAATTTTCTCCCCATTTCTACCCTCCCTCCCACTCCCAGATGGCATATATTCTGATTGCCCCATTCCCCAGTCAGCCCTCCCTTCTATCATCCCCTCCCCCTCCCCCCACATCCCTTTTCCTGTTACTTTTTTGTAGGGCAAGATAGATTTCTATGACCCATTGGCTGCATATCTTATTTCCCAGTTGCATGCAAAAAACAACTTTTTTTGAGCATCTGCTTTTAAAACTTTGAGTTCCAAATTCTCTCCCCTCTTCCCTCCCCACCCACTCTCCCTAAGAAGGCAAGCAATTTAACATAGGCCACACATGTATCACTATGCAAAACATTCCCATAAACAGTCATGTTGTGAAAGACTAACTATATTTCCCTCCCTCCTATCCTGTCCCCCTTTATTCAATTTTCTCCCTTGACCCTGTCCCTTTTCAAAAGTGTTTGCTTTTTATTACTTCTTCCCCCTATCTGCCCTCACCTTCTATCATCCCCCCTTTTTTATCCCCTTCCCCCTACTTTCATGTAGGGTAAGATACCCAATCAAGTGTGTATGTTATTCCCTCCTCAAGTCAAATCCAATGAGAGCAAGATTCACTCATTCCCCCTCACCTTCTCTCTCTTCCCTTCCAATGAATTGCTTTTTCTCGCCACTTTTATGTGAGATAATTTACTCCATTCTATCTCTCTCTTTCTCCCTCTCTCAATATATTCCTCTCTCATCCCTTAATTTTATTTTTTTAGATATTATCCTTTCATATTCAACTCACCTTGTGCCCTCTGTCCATATATATCTATATTCCCTTCAACTACCCTAATACTGAGAAAGGTCTCATGAATTACACGCATCATCTTTCCATGTAGGAATGTAAACAAAACAGTTCAACTTTAGTAAGTCCCTTATGATTTCTCTTTCTTATTTACCTTTTCATGCTTCTCTTGATTCTTGTGTTTGAAAGTCAAATTTTCTATTCAGCTTTGGTCTTTTCACGGAGAAAGCTTGAGAGTCCTCTATTTTATTGAAAGTCTATATTTTGCCTTGGAGCATTATACCCAGTTTTTCTGGGTAGGTGATTCTCGGTTTCAATCCCAACTCCTTTGACCTCCAGAATATCATTTTTCCAAGCCCTTCGATCCCTTAATGTGTGTTTCAACAACCTGGCTAGCAGCTGCTGTGAGGGCATAAAGCCAACAACAACCAGCTCATAGAACACTGCAAGCCCAGGTCCTTTTCATCTGCTTTATTAAGGAAAGCAACATTAAGGGGTTAACAATCTTACTTTAATCCAGCACACAAATAACATCCACCTAGTTCAGGGGAAAAAGCCAGCACCCTAAATTACAGACCAAATACAATTCGTAGTTATCAACATCTGGGTATACAGCCAGGGGGCTCATTAGAATGGCTGGCCCAGAGTCACACGCCACTCCTGCTGTGGCTCAGAGCTTGGAGAGAGAACCTAACCTTTGCACTTACATATCCTGTTCAGGGCCCAGAGGGCCCTGACCTCACCCAGGCTGGGCATGGAGAAGTTCCTCACCCCCAATATCACATCAGCTACAAATCAATGGCTTGCAAGTGTCTCAGTGCTGAGAAATACAAAAACTTCCCACTATATCTGCCCCATTCAAACAGAGGCCAGAATCATTAAAGGTCAACAGCAAAAAGTCCCACCTTAATTACTATTACAATGGGAAAGCTGCCAGATCTTGTCTTATCCTGATTGTGTTTCCACAATACTCAAATTGTTTTCTTTCTGGCTACTTGCAGTATTTTCTCCTTGATCTGGGAACTCTGGAATTTGGTGACAATATTCCTAGGAGTTTTCTTTTTGGGATCTTTTTCAAGAGGCAATTGGTGGATTCTTTCAATTTCTATTTTACCCTGTGGCTCTAGAATGTCAGGGAAATTTTCCTTGATAATTTCTTGAAAGATAATATCTAGGCTCTTTTTTTGATCATGGCTTTCAGGTAATCCAATAATTTTTAAATTATCTTTCCTGGATCTATTTTCCAGGTCAGTGGTTTTTCCAATGAGATCTTTTACCTCGTTTTCCATTTTTTCATTCCTTTGGTTATGTTTTATAATATCTTGATTTCTCATTAAGTCACTAGCATCCACTTGCTCCAATCTAATTTTTAAGGTAGTATTTTCTTCAGTGGTCTTTTGGACCTCCTTTTCCATTTGGCTAATTCTGCCTTTCAAGGCATTCTTCTCCTCATTGGCTTTTTGGAGTTCTTTTGCCATTTGAGTTAGTCTATTTTTTAAGGTGTTATTTTCTTCAGTATTTTTTTGGGTCTTC
>CM053624.1:163824181-163842390 GCA_028646595.1 Phalanger gymnotis
ATCCACACCCACACAGGTTTCACACCTGACAGGGCCCTGGGCCTGGGGCTTAGCACTTAACAGCTGAAAGTACTTCCACTCAAAAGAAACAAAAGCCATGCTAATGAGACAATTTTGCTTAACAACACACAGATGAGGAAACTGAGGCAAACAGGGTAAAGGAACTTCCCCAAGGTCACACAATGAGGCCAGATTTGAATTTAGTTCTTTCTGATGGGTACTCTATCTACTGTGTCATCTAGCTGCCCATACACCTTGCCCTTCTTCCTCTTGAATTCTTTCTCTTTCCCTGTCTTCTCTAATCTCCTGGACATTAAATACAGTTTAACTGGAGAATTCTGCACAAGAGATTGTTACCTTTTATTCATCTTGAAAAACCAAATTTCCAAGCGTCTTTGATAATTTCTTCTTCAGTGGCTTATTTTGCCAGCCACTCGTCGACCCTTTACTCTACATGTCTACCTCCATTCCTCTCACAAAATAACAGAATTTAAGAACCGTCCTGGGGACAGTGTAGCAATATGTCCTTGGAGTCAGAAAAGCCTGTGTTCCAGCTCCCTCTCTGACTGCAGACCATGAGTAAATCACTTAACCTCTTAGTTCTCTAAACAATTCTCTAAGACTCTATTTTGCAGAAGAAGTGCTGACCTTCATTGATAGGGGGAGTTTTCTTATCTAAGATTTTTTTTCTATTAATTAAATCATAGGCCCAGTCCTAGGCCCTGTGAAGACAATGGTTGATGTCAGGGACAAAGAAGTGTGAACTCCAGCAAAGTGGAACCAGTTGTCTTGACTCTGAAGATAACTCCCTCAGATATCTCTTTGACCAGGACTTGATTGTCAGCTTCAGCCTAAAACAATTTCCAAGAAAACCTGTGATCAATATGAATAGATTTAATTAGGATGGATCTCTGGTCTCTGTCATAGGTTTCTCTGGTGTATACTGCAGGGAGTTCGTTTTCCATGGCAACCCTGGGCAAATGGACAAGTAATCAGAAAGCATTTATTCATTTTCAAGATATTGAAGGGATAAGTTAGTCTCGTGTTTATTTAAATCCTAATTATGTTTTCATTTGGGCATGTAAAGTAAAAAATGCATGTATATGTGTATACATACCTCTATACATGCATGTATATATGTATATATAAATGCAAAAAGTCAGTGCTTTTTTTTTTTACCCAATATGTTAATGACTTTTTCTACTGTCAAATCTGCCATAGGCAACCATTAGAGTTCTAAAGGGCCCCCATGTGACTCAGGAAAATATGATTATATATTTTTCCTTCAAAAAGATCATGAAGCAGAGGGAGTGGGTGAAGGTGGGAGGAAGAGATCAGGGATGAGGGAGAGAGAAAAAAAAAGAAGAGAGAAAGGGAGAGAAGGAAAGAGGGAAAGAGAGAGACAGAAGAGAGAGAGAGAGAGATATGGGGAAAGAAAGAAGTCTCATGGTAGGCTAGCAGGAGAAGACTACCACTTTGCCACTTATCACAAAATCTTATGTTGAATCAGTGGCAAAATAGGAGAAATCAAATGAAATCCTCTTACTTCTGAAATTAGACCTACTCTAGAAATGCCTGTGGATCAATGTTACAATGAGCCATAATGAACAGAACTAATGGTGTGTTTTCTTTTAACTTTGGAATTTTTGTTGCTTTCAATTAAGTATTTATATTCCCAAAGCCTAGAAATATTTTAAAATATGTAGGTGGTGCCACTAATGATAAAGTTTAGATTCTGGGTCCCCAAGAAAAAAAAATATGCCAGAGGACTAGATACAAACCTCTCAAGATTTCATGATTAGCACTTGATTAAGAATTAGAACTATGATAATTGCTAGATTTCTGTTTTTTCCTAAGGAGTCTAGGCTGTCGAAGTCTTTTTGATTCTCCTGACAGACATTCTTTCATTGAAGCTTTTACCCTGCCAGGTAGACAGAAGGCAGACACACTAGTGACCATACTGTTGGATGTGGGAACATGTTGCCAAATGAGAATTAGGATATTCTTTATGGAATATATTAAAGACTAAGACTGCCATCCCTTCGATATAATTTATATGCAGTTTAACTTAACATTAAAGGATTGGGCTGTGGGGTTTCTTCAGGTTTCTTCCAATTCTCTCACTGTAGCCTACATATGTAGGATTATGTTCTATAAATCCCAAAGGTCAGCACTTCCAAAGGTCTTCTCTCTTGCATCTTAATTAAACTTCTTCCTCTTAGATGTGGGGCAAAATAAGAAGACCCAGGTTCCTCTGGACAGAGATGATAGACTAAAAAAGTGCGGAATGTGATGCACATTTTTGGATGTGACCAATGTGGGAAACTGTTTTGTTTGATACTGTTTTGTTTTGCCTTTGGATCCTCACCAACTAGCTCAGTGAGTGGCATGTTAGGAACCTAATAAATGCTCGTTGATTTGAATTGAATTGAAACAATCTTGTAAGGTAGGTTCTAGAAGTCAAATTCATAGTCCACAGGTCATAAATGGCACAGAAAAACTGAGTTCTGGCAGAGGATGGGGATACAAAATTAAAATGTAATTGGGAAATGTTTAACAAGATAAATAAAAATACAATGCAACACGAATAATGTTAATTTCCAATTTCCTAAGGTAATATGCTGCTATGAGGGATCCATTTCAATTTGAGTTTGACACCACTTTTCTAGAGTATTTTGGCCACTTTATAGATGATGTTGTACTGCTAGAGAGACCTTTAAAATTGTATATAGCTGTTTAGATTTTAAAGGACTTTAGAAAGTATCTAATCCAGGACCCTCATTTAACAGATAAGGAAATTGAGGCATAGAATAATTAAGTGATTTGCCTAAGTCATGCCGTTGTGTTCTGACCACCAAAACAAAATCGCTGTGAACCGGAAGTTTCCTTTCCAGGATTCCCCTGGAGGTGTAATCTAGGCAGGGAGGATGATGGCCAGCCTGAAGTCCATATCAGGAAGGCAGCAGAGAGTTCCAGTCACCCAAAAGTCAAAAGTAGTGACTCCCTGACTATAAGTCTCTTTTGAAGAGGCGTCGAAGAATAATTTTAGTGTGATGGAAAGTGCACTGTCTTCAATACTTATTAACTGTATGACTTTGGTCAAGTCTCTTAAACTCTCTATAAAACTGTCATTTTCATCTGTTAAGTGAAAGAAGTTGGACTAGAAGATCTCATAGTATCTTCTAGCTCTAAATATGAATATATCTATGATCTGTAGGCCAGGGATAAAGAACATTACTTATTGTAGTAGTAGAAACCAGAGCAAATTTGATCTGAAACTAGAGTGAACAGATCCAAGTCAGTTTTAATTACTCTTGAGTTCCTATCGCTGAGGAAAAGGAAATGGATTTGGGATAGAGTAAAGAGAGTTAAAGCAAAGCAGCCCAAACTGTGGTTGTTCAGTTGTTTCAATTGAGTCTCACTCTCTGTGACCCCATTTGAGGTATTCTTGGCAAAGATACTACAGTGGTTTGCCATTTCCTTCTTTAGCTCATTTTACAAATGAGGAAACTGAGGCAAACAGGGCTAAGTGACTTGTCCAGGGTTACACGGCTAATATGTATCTGAAGTCAGATTTGAACTCAGGCCTGGCACTTTATCCGCTTCACCACTTAGCTGCTCTAACCCAGACTGGGTCTAAGGCTAAAACTTAGGTGCCCTTGCTCCTAGTCCAATACTTATAAAACATTGCCTCTTGTGACCTATAGAAGTATACAATTAAGGCACAGATTTGTAGCATAAGTACTTTGCATTGTCCATTTAATTTCTTGTGTCCTGTGTCTATGTACAAGAGGGCGAAACTTAATTCTTTTGTCTGTATCAGGGTAAATAGAAAAGAAATCAAGTTTTGGTGGGGTACAGGGTTAGGGGAAGGGGAGGTTAGGGTGTTAACGAAGCAATAGGGACATATGAAGAGCCCCAGCAGAGGACGAAGTGTGTCAGAAACAGATTGGGCACGTAATTACTTTCCAAGACCTTCCTGACATTATCAGCAGGACTAGTGTTTTGATGAAAAAAACTTAATTAAAACTTAATTTTTTTAAAGGGGAAAATATTCAGCATCGTTCACAGGAAGACTGAAATTAGGGCACTGTTTAATTTTAATTGGCTTCAAGAGCCATACTCCATGAAGGCTAGTGAGGGAAGAAAGAAATAGAAGAAAAAAACCCTCAGAGTTAAGTAGCTGATGTAGAGAGCTTTCAGTGGTGTCAGGTGAGGGTGAATCTTCCTCATTCAGATCTTCTTTAGTGTTGATGCAAGAAAATATAACCCCAAAGGCAAGGGCCAATGGGAGATGAAGTCCTTTCATCTAAATATGTTAGGTTTTCAATTCAGGAGTGGTGCTGCTGAACCCAGTGCCTTTAGCAATACTATCAAAAATTAACCCTATATGTGCATGTGTGTGTGTGTGTGTGTGCATGTGGGCACATGAGCTGTGTGTTCTACTCAGATTATGTGCATCCATATGGGTCTGTCTAGATGTGACTATATCTCGAGAGTCTTTTCTACCTCTTGTACTTTAAGGAAGATTTTATTCTCACCAGAAGGGCACCAGGAGATTGGAGCCATGAGACTGATCACTCTGAAGTTCTCAGAATGGGACGGTGGTACTGGGCTAGAATTGGATCCCTCTGCCCCCCTCAATATTTCTAGTCTAGAAGAAACAATTTTGAGGTTTAAGCTGCATTCCTCATCTCTCATCCCGTTAGCAGGAAAATAATGCCTTAAGCTAGATATCCAAAGGCTTGATTCCCTTTTCCCCAAATGCCACTTACACAAAGATATTTAGTAATAGCAAATAAACACATTTATCCAAGTAAATGGTAAACACAGGTCAAAGAAGTTATACAGATTAGAATATTGATTAGAGCACTGGGTCTATAGTCAGGAAGACTTACGAGTTCAAATCTAGCCTTAGATACATCCTAGGTGTGTGACTCTGAGACAGTCTCTTCACTTAAATCTCATCATCTGTAGGATAGAGGTTATAATATCACCTACCTTCCAGGATTATTGTGGGGATAAAATGAGATAATATATGTAAAGTTATTTGCAAACCTTAAAGCACTATGTAAATGCTGGTATTATTATTTATTTATTGTTATAATGAATGAGGTCTCATTGGAAGTAATATATCTCACTCAGCTCAACCATAAGAGACAGAGAATGCCTGGGTTTTCACCAAAGTGGAAAGTCCCAAAGTCCCTAGTGTGGTAAACTGAGAATTGGTGTTTGTCTTCCGTTCTCAAAGAGGACCATGACATAAGGGAAATGATGACATGACTTGCAGTTGACTTTGAATTGAGTGAGGGAGGGCTGTGCAAGGTCACCAGCCTCACTTTCTCCTCCAGAGCCATCTGGGTCCAGTGGCCTGATACTCACCAAGACTGGAGATGGCCAAGGATGCATTGAGAGACCCTGGCCCTTTCAGGCTAAAGTCTTTTCAGGTTCTTACTTTGAGTGAGGTAACACCCATTCAGTGAATAGGCCTCTTTAGGAAGTTAATCAAGGGATGACCCCTTTAATCAAAAACTCAAAAACAAAAAGAATCAAACTGGGAGGGGAAGACCCTCAGGGTTCCTGCCCAAAAGAAAAAGTTGCTTTTTAGTGTTTACATTCACTCTGTGCCTCCCTAGGAGGGCAGGGACCTATTGTTCAATCTATGAGCTCCAGAGTGAGTTGGGTTTAAGGCTTTGTTTTTTGAGAAAGAAATCTAGCCAGTACACCCCAAAACATTATGGAGACACTATTTCCTCTACATATTAGCTTCTTTCCAAAGTCTTTCTCTTGCTTTATGGATCATTCCCTTCTCTTGAATGTGGAAGCCAGAAGCACCAAGATCTCTTCTCTCCCAATCTCTTCTCAGTTCCACATGGAGTATCAAGTAATCAGTATCCATGATAGAAAGAATCTCACAAGCTTAAACTCTAGATTACAACATGTAAACCAAGTACTGTATTATGGACTGTATTACACACCCATAGTCCCTCACCTTTCAAAGGAGGGACATTCTCATATCTTCTCTTTAGGGCCAAGATTGGCCATTTTAATTTCACAGAATTGCTTTGATATTTTGTTGCTGATATCATTTCCATTTCCATTGTTGTAGTCTTTTTATGTATATTTTCCTGACTCTGCTCACTTTACTTTATCAGTTCAAATAAATCTTCCCCTGTTTCTCAATATTCTTCATATTAATTTCTTATGTCATAGTAATATTCTATTGTATGAACACACCACAGTTTGTTTAACCACTCTCCAGTTGATGGGCGTCTATGTTATTTCTAGTTCTTTGGTACCACAAAACATACTACCACCAATATTTTTCTGTATATAGGGCTTTTTTTTCCTGCTGATCACCTTTAGATAACCCTCTAGTTGTGGAATTTCTGAGTCAGAGGTTAACATTTTAATCACATTCTTAGTATAATTCTAAATTGATTGCCGGAATGGTTGAACCAAGATACAAGTTTAACAACAGGATATTTGTGTCCCTGGCTTCCTACAACCTGGGGATAGATTTTTTAATAATAATAATGATAATCCTCAAATAAATTTGCATATTGACATTTGTGACTTAAATATCAATTCCCTAAACATGCTCATGTAATTACAAAATGTCAGTCCAATTGAATGTAAACTCCTCGAGGGTAAGGATTTTTTTTCTCTTGCCTTTGAATCTCTGACACCAAGTAAAGTTCCTCCTGTATACTAGGTGCTTAATAAGTTTTTGTAGTTCCGTTGCTGGAACTAGATGGGCCCCTCAAGGTCATGCACAATTGCATTATTTTATAGATAGAGAAACTGAGTCCCAACAAAGTTAAATAACTTGCCCAAAGTCACACAATGAGTTAAGAGCAAAGCCAAGACTACGTCTTTCACCTTTAACTACTATGTTTGCAAATTCTTGTCTCAGGCTGCTTTGGTTTTATTGTTAACAGAATATTAAAGCTGAAGAGACTTGAGAGATCATTTCTCTTGTTTCTGTAGTTTCTGTAATCGATTTAACAGCAATTCAGCAAACATTTATTAAGCATCTACTTTTTGCTATACTAGGTTCTGGGAATAAATAACCAATCCCTACAGTTCAGGAATTTAATTCCACTAGAGGTTATAACCTGTATATAGATAAGCAAATAGAAGAAAATTTGAGATGAGAGTAGTAACAACTGGAGAAATCAAAAAATACTTCAAAGAGGAGATGACCTAGGAACTGAGCCCTGAAGGAAACTAGATAGTCTAAAAGGCAGAAGTAAGGAGAGAGTGCCCAGATACCTAGGACATCCTGTGTAAGGGCACAGAGGTGGATCTGAAATCCAGGATTCAGATGACATCCATAGGCCAGGTTAGCCGGAACATTGGATGAAGGGAAGTAATACAAAGTGTCTAGAAAGAGAGGAAGGAGCCAGATTGTGGAGAGTTGTCAGTAGAAGGCTGAGGAGTTTATATTCCTAAAGGCAGTAGGAAGCTACTGAATATTTATGGGTAGGGGAATGACATGGTTAGATCTGTGTTTAAGAAACATTAATTTAATAGTTTTGTGGATGCTAGAATGGAAAGAAGAGAGACTTGAAACAGGGGCTCAATTTGGAGGCTATTTTAGCAGTCTAAGAGAGAGGACTGGTCTGAGGACACTGGGTAGTCCAGTAAAAACAAAAGGATTCGTGGGAGAGATGTTGTGGAGATAGACTCTATCAGACTTGTCAAATGATAGGATTTGGGGAGGGGAGGGGAGGAAGAGAGAAAAGTTCAGGATGACTCCAAGGTATCCAACTCCAGTGCTTAAATTTCAGTCAGATCTGACTCTTTGTGACCCTATTTTTTTTTGACAAGGAAGCTGGAGTGGTTTGCTATTTCCTTCTCCAGCTTACAGATGAGGGAACTGAGGCAAATAGGATAAAGCGATTTTCTCAGAGTCACACAGCTAGTTATTATCTGAGGCTGCATTTGAACTCAAGGAGATGAGTCTTCCTGACTCTAGACCTGTCACCCTATCCACTGTGCCGCCCAGCTGCCCTAAAGAAACATAGAGAAAGGCATTATTCCCTTCTTGATTGTGGACACCCCTCTCATGTACACAATCCTTTAGGGATGTCACTTGAGACATGGTCTTAGTTGTCAGCAAAACCATAATTATCTCAAGCTTGTTAAGATCCTGCAAGAAGAGCCAGCTCCAGACTGGGTTATTAACTGAACTGGAAGAGTCTTTTAATTTTCCCCTGGCCTGGTTTAGTTGTGTGGAAAGAAATGGTAGCTGAGGCCAAACAAGACCTTTTCCTCCTGCCACTCTTTGGCTCAGCAGCACTCTAAGATCTGATGTCTAAGATCATGAGTTATGGGGTCGCAGGGGTCATGTACCCTACCTACCATCTGGTGCATCCTTTTGAAATGAAAAAAAGTGGAATCCCTTTGGATCAATAGAAATATGCCTTGCTGTTCATCACACAAGACACTAAAATTCCCAACCATGTATTTTCACGGGCTGCCCTCCATGCCTAGAATTCTCCTTCTTTTCACCTCTGCCTCCCGGCATCCTGGTCTCCTTCAAGTCTCAGCTAAAGTCTCACTTTTTTGGAAGAAGTCCTTCTCAGTTCACCTTATCATTAGCGTCTTCTGTCTGAGATAATTATCTCTGAGTTGTTGTTTTCCATTCATTTCAGTTCTATCCAATTCTTCATGACCCTGTTTGGGGTTTTCTTGGTAAAGATACTGGAGTGAAATGGGCAAGAGGGAAAACAAATACTTGTTAAGTGGGGGAGGTAACAAAATTATGTTTTCAAAAAAGAAGAAATGGCTTGCCTATATGGCCAACTAAATCTAGGGTCCTTAAGCATGGCTACATAAGATAAATGGGAAAAAATTAAACCTCGATTTTTTTTCTTTGCTCTTTTGGTGATAGGGAATGAGATAAGACTTCGTTAAGATGTTTCACTATGGAGTAATTTTGAGACCTTAGTGGACTTTTAAAAATCACCTATGTCTCCTTTACTTCCATTCCATTCCATAGGAAGTGGTAAGTTTGCAAAATTTGAGGCTGTGGGTATAACTTGCCATTTTCTTCTCTAGCTCATTTTACAGATGAGGAAACTGAGGCAAACAGGATTAAGTGACTTGCTCACACAGCTAGTAAGTGTCTGAGGCCAGATTAGAACTCATGAAAAGGAGTCTTTCTGACTCCAGACCTGGCACTCTATGCACTGTGCCACCTAGGTGCTGGGAAAAGCAGAGCTATAAAATGACAGCCTTTGCTCTCATTTATTGTGGGTATAGAAGAGGCACATACTAAAAAAAGTATCATGGAAGACCAGCATGATGGAGCAAAAAAAAAAAAAGATTCAGATAAAATGGGACTGACCAGAGGTGTCAAACATAGCAGGCCTCCTGCTGCCTATAATACTCCTGAACAACATTAAAATATAAATGGGAAATATTTAAATAAATAAAAATCAATAAGACATAGATAATATTTCATTTAAAAACTAAGTCAGTAGGCAGCCCACAGGGATCCTTATGTATGGATTAGTGGCTCCCTGTTCTATTTGTGTTTGACACCACTCCTTTAGAGTATTTTGAAAAAAATTAAAGGGCTCATATTGGAACAAGGAGGTAGGAGAGGGTTGGGAATAGGTCTGGTTTGAGGGAGGAGACAGTACATGAACTGGATTCTGAGGGAAGAAAAGAATTTCAGCAAACATAGATGAGAAGGTAGTGTTCTCCTGGCATGGGGGATAACCATTCATAAATTCCTGGGAGCAGGGAAACGTGAAACAAGAAGAAGGAACGTCAAGTAATCCATTATAGTGAGAAGAGAGAGTTTTTGAGGGGAAACAGCACGTAGTAAAGGTAGCCAATACCAATGGAACACAAGTTCAATCAGTGCCCTACCATGCCAGAAGGGTTTTGAGTATAGAACTTCATAAGACCCTTGAAATTAAATTGCATTTAGTTTAATATTATGAGAATTAAGTGCAAAGAGAAGAAGAGTGAAAAATGTGTTGGAAAATGTAGCTCAGGATCAAGAAAGAAAGGAGGGAAAGGTGTATAGACTACACAGCAGCCTTATGTCCACCTGTCTATATATTGTTATGTATGAACACATGTACACATATATGTATATATGTGCATGTATAGAAACATGTCTGTCATGTGCATGTCTGTTGTGTGTATATGTGTGCATTTTTGTATATATGTACAGATATAGAAACATGTCTATTGTGTGCATATATATACATATCTACACATATGTGATACATACACACACATCAATAAGAACTTATTAAGTGTCTACTCTGTGCCAGGTATTGTACTAAATGCTGAGGATACAAAGAAAGGCAAAAAATAATCCCTGCCCTCAAGGAGCTTAAAGTCCAATGGGGGACACAACATGCAAACAACTATGTACAAACACAATATATGCAAAATAACTTGGTGACCAGGCAGCTAGGTGGTGCAGTGGATAGAGCACCAGGCCTGGAGTCGGAAAGTTTTGAGTTCAGATTTGGCCTCAGATATTTACTAGCTGGGTGACACAGAGGAAGTCACTTAACCCTGTCTGCCTCAGTTTCCTCATCTGTTAAATGATCTGGAGAAGGAAATGGCAAATCATTCTAGTGTCTTTGCCAAAAAAAACCCAAATGAGTTCATGAACACTTAGACATGACTGAAATGATTTAAGGTCACCATCAACATTCACCAGCACCTAGCACGATGATAGATATTTGTTAAATTGAATTTCACATAGTAGACACAGGAATAAATATTTATGGAAATGATGTGAATTAGTCCCCAACACTGTACAAATCCTCCCAAATTAAATGGCTCCTCATTCCTTCCCAGGTGCGTTTTCAGAGCACTCATCATGAAGTTCTTAGATGGCTTTCTCCTGGGTCTCTCATAGTCTCATCAGCTTGCTGAGATGAAATGATTTCCCCAGTTTACATTTTAATATTCGGAATAAGACACGCATTTTTGGATATGGCCGATGTGGGAATTTATTTTTCTTAACTATGCATATTTGTTATGGGGGGATGAGTTCTTTTTATTATGATTTATTAATTAGGAGTTGGGGAAAGGGGCAGGAGGGAAAATAAATGCTTGTTAAGTGCGGAAAGTAACAAAATTACATTTTCAAAAAAGAAGAAATGGCTTGCCTATATGGCCAACTAAATCTAGGTTCCTTAAGCATGGCTACATAAAATAAATGGGAAGAAGTTAAACCTAGATTTTTTCTTTGCTCTTTTGGTGATAGGGAATGAGATAAGACTCCGTTAAGATGTTTGATTCTGGAGTAATTTTGAGACCTTAATGGACGTTTAAAAATCACCTATGTCTCCTTCACTTCCATTCCATTCCATGGGAAGTGGTAAGTTTGCAAAATTTGAGGCTGGGGACATAACTTAATTATTTTGGCTAAAACTTATGTGATGTCTGTACTTCTCCATTGTGATGGGGGATGTTTATAGTGATTGACGTGCACTAACTTGGGGTTGCAGAATAGCATGAATTATGCTTTTATCAAATGGGGATACTGCTTGGTGAGGAGGAGACCATCAGCAACTTTCTTTTGCTTCCAAAATCAAGTTGGGCTGCTAAACAAGAAGCCAAAAAAAGTAATTAGAATCATCATTTAAAAAAGAGGCTCTTGAGATTGAGACAGTCAACATTGTATAATTGCATGTGTTAGGAAAGGGGCAGAGTACAGAAATAGGACCAGGTGAAGAGGGGAACATTTCCATTTCATAAATTATTTCATATATCTTCTTTATGGAATCAGAAGAATCAACTAAGTAAAGAATGTGAACAATAAATAACTGATGGTAATCATCCCAGGAATGGTGGTTTATTTTTATAGAAATATTGAAGTGAACTGTGAACGTAATCTGTGAATTTGTCCTGCAAGAAACAGCAGCAAACGGAGTGGAATCAAATCTCCCAGGCTATCTGGCAAACTTTCCTAAATCACAAAACAAGGAGTGGGATGTATGTGTGCCTGCCCAGGGTACAAGGAGACAAGGGACTTGGATACAGACATTGTGAGAATTTGGTGGTTGGATTTTGTTTTTATGAAGTTTATTTTTAGTGTGCTCTTCTAACCTGCACTCTGGAGTTAGAGAAGCACAGAGGCCTATGGGAGATTGTTGCTTGTCATAGGCATACTCTCTTTAGACTTCCATTCGCAACTATAGAGTAGAGGTCAGAATATTGTTGAGTTATGGACCCATAGGAACACTGAGTGCAAAATTTTCCCAGTACAATTTGGACTGAGGACAGCTCTGCCTAAATAACAATGACTGATATAGAGGAGGGGGGTAGTGCTTTCCCTTTTCCCCCCTTTCCATTCTTCATATCCTTAGATTCTAGTAGGAAACCCACGGGTCTGACTATACAAGGAAAAATGAGGGATTTTATCGACGGTATTCTGATTTTAATTTGTCTCATCTCCCTCCCCCCCACACACCTCTTTTGCATAGCTATTTCATTGAAGACAGCAGGGTAAGATTAATAACAGGGTAGGACCATATGCTGGAATTCAAGAGACACAGATTCTCTGCCAAAATTGAAGGAATTTAAAGTAAGGCTTTGTCTTACATCTATATCTTTTTTTTTTTTTTGAAGAATACATTTGGCAGTGTTATTTTACATATATTAAGGAATGAAAAAAGAATATAGAGACTATTGGAGAAAAAGCATTAGATTTGGAGTCAGATTTGGATCCTGGCTCTGCTACTTAATAGCTGGATAACCTTGAGCAAATCATTTCACTTTTTGGCCTCAGTTTCTTGATCTGTAAAATGAATAGATTGGAATGGATTGTCTCTGTGGGGGTTTATAGCACTTAACCCTCTATGATTCTATGGCCTCCACTGTAGTAGTACAAGAAGAGAATAATCTCAATTGAAAGTCATTTAGGCTATCCATTGTGGTGCACACCTGAAATCACTGCTGTGAGGGAGCCTGAGGCTGGCGGATCACTTGAATTTGGCAGTTCTGTGAAGTCTGGATTCAGTCAAAGGGCCGTACTTGAGGACCTAGAGGGCCACATGTGACCTCGAGGCCTCAGGTTCCCCACTTCTGGTGGGAAGTGTGAGTTGTAGTAGTGTTAAATTTGATTGGGTGTCCACCCACAGTCCACCACCTACATGGTGAGCTCCATAGAGTGGGAGCTACCAAGACTTCCAGGCTATCTAAAGAGGGGTAAACTGGTCCAGGTCAAAATCAAATTGGAGTCAGGCAATTAGCTGATTGATAATCTGTGCGAGTCAGTCAGTAGGGGGATTAAGTTTGTTAGTGACCACTTCAAGCTGAGGGTGGAGAGAGAAATAGAGAGAGAGAGAGAGAGAGAGAGAGAGAGAGAGAGAGAGAGAGAGAGAGAGAGAGAGAGAGAGAGAGAGAGAGATCCAATATAAAAAAAGTGATTTTGAGAAAGTCTCTACACTAGCTTAGGACTCCTTTTTTTATTTTAACTTTTGAGGGGGAAGGAAGATACAAAAGACAAAACACCTCATTTGGAAGTGTTTGAATGGGAAGAAATCTTCGCATCAAATTTTTCTGTTAAGGGTTTGGGATCTATAATGTATTGTTTATATAGTACTTATTATTTATGTATATTATTTATTCATACATATTATGTATAATATATTTAGGTTACTAATTATTTATATATACTATTATATGGTATATATAAACAATATATTATAGATTCCAAACCCTTACCACATAAACATGTGTTATATGTGTAAATATACACATGCATATATGCATATACGTTGCACATCTATGCATATATGTGTGCATGCTGGTGTATTGTGTATAGACATGTATGTGTGATATATACATGTATAGTATGCATATATGTATCTAATTATTACACATATCTTTTGACCACTTATCTAGTGGGGATGGTTTTGGTTACATATATCCGTAGAGATACATATATACCTGTGTGTATGGATGTGTGTATATACATATATATATATATATATATATATATACACATATATATGTATATATATAAAATATGTGTGTGTTTGTAAAAACATATATTTATATGTATATAACCAAAACCAATTCCATACCAGATAAGTGGTCAAAGGATATGTACACTCAGTTTGCAGAAGAATTGCCAGCTATTAACAGCCATAGGAAAGAATGATCTAAGTCACTAATAATAAAAAATAACCATCCAAAATAACACTGAGGTTTCACCTCATATCCTGCAAGTGGACAAAAATGACAAAAGGTGGGAATGGTCAATGCTGGAGGAGTAGTGGGAAAATGGGCATACTAGTGCATTGTTGATAGGGCTAACCATTTTGGAAAGCAACTTAGAATTTTTCAAATAAAGTGACTAAAATGTTTTTATCCTTTATACCCCAAGGAGGCTATTAAGAAGAAGAAAGTCCCTATATTTATCAAAATATTTACAGTTGCACTTTTTGTGGTAGGAAAGAAATGGAAACAAAGTAGATACCCATTAATTGAGGAAGGGCTAAATGAATGTGGTACATGAATATAATGGAATATTACTGTGCTGGAAGAAATGATGAATATCATGAATACAGAGAAGCATGGAAAGATGTTCATGAACTGATATGGAGAGAAATAAACAGATCCAAGAAAACAAAATTCACAATCACTACAAAAAAGCTACTACCAGCAATCACACTTATTAGCTGTGTATTATTTCTAAAACAGTAAGACATGATAGATAGCATAAGGGCCTTCTTAATTTCTTCTCTAATTATTGTGGATTTTCCTTTTTTCATTTTTGATAGGAACGGTTTGCTTTTCCTTTCTCTTTTATCAGACTAACAGTTTAGTTAGTTTTTGTCCAAACTAATAAAAATAAAAAATAATAAAATATTGATGAGTTTTTCTTTTTCTTTCTTCTTCCCTCCTTACCTCCCTCCCTCCCTCCTTCCCTCCCTCCCTTCTTTCCTTTCTTCCTTCCTTCCTTCCTTCCTTCCTTCCTTCCTTCCTTCCTTCCTTCCTTCCTTCCTTCTTTCCTTCCTTCTTTCTTTCTTTCCTCCTTTCCTCCCTCCCTTCCTCCCTCCCTCCCTCTCTGTCTCCCTTCCTTCCTTCCTTCCTTCTTTCCTTCCTTCCTTCCTTCCTTCCTTCCTTCCTCCCTTCCTTTTTTCCTTCTTCCCTTCCTCCCTCCCTCTCTCTCTTCCTTCCTTCCTTCCTTCCTTCCTTCTTTCCTTCCTTCCTTCCTTCCTTCCTTTCTCCCTCCCTCCCTTCCTTCCTTCCTTCCTTCTTTCCTTCTTTCTTTCTTTCTTTCTTTCTTCCTTTCCTCCCTCCCTTCCTCCCTCCCTCTCTCCCTTCCTTCCTTCCTTCCTTCCTTCCTTCCTTCCTTCCTTCCTTCCTTCCTTCCTCCCTTCCTTCTTTCCTTCCTTTTTGCTGTCAATGTCGTTAATCTTCCTTGACTGTTAGCTAATTTGGAAATGTATAAAAATCATGTTGGAATGACAGCTAGTTGATAGTTACCAATAAGTTTCCAGAGACATGGAATGGTAAAAAAAAAATTTTGGAGTGGGGAAGGCAGGGCAATTGGGGTTAAGTGCCTTTTCCAAGGTCACACAGCTAGTAAGTGTCAAATGTCTGAGGCTGGATTTGAACTCTGGTCCTCCTGACTCCAGGGCCTGTGCTCTATTCACTGTACCACCTAGCTGCCCCAAAAGTTTTTTTTAATCAATATACATACATGCTGTTGTCAACCTCTTTGGTCCAAAGTACTTAAAGATGTTCACAGTGATTGTGAAAAATGGCAGTTTGATTATGAGAAGTGACTGGAAGGAAACAAGGAAAAAAAATAGAACATAGTGGTGTTACAACTGAGAAATTTGGTGGGAGATACTTCAAACTGTCACTCTTCTGTTGCATTTAAGGTGATTTTGATGTTAGCTACCAGCAGTCGTGTTCAATTTTAAATGGCCCCTTTCTTTATGTGACCTCTGCTTCCAAAGAGCGTCCGTAGGCTTCCCTTTGGAGCTCACTGGTTTTATTCATTGTAACTCATCCTGGCAAAATGTGCTAGCCTGGTTTGTATACTTTATTTTGTGGATGAGCATCCTTCCACCCAAGTGGCATGCTTACTAATGCTTTGCCTGTGAGTATCAGAAAGGAAGACGCCGTTGAATAGAGCAGCTGTGCCTTGTAAGTAAAATGAGCCGTGTGACAAGAGCCATTGACAGTTGCTTACCTTGCAGTTTTCAGATGTGCTTCCATCTTTGGATGGTCCTTAGAGAATACCAAGTTACCCAAGCATTGGTGTTCTCTCGACTTTTGTTGCAGTCTCTGTCCGGAATCATTCTTTGTAACATTTATGTGTGTTTGGATTCTCTTTGTAAATGAAAATTAAGCAGGTTTCTCTTCAAACTTTTGTTGTTGTTGGTCACTCATTTCAGTCCTGACTCTTGTGACCTCATTTGGGGTTTCCTTGGGAGAGATACTGGAGTGGTTTGCCATTTCCTTCTGCAGCTCATTTTACAGATGAGGAAACTGAGGCAAACAGGATTAAGTGATTTGCTCAGGGTCACAAGTATCTAAGGTCAAATTTGAATTCAGGAAAATGAGTCTTCCTGACTTCAGATCTGACACTCTTATCCACTGCCTCACCTAGCTTCTCCTCTTCAAACTACTTATAAATTATTCTCAGTTGGAATCCCTCATTGATCATGCATATCATATTTGCAGTGATAAATCCTTATATTCATTGAATTGGTGCTGAATGGAGCCAAGGTCTTGTCTGAATTCACAGATGTTTATTTATTGAGCACCTATTATATTTTTGGGTAGATGTTTATTGGGCACCTTCTCCCAGACTAATTCTTTTGTGAAGGCAAACTAGGCCATCTTTTGCCTCAATTTTACTGAATGGGTGTTGCCTCAGACAAACTAGCACCTGGGAAAGACCTGAACTTAAAAAAGCCAAGGTCTCCCACTGCATCGGGGGTCATTGCCAGTCATCCTGACCTATGTCTTGCCACTGCATCGATGACTCTGAACGATAGAGTGAGGCTGATGACTAATCAGCCCTGCCTCATTTAAATGCAATTCACTTTTTTTATGCTGGAAAACTTTTTGTTGTAGGTAGAGTGTATGGATAGCTGGACACAGTTTAGATGATTCAGATTTTGTTGGCAACATCTAAAGCATTGTAGTCTGGAGCAAGTTGGACATAGGCCTTCTTCTCTCGGTCAGGTCAGATCAGTGTGTTGATCTTGGCCACATCGATGTCGTACAGCTTCTTTACCACCTGCTTGATCTCATACTTGTTGGTCTGGACGTCTGCAATGAAGACTGGGGTGTTATTATCCTCAGTCTTCTTCATAGCAGACTCAGTGGTCAAGGGGAACTTAATGATGGCATAGTGATCAAGCTTGTTTCTCCAAGGGGCACTTTTCTGAGGGTATTTGGGCTGCCTTCGAAGCCTTAGTGTCTTGGGTCTCTCTCCTGAAGGTGGAGGATGTTTGGATCTTCTTTTTGTGGCTATGGACATCCTTCAATACCGCCTGCTTGGCCTTCAAGGCCTTGAACTTGGCTTCTGTCTTGGAGGAGACAAACAACTTCCTTCTTCGCCTTTGGTGCCATCTTGGGGGAAAGGTCCAATTCACTTTCAAATTAAAACATCACCTTTCTGATGTCATTTGTCCTCTTTGAGAACAAAGGATGAACAACAAGTCTAGAAAGTGGAGAGAGAATAAGACATACACATTCACAAGTGTAACTAGAAAATTTTGTGTGCAGGACAAGGACCCAAAACCCCACAATAGCCAAGTGGCATAAAAGGTACCTTCCTGGGGTCTGAGGAGACGAAGATTCTGGTATACCACTCAGCTAGGAAGAGGGGCAGGTAGGGGAGATACTCATTAGGTAAACCTCTGATAGCTTTTCTAAGTTGAATTAATTATTCTTGCTAGTGAGATGCTAAACTATATTGGTTTGCTGCTCCAGAAGGATTACAAGTACTGTCACCCCCTTTAAATTTGGGGGGGAAATTTTGTAAGCAATGGCAAAGTCCCAATCTCTCCACTCTAGTTACAACTTCTTACAAATAACTACATGGCAAATGTTTGGATAGTTTTGTTTTTTTCTTTTTTTTTATTTTATTTTCTTTTTTTTTAAATTTATTTTTGACATGTTTGGTTTTCAGCATTGATTTTCACAGGCGTTTGAATTACCAATTTTCTCCCCATTTCCTCCCCCCCCAC
>CM053624.1:163842890-163860823 GCA_028646595.1 Phalanger gymnotis
TGCTGCGGTGGGGCCTAAATAAATTTCTTGTTGTTTTCTCCTTAGAGAATCTCTCATACCTTGCGATTTCGGACCATTCAAACATATACATGATTATATTTGAGATCATAAATTCGGCCTTCCTACTACATTCTGCAAAATGAGCTAGAGAAAGAAATGGCAAACCACTCCAATATCTTTTCCAAGAAAACCCCAAAAGGGGTCACAAAGTGTTAGATACAACTGAAATGGCTAAATAACAACAAACTCATAGAAGGAGAGATGATCCTTTTTCCTCCAACCCTTTCCATTTGCCCTTTTTTGTCCATTATTATTTCCAGAATGGTCTTTATCAGCTACTTCCTTTCAACCAATGTTATGCAGCTGGTCACTGGTGTTTACCCCACTGGTGTGGTTATCCATAGGACGTAAGGATTACTATGAGACTGTTCTATCCATCTGAGGAGATATCAGACATTGAACATATCTTGAAATAGAAGAGCAGGGTTTTGCAAACTTCTCTAGTCTGTGAGCCACTTCAATGGGGTAAGGGACCCATTTCAAGGGATAATCACCCACTACAAATTACCTTGATGCCAAAACATGCTAATAAAACCCTTATCGACTTTAAGGGGAGAAACCAGAATGATTTTTTGATGACATGCCAATGTGGACATGTATTTTCTATACAAAGAGTACAAAGAAGAGTCAAAATATCAGTCTATTCCAAGTCAAGTCAACAAGCATTTATTAAGTATTTGTTATATGTTAGTCATTGTGTTAAGTGCTGTGCATGTAAAAAAAAAATACCTATCCTCAAGGAGTTCACAGTTTAATGATGAGTACGACATGCAAACAACGCTTACAACATATTTGTTGTTGTTGAGTTGTTTCAGTAGTTCCTGACTTTTTGTGACTCCTTTTGGGGTTTTCTTCGCAAAGATACTGAAGTGGTTTGCCATTTCCTTCTTCAGCTCATTTTACAGATGAGAAAACTGAGGCAAAACAGGGTTAAATGACTTGCTCAAGGTCACGCAGCTAGTAAGTGACTAAGGAGATCTATCCACTGCCCCCAACAGTATATGGACAAGATGAATTAAACTTAGAAGGAAGTTACTAGTGTTAAGAAAGGTGAGGCTCGTTGTTTAAGGTGGGATTTTATTTGAGACTCGAAGGAAGCCAGGAAAGTCGGGAGGCAGAGAAGCAGGAGAAGAGAATTCCAAGCATAAGGGATGGGTAATGAAAATGCCCAGAGCTGGAAGATGGTGTGTCTTGTTCAAGGAACAGAAAGGACATCAATGTCACTGGATGGTAGAGTATGTGAAGGTTATTGTTGTGTTTGTCCTTCGTTCTCCAAGAGGACCATGACATCAGAGAAATAATGATATGACTTGCAGTTGACTTCGATTTGAGTGAGGGATGACTGTGCAAGGTCACCAGCCTCACTTTCTCCTCCAGAGCCGTCTGGATCCAGTGACCAGATATTCATCAGGATGAACAGAGATGGCCCAGGATACATTGGGAGACCCTGACCTTTCAGGCTAAGGTCTTTTCAGGTTATCACTTTGAATGAGGTAATGCCCATTCAGTGAATAGACCTCTTCAAGAAGTTAATCAAGGAAATTAATTCAATGCCTAGTTATACCTGGAAGTTATATGGGACTCCATGCCTTCTTGGGGAGGGAGTGGGGGAGGGAGGGAAGAAAATCTGGAACCCAAAATTATGTAGAACTGTTTGTTGCAATCTATAAATAAATAAATAAATAAATAAATAAATAAATAAATAAATGAATGAATGAATGAATGAATGAATGAATGAATAAATAAATAAATAAATAAATAAATAAATAAATAAATAAATAAATAAATAAATAAAAAAAAAGAAGTTAATCAAGGGATGACCCATGTGAAGGGGAGTAGTCTAAGAAAGATGGGATAGTAGGAAGGGGCCAAGTTATGAAGAGGCCAAGATTTTATAGAAACAACAGTCCTATTATAAACATTATCATTAGAACAAGCAGCTTGAGGACCACCTACAGGACCTAGAATGACCTCAAGACGTCTGCTTTAAAGGAAAGCACAGCCCATTAGCCTGAACCTGCCTGGACATCGTTCCCCTGGATTCTCTATGATTTAAATCAGAGAAACTCATGAAACAGATGGAAATGATCTCAGGGACCCCTGGGACTTCCTCAGAGTGTTTTTCATGCAGGTCTGGCTGGAGTAGTGACTCAGAAAGGGCACTGCATCATCATATTTATTTTAATCACTGGAAAGTTTTCATTTATAATTCATAGGCACTTAGATTGCTTGGGATGCCTTATTAAAAAGGATGTCATCTTTTGCTTCTTTTTATGACCACAGGAAAAAAAAAAGCTCTCTTCACTGTGGTACAAGAATAAACTATTACCAGAATAGAAACCAGCGCCCATTAATTACAGCATGACCAAACCAATATCTATAAAATCATCATCATCCTATGGAGAGGGAATCATGTCATTTAGCCTACAGTTAGTACAATTCTCATTTAAAAAAAAAAATTGGCACTATAGCAATAATTATGTGAGGAGCGACTACTGAATATATCTGTAGAGGGCTTCATGAGAACTAGCCATTGGAGAAGTAGCTTCTCAAATAGGGAAGTGAATTGCAGAGACAAAGACAGCATCAGGTCAGCAGAGGTTAATTCCATTCAATAAGCATTAATTGAGAGTGTCCTATCACTAAGCCTTTATTGAATTTTCAGAATTACATGCTGGGCTATATTGGCAGCTAGGTGGCTCAGTGGATAGAGTGCTGGGCCTGGAGCCAGGAAAATTTATCTTCCTGAGCTTAAATCTGGCCTCAGACATTTACTAGCTATGTGACCCTGAGCAAGTCACTTAATCCTGTTTGCCTCAGTTTCCTCATCCATAAAAATGAGCTGGAGAAGCAAATGGCAAACCACTCCAGTGTCCTTGCCAAGAAAACCCCAAATAGGGTCATGATGAGTCAAACAGTATGGGAAAACAGCTGAACAATAACAAATTCTGGGCGATGTGCAATACATGAATATAAGTTATGTAATGCCAAAGTGGTCTATGAGTCAATTCCTATATTTACTTTGGGGAGCTATGGGACACCTGTGGCTATTCTTAGGATTTGTTTTGCATATGCCCACCTCTACCCTTTGGTGAATGTATACATCAGTCAATGGTTCTATGATGGTTTCTTCAGTGTGGGAACTTCCACCAATAGGACAGATCATCTATAGTTTGAGCAGTGGGCCCAGAATCAGGAAGACCTAAGTTCAAATTTGGCCTCAGACATTTCTTAACTATGTGACCCTGGACAAGTCACTGAACCCTGTTTGCCTCAGTTTCCTGAACTGTAAAATGAGGATATTAACAGCAGCTATCCGCCAGGGTGTTGTGAAGCTTAGATGACATAATGTTTGTAACACACTGTTTGCCACATAGCAGGCATGATATAAATGCTATCTATTAGTTAGCTGGTGATAGATTCTATACAAAAACACTTCAGGAGAATACTTTGGAGGATATTCTATACCCAGTGTCATCATACAGCACAGAGGGATCCAGAAGAGAGTTGAGAGAGGATTTTTTTAAAGCAATTCCAGAGAACTAAGAGAACTGGATGCTAAAACGTATATTACCAAGAAGTTTGCCTCTAGAGAGATGAGTAGAAGTACTGTTAATAACAGCTCAGAACTTTATAGTTTATGAATGACTTTCCTCACCACAACCCTAGGGAATAGAGAGTATAAAATCATTATGTCCATTTTACAGATGACTAAACTGAAGGTCAAAGAAGTTAGATGATTTAACCAAGGTCACAGAGTTAGTAAGCCTCCCTTCTTCCCTCCCTCCCTCCTTCCTTCCTTCCATGAAGGGATCCTAAGTTCTTGAACATCATGCCAGTATAACACAATCTCTGGTAGGTTCTGCCATGCTGGAAAAACTTTGAGAATGGACTCAGTAACAGGAGTATGTTTTCTGGAGACTAATCTACTTAATTACAAGGAGGCTGTCCTGGTAATTACCCTTTTTTCAGCTATGAAAAATAATAAAACAAAGAAAAATTTTTAAATGGCCCTCAACCCTGTGTAATTCCTCAGGTCTACAGTAAAGATGGCAAAGTGGCAGGAAAGTAAGAATAATAGTTTTTATTGTTGATCGTCTATGAGATGTTTGTCCAATGACCCACGAGAAGACATATGGCTAAAGGAGATGGGGCATTTCAATCTTGACATTTTTTCAATAAACAAAACCAGAAGGTGGAAATTGTAGCTAAATGGAAAAACGATTCAGAGATACTTGTTCAAGAAGAAAAGAAAGAAGTTGGAATGAATTTTACCAAATTCGCAGACACATACAAGATATATTACCTCACAGGATATTTAATCATCACATATTGAGGTACTAACAATAAGTATCTGCAAAAATACCATCAAGGAAATAATTAAAACTTATATTAAACATGAGTTATCAAAGATGAAGGGGTAAAATGACCATCCAAATGAAATCAACATATACTTTGGCATTTGGTGACTTTGACATAAAGGTAGGGAAAGATGAAGATCAGGAAAAATACATAGGAAATCATGATTCAAGAAGAAGCAATTAGAGAGACCAAAGTCTTGTAGCTTATACAGAAGCCTCATTCCTCCATATCAAGAACACCTTCTTAAAATAAAGAAGTGGTAGGCACTGGGCATTGTGAACACCCAAGACCACCATAAACCATGAAATAGATTATATTTTAACAGTCAAAAAAAGACATTATTGTTGATTTAACTGATATCCATAAGGCCGCTCTCTGTGTACAGTCAGACCATTAACTTGTGAGAGCTAAGGTCAGAATTAGTAGGGGGAAAAACAAAAAGAAGAAAATGACATGGTATAGGATTAAAAATATTCATCTCTGATTTAAATAAGCAATTGAAAAGTAAAAATGGGAAGTGGACAACAGAACAGACATTGACTATAATAATTTAATCAAGCTCCAAAGCATTGGAGAGTTTCCCAGAAGAGAAATTACTTTAAAGAGTTTTCCCTGACCATTCACACAAGAAAGACCAAATAGATGAAGAAAGTTTTGACCAGATTTGAACATATAATTGTTTGGACACCCCATAGAACTTGTACTACCATGTGTACAGAGTGTTCCTAAAGTCTGGACACATAGGCAAAAATGCATATTTTCAAGAAATGAAATGAATGAAATTTTCAACAACATTTTATTTAATTTGGATATTAACAAATATTAACAAATAACATCTTCAATATGATTTCCATTATTTGTGATGCAAAGGTTGATGTACTTTGCAAGATTCACATGAACTCAATGCAATAACTCCACACTGCCGTAAATTTTAGCACATTCACTCTTTATGTGTTCAATCAAGTGTGTTGCATCTGTGATTTTCATTAAATTTTTCATTTCATTTCATTCTCCTTTCTCCCAGAAAAAGAAGTCAAGGGGACTAAAGTCTGTTAATATTTCAAAATATGCATTTTCCCATGTGTCCAGACTTTAGGGACACCCTGTATATCTGTGACAGACAGTACAGATAGACAGTGAACTGCACCCAGAGTTGGACAGGAGGAGAAGGATGAATTAGATTCCTTTTGGAAAGTTACAAAGCTTTTATATTGTCCCCAAGCTTTCCATAAAAACCCATATTTTCAATACGAACTCAGTCCTATGTCAATTTCCAACTTATTGGAAGGACATCTCATCACTGGGATCATATATTCATTTTAATCTTATAGAAAAAAAGTTTTGAGGCTAGATGAGGAGATGATAAATGTCAGTACCTTTAGATTTGCTCTTTCTCTTGGTTCTGCTCATTTCACTCTTCATTATCTCATGCAAGTCTTTTCATGTTTTTCTAAAATCAACCTACTCATCATTTCTCACAGCACAGTAGTATTCCATCATGACACAGAGCCTTTCAAGCAAATGGCGACGTAGCAGTTAACAACCTGGGGTAGTCTACTCCAAGGTCCCACAAAACCCTGAGGCGTGGCCATGTTTTATTTTTTCCCACAACTATATCCCATACTACACAAAATCACAAATTCTAAATATTAAACTAAGACTGGTATAAATTCAGGAATCTGCCACAACCATCTCATTAAGAAATGAAATTAAGTCTATCCTTTGTGAGTATTAAAGTATACTTTAATCTAGAACCATTTTCCTCATATAAAAGATTTGAATAGTCCTGCTTTCTTTCTGTCAAGAATTTTTCATTCCATGCTTCCTTATATTTTAAAATGTTTTATTCTGAATGTAATGAACATCAAAAAACAAAGATCATTTCCATAGACAAAGTAGATAAAAAGTAGAGGATTATATGTGAAAACATGAATCTCCATTATGTATAGCTTGCCTTTAAAAAAATTTTTAATAAATTCTAGATGTTACTTTCAAAGCTGTCCTGCTTGTGTTTCTTTCTGAACTTCCTTTTGTTCTCTTCACTCACTCTAATTGTAAATACACAGGCAAAATCAGAGAATTTCATGTTTGGAAGTCACATTAGAAGTCAAAGTACCACAGGATTGCTGATTTAAAACCAGTAGGGGTCATCTACTCCAATCCTCTTATTTTAACAGATGAAGAAGCAGAGGATGACAAAAGTTAAATGTCTTCTAGGTCACGCTGGTTGCAAATACCAGGGCTAAGATTTAAGCAAATCTAGCAACTTTTCCAACTGTACACTACGGTTGTTTGTCATTTTTGTATCTCCAGTGCCTCAAAGGGAGTGGTGGCTGTTTAAAGACTTACTGAAATGACCTGAGATAGTGATATAGATTTCATGAGGCATATAATATAGCAAACTAAACCCATGAAAGGAAGAAAGACAAAATTTATTAATTGTTTGAAGGTAAAGGAATAGACACTATCAGTGATGTATGGTTAAATCTTATTATTCATGAAAACGTACTACATTCATCATCACTGATCTGAGTTACAAGAGTCACTTTATGTGTTCATAGTAGGTGAAAGTTAGAGGCAGCGCTAGAGAGAACAGCAACATTAACAAAATCAGACAAAAGGAAAGTCAACTTTGATTTTTGTTGTTCAGTCATTTTTTCAGCCTCATCAACACTTTGTGACCCCATATGGGGGTCACTGGAGTGCTTTGTCATTTCCTTCTCTAGCTCATTTTACAGATGAGGAAACTGAGGCAGACAGGGTGAAGTGACTTGCCCAGGGTCACACAGCTGGCAAGTGTCTGAGGCCAGATTTGAACTCAGGGAGATAAGTCTTCCTGACTCCAGGCCCAGGTGCTTTACCCACTGTACGACCTAGCTGCCCAACTTTGGTAGAGGGAAGAATCAGAAAACATGAATATTATCCCATGGTAATGCTTGGCACTTGCTGATATTCATTCATGATAGAGAATAAGCTAACTCTAGGTAGTCGGACAATTTTTCACATATGGCAAATAGCAGGTATGGAATAACACTGAGGAAGAAGATCTGTTAAAATCCTCTTTAGATGTCCCCATAATTAGAGGATGGATGCCTGAAGAGTCCTTGGAAAAGCAGAAATGTTTAATATATCTATATATACATATACATATATATGCTGGGACTGAATTAGGCTTGGGAAATATAAGAAAAGTCACAGGGTAGAAATGGGGATTTGGAAGGGATATAGAAAGAATAGAATAAATATAGGAAACTTTGTATCTTACAGCTCATGGTAACTCAACAAATCTATAAAGCTGCAGAGGTAATTACAAAATGGCACAGACATAGGCAGATGGATGGACTAATTATCTCCACTACTGTGACATCTCTTTGGTCCCACATGTCCTTCTTTTCCAAAGGAAACTATCCCATACCATTTACAATAAATCTGCCACTTCAATTTTTTTTCCTAAAAGCAGCATGGCTCTAAATCACATGTACACATTTGCAATAAATCTTAGTTTAATTTTTTTAAATTAAGAACATTGGAAACAACAATCCATAGGAATATAAGCTCTCAGCAAATCATGTTTTCATTCATTCATTTAACAAACATCTATTAAGTATCTACTGGGGGAGAGAGAAAAATGGATAATACAGGGTTCTTGCCTCAAGGATCCAACAATATTGTAAAACACTAACAAGTCCAGTCCCTAGAGTAGGACCAAATTAAACAGAAAGCGTGACATAAATGTCTAAGCCTTGGGAGAGTTAAATGTCTCTCCAAATAGAATTTAAACTCCTTGTGAACACTGATAATAGTTTATCTTCTGTGTGGTGTGACTATAAACTACTATAATAGTAAATAAACATGTCAGAGGGGCAGGTGTGTCAGAATGTCACAGGAGATAGAGGGTTGGTCTTAGAATCACAAAGACCTGAGGTTAAAATTCCTCTTCTGTCACATACTGCCTATGTGACCCCGTGCAAATCATTTAAATTCTCAGTTTGTTGTTGTTGTTGAGTCATTTCAGTCATGTCTAACTCCCCGTGAACCCATTTGGGGTTTTCTTGGCAAAGATACTGGAACGGTTTATCATTTCCTTCTGCAGCCCATTTTACAGATGAGGAAACTGAGGCAAACAGGGTTAAGTGACTTGCCCAGGGTCACATAGCTGGTAAGTGTCTGAGGCCAGATTTGAGCTCATGAAGAGGAATCTCCCTCACTCCAGGCCCACCACTCTATCCACTACAACACCTTACTGCCAGCAAACTCTCTGTACCTTGGGTTACTCTAAGCCTTTAAATTGCAGAGAAAGTGCATTGATAGTTTTTCATTGCTGTTTTTACTGTGGTTTTTATTGTGTCATGTCCAACTTTTTCCTACCCCAATTGGGGTTTTCTTGGAAAGAGTGTTTTGTCATTTCCTTCTCCAACTCATTTTATAGATGAAAAAACTGAAGCAAACTTAGTTAAGTGATTTGCCTAGGGTTGCACAGCTTGTAAATGTCTGAGGCTGAATTCGAATTCAGGTCCTTGCACCACCTACCTGCCCAGTTTCTCATTGGGAGTCCCCTATCTTGATAAAATTAGTAATTTGTTGTTTTTTTTAAATCGGAGTTTATACATTGAAATAAGTGTTTTTCTTCAAAGAAATAAGCTTCAGAGACTTTTTCCAGTGATACTGACACTGCTCAAAAATTTTTTTTCTAGAACCAACTCCCCTTTGGGGATTCAAATCCAGCCTCAGACACTTACTAGCTGTGTGCCTCTGGGCAAGTCACTTAACCTATGTCTGACTCAGTTTCCTCAAATACAAAATGATGATTAAAACAGCAACTAATTCACAGGGTTGTTGTGAGCATCAAATGAAATGTTATTTGTCATATCATGCCATAGTCGGTATAATATACACGTTTATTACCTTTCCCTGAAAAAATCATCCTCAATATTACATAGTAACTTCATTTTGACCCCAAACTATATTGCAGTTTGAAAACCCACTCTAATCATTAGATACATTCCCAAATGATTCTTAGAAAAATCATATCCACTTTCAAAGGATGAAGATCTTTTACCACTAAATATATTCAAAAGAGTAAAGCACAGACACCAAAGGCGATTTCCAAACAGAAGTTCTAAAAGCATTTTGATCTATGGTAATATCTTGGGACTAAGTTTAGAGCTTCCTGAAGTGGCTACTTTGAAGGGGACGACATTCCTTCAGACACAGTATATATGTTTGATTTTTTTTTTAATCTGTCACATTACTTCATAGTCACCTATACTTTTTAAAAAATATTCCTCATATCACTTAACATAATGCTGGGGACATGGTAGGAAATCAAGAAATCCTTGATGAACTGAATTATGTGAGATATATAGTACAGTAGAGCTTACGAAGTAGGACTGAGCTTTTTGGTGTGACTGTTAAAAAGTTACGTTCGAGGAAGGTTGGATGGAGTGAGGAGAAAAAGAAGTGTGCTTTTATACTGACACAAGAAACTTCATTCTCTATTTAATTTACGAAAACAGACCTCTAAATTATTCACTCTTCCCTAATTAACTCTCTAGAGAGCTTTCTTCAAGGCACAGTAGGTTGATGCTTAGGGCAAATCTCTATAAAAGCCTGGGAACATAGGAGCATCCATAAGTTTCTTTGCACTTGTGGATTTTAGTACACAATAAACTTAAGTTTGAAAAAGAGGGGGCAAATGAGGATAGGACCTTCTACTGGCATGCAGAAAGGGCCATATGGACATACCATCTTAGGGTTTCCATAGGTAGTTTATCATGAAAAGACCCCCCCCCCTCCAAAAATGGCTCTGGCTTGGAAAGCATCCCAAGGTAGATGGATTAAGATATAAATGTGAGGCCTTACATATTTTTGAAATTTATCAGGTATCACAATAAGGTACTTTCCCTGACTAAATTATTAGGGTCTTTCATATGCCTGAGACCCACCCTCTTGGACCCACTGTTGCTTGTTCGTTGATTTTTTTTTAAAAAAGCATTTGATTTGGAAGAACAAAGAGCTACTTTACAGACTCTCATACCATAGGGTCTCCCCTTCATATATCCATAATAATAGCCAGTATTTATAAAGTACTTTAAATTACTTTACATATAGTATTTCAAAGCTTGTAAAGTGCTTTACAGATAGCAAGATATAGAACAATGGAGGGAATGGAGAACACAGTCTGCTTCAAAGATTTATATGAAGAACTAGGGACTTCTGAATTAGTAATGGGAAGAAATGTGGACACCAGAACTCTTTTATGATTATGGTATAAATGCAATTTCCCTAATTATAGGCAGAAGATGAGAATTTGGTTACTAACCATAAGCTAAGGCAGGGTTATTCATAAAGAAGACCTAGCTGATGAACCAAGAAAGGTTAGAACAAGAGAAGAGAGAAAGACGAAAGAACAGATTTCAGAACTGTACCAAAGAGACCATAATTTCTCTCTCTCTCTCTCTCTCTCTCTCTCTCTCTCTCTCTCTCTCTCTCTCTCTCTCTCTCTCTCTCTTTTTCCATTTTCACTTGTTGCTGGGTAGAACTGGTTGGCCAATGAGTGGCTGTAGTTTACTGTTACTTGCTACAGAGAAAAAATATTAAGAAGAAGGAATGGAGGAATATATTTTTGCTCCTTATTATGACTTCCTGCTGAGAGAAAGTAGAGAGAATATACTCCATTTTCTATTATGATTTGCTGCTAAGAAGAAATAAAGATACAAGCTATTTCTCTACATTGCCACCTATTATTGCTGAAAGGTAAGAGAGAAGTAAAATCCTGCAGAGGAGCAGAGTCAGAGAGGCTTTTGACCACCTTAGGACAAAGGTCATTCATTACCTTTTTCTAGAAAGGCATGGGACTGAAGTGGTCAGCTGAAGAGATTAGCAAGCCATAAATTAGAAGTGATGGATACTACAGGTGCTATCAAGGAAAAAGTCCAGCTTGGGAGGAGAGGATTATAGAAGTCATACAGTGGATTGATTATCTGAAATGTCATGTCCAGTAAGGTATCAATCAAGCACAGTGTGGATAAGCTCAGGTTAACAGAAGAAATACCTGTTCAACATGGAAGTAGCTTTATCGAGAAATTTCATGGACAGTTCCTGAGACAGATATTGAAGAAAGTCTCTATTTCCTGAATTTTGAGTTGCCTTAGCCATATGTATTACCAACATGTGTGTTTTACTATTCTGGGAGTTTCGATGTATGCCCACTCTTCTGATGAACCCTGTGTGCATTGCTGGGAGAATGCATTTGGGTATTATGGATGGAATGGTTAAATATTACATGCTTGATTTTTAGTTTTAGTTTTAATGTTTTAGTTAAGATCAAATGAGTATTAGTGGCTGATTAGCTAATGAGAAGAACATCAGTTCAGGCTCATGAACATAATTAAATGCATGATAAATTTTACATGGTAGTTTCAAAATTGTCTGGCTTGTCTGCATCTCTGTATTTCCTTCTGCTCCCTTCTGTGAGTTGTTTAAATGTTCCACTGATAATATTTTCCTTCTTTTCTTCTTCTTTTTTTGGTACCCTTATCACTAATCCCCCTTTTCCTCTCCCAAGGGACCATCCCCTCAAAAAAAGCCTTACTTTCATAATGAAAAGAGCTAGATGAACACTCAGGAGACTCCATGATACTGAAGCCCTTGGCCTCACTGAAGGGTGTTCTGAAGAGGATGAAGCAAACCCCTAATTGGCCATTGAGCAAGAAGAGTCAGTGAATATGTGGATCTTTAAAAGGGAATGACTCTCTCAGTTTCTTTTCTTTTCCCTACTTCACAGTATGAAAGGATGCTTCAGGTATCTTTCTAGAGTCCCCCATCCCCTACCCTGACTTACATGGTGATTACTTTCACATGACAGAGGAATAAGGAGATTCAATTAGGCAAGTCTAAATCAGAGCTTCTGGCTGCCTCTTTTGTTTTGTGTTTGACTGCTCACAGGGCGACCAAGTGGTTATCCTGAGATAGGCATGTTCAGTTTTGGAAATAATTTTGTGAGTTGAAAACGTTGGAAATCCTGGGTCCATTTTGGAGGTACCTGGCACCAAGGGGAATTTCTGTCAGAGAATATAACTTCTGACATAATGCTGAGCTCAAGCTGTGGCCCAGTTTGCCAGAAGACATGGACCTTGAGTAATTTGAACAGAGCAGAACCAGAGTGATATGGAATAATGCCTATTAAGCAATCCTCCCAACTGTTTCATGTTGTGATAAAGTTTTAGTCTCAACTACCCAAGAAAGTATGATGGCAGTTATAATTTGCTAAGAAATCCTGTCCAGATAGTCTTTCAGTCACTATGTGCTTGTGTTTTGGGTTTAGCATTTCTTTTATGTGTAGGAAATAAATATCAGTCCCATGTCTGATTCATACATTAAGTATCTTTCTGCCCTTCTTTGAGGAGATCCTAGAAATGAGCCAAATACACGCTGCTAGTAATTTTCCTTGGACCTACAAGGCTGGATATTGCAAAAAGTCAAAGAGTAGAAGAAAAAGAGCTTAACTCTCTCATGAGAAGCCAGATTCCCCCAGAACTGAACCTAGTTTGGGATGGGATGGGAGCAGATGGGGTCCCTTAGTGGAAAGGGAGAGAGAGAGAGAGAGAGAGAGAGAGAGAGAGAGAGAGAGAGAGAGAGAGAGAGAAAGCAGTGGCCTGGCCCCTTGAGCCCAACAGTGGATCCAAAAAGTAAATATAACCAATTAAAAACAAATTTACATATTGGCCCCATCTGAAAATGCATGTCTCATTTCCTTCTTCTAGTCATTATCTCTCTGTTTAAGAGGTGGGAAACTTCCATCAATCTTCTGAAGTTGTGATTGGTCGCTGCATTGATCATAGTTCTTTCTCGATGGTTTTCCTTTATAGTACTGTAGTCATTGTATAAATCATTCATCTGTTTCAACTTACGCCACTCTCCATCAGTCCATACCCCTCTTCCCATGTTTTCATTTCTCTTGTCATTTTTACAGTACAATGATATCCTATCACATCCATATACCACGATTTGTTCAGTTATTCACAAATTGATAGATATCTCTTTTGTTTCTAATTATTTGATAGCATGAAAAGTACTGCTATGAATATTTTTGTACTCATAATCTCTTTTCCTACTTTCTTTGTTCTCTTTGGTGGAAAATGCTGAGGAGTGGTATCACCCAGTCAAAGCATACATACAGGTTAGTGACCTATTGCCTACAGCTCCAAATGGCTTTCCAGAATGACTGAACCAGTTTAGGAAATTTTAGTGTTAGCTCCACAGATAATGTATTAATGTACCAGTCCTCCTGTATCCCCTATAACAATTGCTATTTTCCTTTCCTCATCCGTGCCAATCTGGTGGGTACAAGGTGGATCATCTGGGCTGTTTTCATTTGTATTTCCCTAATTATTGGGGGTTTGGAACACTTTCATATGGTTTTTGACAGGTTACATTTCTTCTTTTGAAAACTATCCATATTTTTTAGCTATTTATCTATTGGGGAATCACTCCACATACATGGAAAGGAAACTCTTGATGATGAAAGTTTTGTGGAACAGGACAGGTAAAACAAGCGCACAAGAGTGGAGAGTGAAAGTTGTTTTTTTAAAGGACAGAATTTTTGGAAAACTAGATGGTTGGTCTATTCTCAAAGAGAAAAGATTTTGAATAGTTTAATTGACTTTGAAGTAAGAATATCTTCCTCTACCTAATTCCTGTGGTCAATTTTGCTTTCTAACCTAAAGTAATCAATGTGCCACAAGTGATCTTCGAATCCCTTTTACAATCATAGGACCATAGGTATAGAGCTGTAAGACATGTTAGATGCCATATATATATATAGTCCAACACCGTCATTTTACAAATGAGGATGTACTCTAAGTCACATAGTTAGTGACTGATTGAGCCAGATTGGAAACCAGGCCTTCTGGCACTAATCCTGTCTCTGGAAAAAAAAATCGAAATCCATGAATTTCCACCCATGATGACCTCTCCTCTATATATCTGAATCCTACTAATTCTTTCAAGTCCAACTCAATCCCCATATTCTCTGAGAAGTGTTTCCTGACCACAACAATCCCTTCCCATGAATTCTAACATTCTGGCATTCTAACTCAAGTAAGTTTGAGTTAGGATTTTGAATAAATAGCATAAAATGATTTGGCGGAAGTAAAGGGATACAGTTTAACTGGATAAATTCTAAAGTCCCTTTAAGCTTTGGCACTCAATGGTTCTTTAAGCCTAAGAAGGGAGGTGCTTTAGAAGAGATCCAGACATTTAAACACTTGGAGTCAGGAATGAGGAAAATAAGGAGAGAGCAAAGATATTTGTTGTTTCTCTGAAATTTCTCTCTAGTGGTCTGATCTACTTTGCTTTGTAGAGGGAGTCCACTATATACATAATCTGCTTACTGTTCATCTGATAGGATGGTGGTGTATTACAAATGCAAATTGCTACCTATATTGCCATATGTGCTCACTGTACCAATTGGTTTTTCTTAACTGCCTCTCTCCTTTACAAAGAAGTGTTAGGGGTAAGGGTGTGAAGGTGGAATTAAGATAGTGTACTATCACTTAATGATGATACAAAAAGCATCAATGTAACATTAAAAGAAAAAATTATTTAGTCTTCTAAATTGAGGAATAACATGAGCAAAACGATGCTTCAAGATGCCAACAAATCATTAACGTAATAAACTAGGAGTCAGATCTGGGTTGCAGTCCTAAATCCTCTATTCACTAGCCACACAATATAGGAGAGGTTGCTTAGTCACTCTGATCCTCAGTTTCCATAGATAATGAATAAAATAAATAATACACAATGATTATTGCACAAATGCATACCCTCGGACTAAGCGTTCCTAAATCATTTGATTTCTGTTCAACCCACAGACAACATGAATAAAAAAAAAAACTTTACTGGAGTTGCCTATGGAATAAAAATAATCAATCTCATAGCACACTGTTGTAAGAAGGAAATAAGATAATGTTCTTTGAAAACTGTACAGTGTCATACAAATGTAAGATGCTATTATATTTTTTTATTTTTAATTTGCAACACTTGACTCCACACAATTTTGAGTTCCAGATTTTCTCCCCTTCCTCCCCCCCACTCCCCAAGATGGCATGGAATCCCATATAACTTCCACATATAACTTCGCATTGAACTAATCTATACACTAGTCAAGTTATGGAGAAGAATTGTGATTAATGAAATAAATCATGAGAAAGAAGGAACAGAACCAAAAAAAACCTACCCAAAAACAAAAACAAAAGAGAGAAAAAGAAAAAAAAAAGGGGAGGGGGGGAGAAGAGGCTAGCATGAAGTGTGCCTCAATCTGCATTCATACTTCATAGTTCTTTCTCTGGATGTAGATAGCATTCTCCATCGTGAGTCCTTTGGAGTTGTCTCAGCACCTTGTGTTGCTGAGAACAGAAAAGTCTGTCAGGGTTGGTCATCACAGAATCCATATATCTGTGGTTGTTTGTAATGTTCTCCTGGCTCTGCTCTGCTCACTCAGCATTATATCATGTAAGTTTTTCCAGGTTGTCACGAAGTCCGTATCATCCCCATTTCTTATAGCACAATAGTATTCTATCACCTTCATATACCACAGCTTGTTCAGCCATTCCCCAATTGATGAGCATCCCTTTGATTTCCAATTCTTAGCTACCCCAAAAAGAGCTGCTATAAATATTTTTGTACATATGGGTCCTTTTCCCACTTGTGTGATCTCTTTGGGATACAACCCTAGGAGTGGTATTGCTGGGTCAAAGGGTATGAGCATTTTTATAGCCCTTTGGGCATAGTTCCAAATTCCTCTCCAAAATGGCTGAATCAGTTCACAACTCCACCAGCAATGTAACAATATTCCAATTTTCCCACATCCTCTCCAACATTTATCGTTTTCCTGTTTTGCCATGTTAGCCAATCTGACAGGAGAGATGTGGTACCTAAGAGTCGTTTTGACTTGCATTTCTCTAATCAGTAGTGATTTCGAGCACTTTTTCATATGCCTGTAGATATCTTTAATTTCTTCCTCTAAAAACTGCCTGTTCATATCCTTTGACCATTTCTCAATTGGTGAATAACTTTTATTCCTGTAAATTTGGCTCAGTTCCTTGTATATTTTAGAGATGAGGCCTTTTTCAGAGACACTAGTTGAAAAGATTTTCTCCCAATTTTCTGCTTCCCTCCTAATCTTTGTTGCATTGGCTTATTTATACAAAAATATTTAATTTTGACATAATCAAAATTATCCATTTTGCATTTTGTAATGCTTGCTATCTCTTGTGTCATGAATTCTTTGCTTTTCCATAAATCTGATAGGTAAACTATTCCTTGCTTTCCCAAATTGCTTATACTATTAGATTTTATTCCTAAATCATGTACCCATTTTGACTTTATTTTGGTATATGGTGTAAGATATTGGTCTATGCCCAGTTTCTGCCTCCTACCATTTTCCAATTTTTCCCAGGAGTTTTCATGAAATAGCGCATTCTCTCGGGGGTGGAGCCAAGATGGCAGCTGCAAAGCAGTACCTGGCGTGAGCTCCTCACCAAGTCCCTCCAAAAACCTATAAAAAAAAGGCTCTGAACCAATTGTAGAACTGCAGAACCCACAATGTGGCAGAGGGAAGCAGGGCTCCAGCCCAGGACAGCCTGGATGGTCTCTGGGTAAGGTCTGTCCCACACGGAACTCCCAGCTCCCAGCTGAGGGGAGCAGAGCTGAGCCAGGCAGAGCCCAGTGCGCAGCGCGGGCTGACCAGACCAAGAGCCCAGTGGAGAGTGCACTAGCGTGCTGAATTACTGAGCTGTGGCATGTACCAGACCTTACAACCCACAAACAGCAAAGACATCAGAGAAGGTTAGTGGGAAAAGCTGCAGGACGGGACGGAGTTTACGATTTGGCCACCGCCCCTGGGGCAGCAGAAGCGGGGCAGCTTTAGAACTACGGCTGCAGTTGCTTCTGGACCCAGGCCCACCTGGTGGGAGGAATTAAGTGGCTGATCAGAGCAGGAGTGCAGAGCCTGCCGAAGATGTAAGCCCAGTCCAGGTAGGGGGCTCTTGGGGAAGGAGGAATGCTGGTGAGGCAGGGCATGCACCCAAGCGTAGAACATAGAACTCTAGTATACAAGCAATCATACCCCACTGAAAAACTCAAGGGTCAAGTAAGTTGGCTGGGAACATGGCCAGGCGGCAAAAACACACCCAGATTCAGTCTCAGACTCTAGAATCCTTCTTTGGTGACAAAGAAAACCAAAACATACAGTCAGAAGAAGTTAACAAAGTCATAGAGCCTACAACAAAAACCTCCAAGAAAAACATGAACTGGTCTCAGGCCATGGAAGAACTCAAAAAGGATTTAGAAAAGCAAGTTAGAGAAGTAGAGGAAAAATTGGGAAGAGAAATGAGAAGGATGAGAGAAAACCATGAAAAACAAGTCAATGACTTGCTGAAAGAGACTCAAAAAAATACTGAAAAGTATACTGAAGAAAACAACACTTTAAAAAATAGACTAACTCAAAT
>CM053624.1:163861323-163886360 GCA_028646595.1 Phalanger gymnotis
GGTGGAAGTTGAACGGCAAACTCTGATCCCGTCCCGCTGCTTTCCCCACTAACCTTTTGCTGTTTGTGGGTTGTGAGGTCTGGTACATGCCACAGCGCGAGCTAGAGCACCCTCCGCTGCACTCCAGGTCTCGTCGGTCCGCGGTCTGCTGCCCCGCGCCGCGCCGCCTCGCGCACTGGGCTCTGCTTGGCTCAGCTCTGCTCCCCTCAGCTGAGGGCTGGGAGTTCTGTTCGGGACAGACCTTACCCCGAGACCATCCAGGCAGACCTGGGCTGGAGTCCTGCTTCCCTCTGCCCCTTTGTGGGTTCTGTATTTCTAGAACTGGTTCAGAGCCATTTTTTCATATGTTTTTGGAGGGACTTGGTGGGGAGCTCACGCCAGTTACTGCTTTGCAGTCGCCATCTTGGCTCCGCCCCCGAATATCCCTTTCAATTGTCATAATGAGCATACTGTTCTCAAGACTGACATATACATATACATACATATATATATATGAAACATATATAAAACAAAATAATCCTATATAGGGATGTAATTAATTAGCCTTATTGATTAACTAGGGGTTTTCCCCACCATTTACCTTTTTATGTCTCTTGAGTTTTATATTTGGAGATCAAATTTTCTGTTGAGCTCTGGCCTTTTCATCAGGAAGGTCTGGAATTCCCTTATTTCATCGAATGTCCATCTCCTTGCCTGGAAAATTATGCTCTTTTTTTTCAGGGTAGTTGATCCTTGGTTGTAGTACAAGCTCCTTTGCCTTTCAGAATATCATATTCCAACTTCTCCTGTCTTTTAATGTAGGAGCTGAAAGATCCTGCGTGATCCTGACTGTAGTTCCATGATATTTTAATTACTTCTTCCTAGCTGCTTGCAGGATTTTCTCCTTGACCTGGTAGTTCTGGAATTTGGCTATAATATTTCTTGGAGTTTTCAATTTGGGATCTTTTTCAGGGGTTGATGGATGGATTCTTTTGATGACAATTTTACCCTCTGGTTCTAGGACCTCTGTGCAATTTTCCTTAAGGATTTCATGGAAGATACTGTCCAGGCTCTTTTTTCATCATAGCTTTCGGGTAGACCAATAATTCTTAGATTGTCTCTCCTGGATCTGTTCTCCAGGTCAGTTGTTTTTCCAATTAGATATTTCATGTTTTCTTCTATTTTTTTTCATTTTTTAGATTTTGTTTAACTGATTCTTGATGTCTCATAGAGTCATTAGCTTCTACTTGCCCAATTCTAATTTTTAATGTTTTGTTTTCTTCCTTTACCTTCTCTATCTCCTTTTCCATTTGGTTGATTTTACTTTTTAATGAGACATTTTCTCCAATTATATTCTGATTTTCCTTAACCAATTCCCCGATTTTACCTTTTAGAGCTTTGTTTTCCTCATTGAATTTTTTTTTTCCATTTTTTCTTTTACCTCCCTAATTTGGTTTTTAAAGTCCTCCTTGAGTTCTTCCAGGAATGCTTTTTGGTCTGGAGACCAGTTCCCTTTCCCTTTTGAGGTTTCAGATGTGGGTGTAGTGTTCATGCTGTCCTCTTCTGAATTGGTATTTTGGTCTTCCCTGTCTCCATAATATGAGTCAGTCATCTTTGAAAGCTTCTTACAATTCTTTTTCATGGTGTTTTTCCCCTCCTGGTTTCTGAAGTGGATCTCTGTTTCTGAGGCTCAGGGGGCTCTATCCCAAGTTTCTTGTGTTGGGATCTAGCTTTATGTGCTATGGCCTCTGGTTTCGTGAGGTGTGGGGGAGGGGTGGTCTGGCTGCTGGGAGTTTCCTCTTCCCCAGGACTGTTCTACAGCATGGGTGGTCTCAGCTCTTGTGTGTGCTGGTGTCTGCCACTTCCCCTGGCTGTGCAAAGCCAAGTCTGGGGTCCTGTGTTGACGTTAGTTAGCTCCACCCCCTGGGGCTTGGTTACTCTCATTGTTCTTCCTGCACTAGTCTCCTTCTGCCACCACAGGAAGGGCCCTCTCCCCCACTTCTCTCACTACTGAAGGCCCCCTTCTGGCTCCTCTGTTTCTCCTAAGGTTTTATTCTCTCGGTTTATCCATGGGAGGGATGTGAGTCGTTTTTCCTGGCCATCATGGCTCCTGGAACTTCAAGAAGGTGAGTTTCAAACCTTTAGACTGTGGGTTGGAGGCCTCCGGGCTAGCTGCTCCTGCAGCCACAGGCTCTGCACTCCAACAGACTTCCATCCTGGGCTGAGAGACCTGGGGCTCAATCTCAGGTGTAGCTGGTACTTTTGTCTTGGGCCTCTTCCTGGTCCAGCATTTCTGCTCCCCCAGAACCGCAGGCTGGCTGGATTCCTCTGCTGTTCCTGGTTGGTTTGGTCTGGTGCCAAACCATGTGCCTGGCACTCCTACCCCTCTCAGTCTACTAGTGGCTTCTAACTCTCTCAAATCTGCTCAGATCCACTTTTTTAGATGTATCTGATAGAATTTGTGAGAGAGCTCTGGTAGTTCCTTCCTTTCACAGTGCCATCTTGGCTCCGCCCCACATCTTATAAATTCACTTTTAAAAAATCTGTAGTTTTGTCCCTGCATGTATAAAATGAAGTAGATTATTGTGAGATTAATGGAGTGTATGAATGAATGAGCATTTATTACGCATTTATTATATGCCAGATACTATGCTGAGCCCTGAAGATTCAAAAACAAGAGAAGAGATAGGACTTGTCTTCAAGGAGCTTCCATCCTAATAGAGGAAAACAATGCTTGTTGTTTTGTTGAGTGGTACCAGAAGAAGGGAGATGCTGGCACAGAACCTCCCTGCATGGTGTGCCCACATTAAAGAAGGTACTGTGCAAAGCAGAATAACAGTAGCACAAAGGAACATGAGATGCACAAATAGAGAGATATCTCTATCCCAAATATTCAAATCGACTACTTTTGCCTGACTTGCAGTAGAGCCTTTTAAGCTTGTACTGGACTTATTGTACACATATTGCAACCTGAACTCAACATTGTGATGTCATTGGTTCCTTTTGAGTATGAAGGACAAACAACAACAAGGGAAGTGAGTTTTGGTTTAGGGAGTCACAGGGATCCTGAGTGGATGCATACAGCAATCAATACACCCTCATTCCAGAAACAATGGTACTACTGGTTTTGGTTAATGTGCTCAGAGCAACAGATGAAGGAGAAAGGAAGGAACTAAGAGGTACATGCAGAGTGGCCGTCACATAGCGAGATGGTCTGGGTAGACAGCTGGACAAGATGTGAAAGGGAAGCATGGCCTGGAAGGAGGGCTCAGCTACATTTAGTGGGATAAGTGGACTTGTTTGCATCCAGTCAGCAATCAAGATGGCAGAGTCCCCGGGTAGGAGTTCCAAAGATGAGCGGATGTTATATAGTCAGCTCTTTGCTTTTCAGGAAAAGCCATTCAATGAGATTTTGTCAGTCCTAAAAAGCAGCTTCTGGGGATATCATGAGTCATATTTAAAACAACATCAATGAGCCACAGTTAGTGAGTATGTTTGTCACACTCCTAAAAATGAAGGTCATTTTGTTTTTCCCAAGTGTTTGCCATAACAATCACTGAGGGTAGCAGTGGGCACAAATCATCTTTCTGGTGTTAATGAGGGAGCAGGAATTCTCATCCTTCTTAAGGACTTTGCCCAAGAGCATCCATATGCTTCCCAAAGAACTTATCTGTTTGCATAAACACCAGATGTGCTCATGAAGAAGCAGGATGATCCCTTACTGGGAAGGCTGTAGAAGGGAGCCATGTATCAGACAGGGTGAGAGGGAGGGAGGGAGGGAGGGAGGGAGAGAGAAAGAAAGAGAGAGAGAGAGAGAGAGAGAGAGAGAGAGAGAGAGAGAGAGAGAGAGAGAGAGAAACAGAGAAAGGCAGAGAGAGACAAGAGACAGACAGAGAGATATACACACACATTCTCAGACCCCTTCCAATATTAAGATTATGTTTCCACACATCTATCAAGCATTCAGTAATTAGCATTTATATAGCACTCTAAGGCATGCAAACAGCTTTTCCTATATTATTATCTCATTTGAGCCTTACAATAGTCCTGTGAGGTAGGTGCCATAATTATCTCCGTTTTACAGATGAAGAAACTGAGGTAGCAGAGGTAAAGTGATTTGCCCAGGGTCACATAGCTAATAAGTGTCTGAGGCTGGACTTGAACTCTGATCTTCCTGACTTATAGCATTCTATCCCCCAAACCACCTAGAAGTCTTTCCTGATACCCTCCAACTACCAGCTTTCTCCCAAAAATTACCTTGTATTTATTTTGTATGTATTTATCTGTGTTCATGCCATCTTCCCAGCAAGAATGTAGGGCCCTTGATGGAACAGACTTTATGTTTCTATAGCCCCATTGTGGAGTATGATGCCTGGTACAAAGTAGGTGCTTAATAAACACCTGTAGACTATATTAATTGATTGAACATGGTATTTTTCTTTCTCAATGCAAATGAATTATTGAGCTTTCTAATTGGGAAGAGGCTCCTAGTAATGTATGTAAAAGTGCTATTTGTTGTTGAGTTCTCTAACTCTTTGTGACCCCATTTGAGGTTTTCTTGGCAAAGATACTGGAGTGGTTTGCTATTTCCTTCTCCAGCTCATTTGGCAGATGAGGAAACTGAGACAAACAGGGTGAAGTGACTTGCCCAGGGTCACAGAACTAGTAAGTGTCTGAGGCCAAATCTGAACTCAGATCTTTCTGACTCCAGGTCTGGCGCTCTATCCAATGTGCCACCTAGCTAGCCTCTTGGCTGTTTTTAAATTTAATTAATTTTTCCCCCTCAATCAACTTAGTAACTCCAAAAGTTCTCCTCTGATACCTCTAATCATGGCAATGACAGTTTGATTCTGGCTGCATCTACTAAGCTAGAAAAGTTCAGAGGATGGTTCTGACACTATCTGATATCTGATGACCAAATTCATTAAGTAGCAAATTCACTGAGGCAGCTAGGCAGCAAAATGGATACAGGACTGTACCTGGAGTCAGGAAGACCTGAGTTCAAATCCTATTTCATACACTTTACTATGTGACCCTGGTCAAGTCATTTTATCTCTCTCTGCTCAGTTTCTTCATCTATAAAATGAGGATAATAACAATATAATATATAAATTATATATAATATGACAATTATATAAATACTATATATTATAGAAATAATATATTATAACACAATGTATTGATATGATTATATTAATATTAACAATACTATAATGCTAATATATTAATATAATATAATTATAGCATAATAATGATCACATCTATCCACATTATTGTGAGGATAAAATGAGACATTATTTTGGTGTTCTGTAATCCTTAAAGTACTACATAAATGCTAACTTTAGTTTGAGTTTTAGTATTAGTGTTAATCAAGAGTCGAATTCTAAGTCATGAATTCTCTGGCCGCAGCTACCAATAAAAAGTTCAAAAAGTAAATTATCCTAAGGTCACACAGTTTTTAGAGATAGTAGAATCCAAAAAGACTATTTTATTGTTTTTTTAAATAAATTTTATGAATATCTTCTTTATATCATCAAGATTTTTCCTAGCATCACTACCACTCCTTTTTTAAAGAGAGCCATCCTATATAACAAATTTTTTAAAGGAAGAAAAAAGAGGCAAAAATTCAGCAAAACTGATCAATACATTGAAAAAAGTTGAAGAATATATGTAATGAACCAAACTTGTTGACCTCTCACCTCTGCAAAGGAGTAGGGTGGGGGGTATCTTCTCATTTCTCTTCATTAGAGTCATACTTGTTCCTTGCAATTTTGCAACATTCATGTTTGATTGTTTTCTGTGTTCCATTTACCTCATCATAGTAATTGTGCATATTGCTCTCTTGATTCTGATGACTTTGCATCGGAACCTAGAAATCTTTCCATCTATCTTACAGTACAGTAACATTCATGTAACACAACCTGTTTAGCCAATCACCAAAGAATGGGCATCTATGTTGTTTCCAGTCCTTTGCAACCACAAAAAGTGCTGCTATAAAAATTTTGGTGAATACAGGGACTTTCTTCTTATCAATAGCCTCCTTGAAGTGTAAGCCTAGAAGTAGAATTTCTGAGACAAAGAGTATGGACATTTTAGTCTTACTTTACTTTCATAGTTGTCCTTGGAAATTATTAACTATAAAAGTAAACCTTTCTGGGCCTTGGTTTACTCTTCATATAGTTTAAGGGATTCATTTTAAAGATGAGACAACTGACCCCTAGAGAAGTTAAATAACTTTAAGGTTATTTAAGGTCTGAGAACTTGGAAATAGGAAAACAGGAAGCAAACTCAAGTCTTGTCCAAAAAGCATTGCATATTTCAAATTCTATTAAGTCCAATTTTCCCACAGATTTCTATTATAAAATCATAGATGTATTTTCTCCAAAAATATTTTTGCTTCTGGAAGTAATGAAATTCCATATAAAAAGGTATAATAATAATGATTTTATATAAATCAAATTATTTCAAGAAGAAAAAATTTCTTAAAAACAAATCACTAAATGTGATTCAAAATAACTATACTATGTTAAAAATAAATCAAAATGTAAAAATATTGAAGAATCAAGTCTATGACAATCCCAACAATCATATGCCTAAGGCATATATTATTTCTCTTACAGAGGTAGCAATTCCTAATTTTTAGTCATTTTACTAAGCTTTTTATTATTCTCAGACCACCATCATGCTCATATGGCAATTTCTGGTAAACTTAATAGAGTAATAAAAATGATTGGTGACATTTATGTAATGCTTTAAAGGGTTATAAAATGCTTTCTTCATAGCAACCCTGGGAGGTTAACAGTATAAGCCTCATGTTCTCTATTTTACAGATATGAACAATGAAGCTCATACAACTAACTTTAAAGACAAAAAAAAAATTTCCCTCTGGGGTCCTTTTCCTGTCTCTTAAATCAACTGTAAAAAATTTTTCATCTAGTTACATCACACAGCTTATTATATTGCCCTTAAACAGGAGAAGGCAGAATCACCCCTAACCAAGGACTGATATGCTCAGTAACGTGGTTGGTGATGCAGGGATTATAGCAGGATTTGAGGCTGAAACTGTGAAACAGTAGGCCTTTTCCACCGTGCAGTGTGCCTGAGGTCTAGGGAATCACCCATGGGCTATGTATGTTGCACCCAATGGAGACTGATGAAAGCCATTTTTATACCTGGTAAGGTAGTGATAACTCAAATAAGTGAAAGGATCAGTGCTCATGTGAACCTACACAGAACATAGTCAGCTCAATGGACTAAAAGATAAAGAGGTGGACTTGACATTAGAAAGACCAGTATTTAAACCCTGCCTCAGACACTTACTACATGGCATATCACTTAATAATCTCTGTTATCCTCAGTTTTCTTATCTGCAAAATGGGAATGAAGTATCATGGGTTGTGATATCATTTGATCCCTACAATAACTATACATGTATGTATATATGTACACATAAATACACATATATGTATATGTTGTTCAGTCATTTCAATCATGTCTGACTCTTCATGACCCCATTTGGGATTTTTTGGCAGAGAAACTAGAGTGGTTTTGCCATTTCCTTCTCCAGCTCATTTTCTAGATGAGGAAACTGAAGCAAACAGGGTTAAGTGGTTTGCCCAGGGTCATACAGCTAGTAAGTGTCTGAGGCTGCATTTGAATTCAGGTCTTCCTGACTCCTGGCCTGGTGCTCTTCACTGTACCATCCAGCTGTCCCATATATATAAGCATATACATAATTATATAATGCATTATATGTGTATGTGTGTATATATACATACAAATACATTATCTTTATATATACACACATATATTTCCAAAGTTACACATATCTATGCATATATAAATAATGCATTCACAAAGCTTTGCAAATATTAAAGCATTTTATAAGGACTTGCAATTATTAGTTCTTATCTTGCTCTCCAGTGTCTGCTGCACTGGCGTGAGGAGACTGTACTATTTTGGACACTAAACCAGAGCTGCAGTTTACATTCATAAACTAGAGATGCCCAAGGATCAACGATTTAAGTCTCTACTAGCAAATCTGAAAATATCATCTTTCACTTCACAATGTGGCTGAGGATAAAGTGCTAGACCTGGGTTCATTTCCAGCCTCAGACACTTACTATCTTACCAGTTGTGTGACCCTAGTCAATTCACTTAGCTGCTATGTCTCAGCTGCTTCAATTGTAAAATGGACATCATAATTGATCTGTTCTCAGGATCAATCAATAAACATTTATTAAGCAAATGAGATAAGTTGTAAAGTGTTTAGCAAAGTGCTTACATACAGCAGGCACTTAATAAATGCTTGTTCCATCCCTTAGCATGTATATCAGACCCTCCAACACTAGACTCCTACTTATCTTTCAGATTTCTTATTTCTTATTATTTCTTAACATTTATTATTATTTCATATTTCATATTTTTATTTTACTTTACCACCCTTCATAGATTTGATGACTTAACCAAAACAGAGTACTCACTATCCACTGATCTCACTCTGTCCTCTCTACCTTTGTGTATTCTTACATGCCTGGAATTGACTCCTTCCCCATCTTGCCTACTAAAATCCTCTTTCTTCAAAGAACAACATGTTTGCCATTTTCTCTCAGACACTTTCTCTCTTTTTTTTGTTCTCTTTTTTCTCTGTTAACAATTATTTTATTATTTAATATTTTAGTTTCAACATTGATTTCTACAAGATTTTGAGTTACAAATTTTCTCCCCATTTCTACCCACCCTCCACTCCAAGATGGCATATATTCTGATGGCCCCATTCCCCAGTCAGCCCGCCCTTCTGTAACCCCACTCCAACCCCCATCCCCTTTCCCCTTACTTTCTTGTAGGGCAGGATAGATTTCTCTGCCCCATTCCATATATATTTTATTTCTCAGTTGCATGCAAAAACAGCTTTTTTTGAGCATCTGCTTTTAAAACTTTGAGTTCCAAATTCTCTCCCCTCTTCCCTTCCCACCTACTCTCCCTAAGAAGGCAAGCAATTCAACATAGGACACACATATATCATTATGTAAAACACTTCCACAATACTCATTTTGTGAAAGACTAAGTGTATTTTCCTCCATCCTATTCTTTCCCCCTTTATTCAGTTTTCTCCCTTGACCTTGTCTCTTTTCAAAAGTGTTTGCTTTTGACTTCCTCCTCCCCCTATCTGTCCTCCCTTCTATCATTCCTCCCCTTTTTATCTCCTTACCCCTACTTTCCTGTGGGGTAAGATACCCAATTGAGTGTGTATGTTATTCCCTCCTTAAATCAAATTGAGAGCAAGATTTACCCATTCCCCCTCATCTGCCCCCTCTTCCCTTCCAACAGAACTGCTCTTTCTTGCCACTTTTACGTGAGATAATTTACCCCATTCCATCTCTCCCTTTCTCCATCTCTCAATATATTCCTCTCTCATCCCTTAATTTAATTTTATTTTTTGGGATATCATCCCTTCATATTCAACTCACCCTGTGCTCTTCATCTATACATATGTATATTCCCCTCAACTACTCTAATACTGAGAAAGGTTTCATGAATTACACACATCATCTTTCCATGTAAACAAAACAGTTCAACTTTAGGAAATCCCTTATGATTTCTCTTTCTTTTTTACCTTTTCATGCTTCTCTTGATTCTTGTGTTTCAAAGTCAAATTTTCTATTCAGCTCTGTTCTTTTCATTGAGAAAACTTGAAAGTCCCCTATTTTATTGAAAATCCTTATTTTGCCTTGTAGCATTATACTCAGTTTTGCTGGGTAGGTGATTCTTGGTTTTAATTCTAACTCCTTTGACCACTAGAATATCATATTCTAAGCCCTTCAATCCCTTAATGTAAAAGCTGCTAGATCTTGTGTTATCCTGATTGTGTTTCCACAATACTCAAATTGTTTCTTTCTGGCTGCCTGCAGTATTTTCTTCTTGACCTGAGAACTCTGGAATTTGGCAACAATATTCCTAGGAGTTTTCTTTTGGGGGTCTTTTTCAAGAAGGGATTGGTGGATTCTTTCAATTTCTATTTTACCCTCTGGCTCTAGAATATCAGGGCAGTTATCATTGATAATTTCTTGACAGATGATATCTAGGCTCTTTTTTGGATCATGGCTTTCAGGTAGTCCAATAATTTTAAAATTCTCTCTCCTGGATCTATTCTCCAGGTCAGCAATTTTTCCAATGAGATATTTCAATTGTCTTCCATTTTTTTCCTTCCTTTGGTTCTGTTTTATAATATCTTGATTTCTCATAAATTCACTAGCTCCCACTTGTTCCAATCTAATTTTTAAGGTGGTATTTTCTTCTTTGGTCTTTTGGACCTCCTTTTCCATTTGGCTAATTCTGCCTTTCAAGACATTCTTCTCATTGGCTTTTTGGAGCTCTTTTGCCATTTGAGTTAGTCTATTTTTTTATGAGTTAGTCTATTTTTTTAAGGTGTTATTTTCTTCAGTATTTTTTTCGGTCTCCTTTAGCAAGTTATTGACTTGTTTTTCATGGTTTTCTTGTATGACTCTCATTTCTCTTCCCAATTTTTCCTCTGCTTCCTCTTACTTGCTCTTCCAAATCCTTTTTGAGCTCTTCCATGGTTTGAGACCAATTCATGTTTTTCTTGGAGGCTTTTGATGTAGGCTCTTTAACTTTGTTGATATCTTCTGGCTGTGTATTTTGATCTTCTTTGTCACCAAAAAAAAAAAAAAGATTCTAGAGTCTGAATTTGAGTCTGAGTCTGTGTCCTTTTTCACTGCCTTACCGTGTTTCCAGCCAATTATTTGACCTTTGAGCTTTTTGTCAGGGTATGACTGCTTATAGAGTAGAGAGTGCTTTGTCCCAAGCTTTAGGGGCTGCACTGCTGTTTTCAGAGCTACTTCTCCTCCACTGTCACTGTAAGCTCTGCCACAGCAGCACTCCTTCTTCCCCAAGAACTACCAACCAGGATTGTGACCCATATCAAGCAGGGCAAAGCTCTCCCTGCACTCCCGCTCGGATCTGCTGCTTGATTACTCCCTCCGTGTGAGCCAGGGACTCTAGAAGCAGCTGACATTGGAGTTCTGGAAGCAGTCACAGGAGCTTCCTGCTGCTGCCACCACCACACCACCTCTGCCACCTCCAGAGCTGGGGCAGGACTGCTCTCTAACCTGATCTAGAAGTTTTCCCACTAATCTGCTCTGTGGTCTTTGGAATTTGTGGGTTAAGAAGTCTGGTAGCTGCCACAGCTCAATGACTCATGACCCTAAAGCCTGCTCTAGCTGACCCCCAGTCTGGTCTATCCTGGAGCGGCCCATGCTGGGCTGTGCTCCACTACCAGCACCATGCGATAGACCCTTCCCAGGAATTATCCAAGCTCTCCTGGGCTGGAGACCTGCTTCCCTCTGCTATTTCGTGGGTTCCACAGCTCTAGAATTTGTTTAGAGCCATTTTTACAGGTGTTTGGAGGGATTTGGGGGAGAGCTTATGCAAGTCCCTGCTTTCCAGCTGCCATCTTGGCTCCACACCCCAAGACACTTTCTCTTGAGCTCACTGCTCAAAGTGAGCTCTCCTTATTCAAATTTTCCTACTGTACTTCACATTTCTCATTTGTCCCTTCTACATTATGTTGTCTTTACTTGTAAATGTTCTATTCTCCCTAGGAAACTACAAACTCCCTGAGAGCAGGGACAATGCTGGTTTTTTTTCCTCTTTGTGTCATCATGGCTATTAGTGTGCATGTGTGTGTGTGCGTGTGTGTGTGTTTGTGTAATATATATTATATATAATATCATATATATTATATCTTGTTCAGATTGAATACTTGAATAAGTTTATTGAATTAAATAAGCTATGTATAAGGAGGTAAAGGTGGTGAGGATGAGAACATAAAATTTTCCCTCCTCAGGAAAGAGCTGAGATAAAATCCAGACAACTTCAATCCACTTGTCCTACTATCACCGTGGAGGAAACTAAAGAAAATTTCCAAATTCTGTCTCCTCTTCCCCCCCCTCCCCCAATAAGAATAGTCTTTGTCAAACCCTCGTCATAGTGCGTCCCTAGTGCTCCCTAGACAGAGCTTGATGCATATCATTTAAGTATTAGCATTTAAATATTATTACTAAGGAAGCGTAAGGCTCCTGATTAGCCCCACACAAGGTAAGAATAATCTAGAAAATCTCTCTGTTCAGCACCTGGAAAGTGGCAAAACTCCTTTGATGTTTCCTTTTGAAGTCAGACAAAATTAGCTTTCCCTTGGAACTTCCAATGACTCATGGCTCATGGTGTCAAAGAGGACTTCCCTCTTAGAAAATCTAGAGGAACAGGATTCTAGCTATTTCTAATTCTGTTATAAACATTTGGAGCCTAGAGTGGGTCAGTATATATTTCATAGAACTGTAGAATCAAAATTTCAGAGTTGGGGTGAATAAATAAATCATTTCTACGTGCCAAGCACTGTGCTAAGTGCCAGGAATACAAACAAAATTAGTCCCTGATCTCAAGGAAGATATCCTAATGGAGTAGACAAAACATATGGAAGGTTTCAGCTTCAAGTCAGATGGAAAAGTCCCATGGCCCTTAGGGTACAGCAAAGCAGATGGTAATGCCTCTTCTTTAATGTCATTTACCCTACTAAAATCATATTGGTTTATGATGTTGAACTATTTGACAGTAACAAGGACTTCAATGACAAAGAACTTTCTTTTCCAGGTATTCAGTAGCCAAGGCTGTAGCACCTGCTGGAGCCACTGCCAGCCTGCATCTTCAGAGGTATTGCTTCCCATGATGATGACTGAGGGCATTGGGCAGTCACTCCAAAGTCTCTTGGGTTCAAGATCCTGGGCTGCCTCCACCAGGACCCCAAGGGGAAATGGTGGTTCAGGTGGTGGTAGTGGTTTGACTTCCCTGACACATGCTGCCTCCTTTCTCTCCCTCTGGGTCCCTCCTCTGCTTTAGCTAGGCTGGCTTGCCTGCCCTCTGTGTGAAAGTTGGTAAACAATTAGTAAGATTTTCTGGACTGTTCTATTCAAGAGTTGCTTACCTCAGTGGTAATGAACCTCAGTGGTCACAGATCAAATCCCTTCACCCAACACATAGGCGGCTAGCCAAATGGATGGTTTTCAAACATTATAGATGAAGGCTTGGTGAAATGGCTACAAGTGATTTCAATTATTTGGGGATGGACCCTATCTTCTGAATTCCTTTCTCTTCTCCACTTAATCTATATTTTAAGCTGCTCAGGAAGAGAAAAATCGAGAGGAAGTACAGTCCAAGGCTAGCCCTTTCAGGTCTTGCCTCACAAGGCTCTCTCTGGACACTTTTCAACATGGTATGGAACACAATGTTAAAAAAAAACATATTCAGACTCTGTAAGAGAAGTTATTTTAAGAAAAATTCTTACAGTTAAAAACTAACATTATCCTAGAGAAAAGAATTTTTATGTTGGCACAGCTATTATGATGACCATTTATTTTAAATGCCTTGATATGTCTTTTCTCAGCTTCCTATTAGACATCACCCTTTCGTTACTACTTTGGCACCTCAAATTCAACTTTTCAAAACTAAATTCACCATCAAATCTGTCCTTCCCCCAACTTTTCTATCCTATCTGATGGGTCTACTATCCTCCCAGCCACTGGGCACTGTCAAATAGTTGAAAGCTCTGGCTTTTAAAACTCAGGAGGTATTGTGATGAGGATCTGACAATCTTCAAAGCCTTCTTGCTTAACTAAATTGCCTAACCTGTTAATTGCTATGTCCTGTCTCTTACTCCTGTCTATCTCTTACATCCCTAACAATCTCCACCCCACCTCCTTGATACCATGATAGCCATATAAGTCCAGACCTTCTTCTCTTCTCCTTAGATAACTGGACTATCATACATTGGTCTTCCAGTCTTCAGCCAATTCCCTTCCTAGTATCCCCTTCCAACTCTTGCTCTAATCTTCCTAAGGCACCACCCTGATCACATCACTCGTTAACTCAAGAACCTCAATGCCTGCCAAATGAAGTATAAACTCTTGACATTCAAGGCTCTCCAGAATTGGGCTCCAATCTACCTTATTTCATATTACTGTCTTCTACATACTTTACTTTAGCCTGAATGGCCTGTTCTCTAGTTCCTATTTTCATCTATCACTCTCCCATTTCCATGCCTTCTTTAGCATAAACTTCCATGCCTGAAATCTTCAGAAATGCCGGTCTCTGTCTATTGAAATCCCTCCCTTTCTTTAAAGCCAAAATTAGGTCAGGCCTTAGAGAAACATGCTTTTTTTAAAAAATAAGTCCTCCACAAAACCAACTAAATGTGATCTCTCCCTCCTCACTTTATAGAAAGAAATATTTACTATTTCCTTTATTCCTATTAATATATTTTATTTCTTGTCTTCAACAAATATTGAAATTCATAAGCAAGGATGAAATAAAGTCAAATACACATAAAACGAAGACAAAAAGTAATTATAAATGATGGAGCATATATATGTTGTAAACTCTTATTACCAAAAATAATACAAAAGAACATAAAACATCTGAGTATTGGGAATTGAACAATGCTGATCTTCGTGCTTCCACTGATCACAGGTGCATAACATTGCGCATGGGGTCTTACGGCTTTGGAATGATAGCAAACCCTGGTTAGGGGAGGGTTCCTTGTTCCTATTCCCCCAACCTCCCAGTGACAGCAACAAGTTACTAACACATGAGTTACTAAGGAGACATGACTTTCAGCTCATGTCTTCCTTGACTCTCTGGTGTGTCAAGCAGTGCCCTCTGTCACTAGATTGCCAATGAAGGGGTAAAGCAGATTGACAGCTCTCTTTTCCTTTATATAATGGCCACTCCTACATGGAAATGAACTCAGGTAGATTATCTTTTGTCTGGACCCCTGGCTACTTATTCCACTTTATGTTTCCTTTCTTGTATAAGGTAACCAAAACTTATTTTCAAAATTAACTTGTCTATTTACCTGTGTAATCAATATATTGCTTGCCTTCTCAAGAGGTAGGGGAGAGATGAGAGGGAGAGATTTTGGAACTCAAAAAAATTTCTTTAACTGAATGTGAAAAAAATTGAAAGGTAATTGAGAAATGTTTAACAAAATAAGTAAAAATATATTTTAAAAATGAACTTGTCTAGGATTGGAGGTGGCCTTATGAACTCTAAAAGCCCTGGGTCCATTGAGTGGAATTGACTGGCAGCAAGAGGATTCTCTTTACTCAATCTGAACAGAGGTAGGAGAATGTCCAAGAGTTGTTTGGACATTGCAGAAGTGAGGCAAAATGTGATCAAATTGTCTATTCAGTGATCTTTGTGATGGAGTTGCCTAGCAAACTATAACAGTATTCCTATGTTTCTGATTGCTTAAGCCTAGCTAATAGGGCTCTCTGAGAGTCTTTGGTATCTTTTTGCATTTCTTTCATACATATTAAATAAATCCCAGAACTCCTCCCTCCAGCCCCTCCAGCCCCTCCAGCCCCAAGCCTATATCTGATTCAACGAATACCTTTTTTTACCTAGATATGAGTGAAGACCTAGTAAATCTTTACTGAGTACTCTGAGGTGGGGGATTCAGTAAGGAAAAGGTGTGAGAACAGGGAGGCTAACCCTGCTTATTAGAGGTCAGGGTCTCCAGGATTAAACCCAGGCCAGGTCACATACACTGTCACTCAGTCAATAAACATTTAATAAGCACCTACTATGTTCCAAGCATTGCGCTAAACCCTGAGGATACAAAGGAGGCAAAAGACAACGCTTGACCTCGAGGAGTTTATAATCAAATGGGGAATGTCTAGTCTAGTTCATACAACAATAAGGAGACCAGTGTCACTGAATCAGAGTATGTATTGGGGAGTAATATATAAGAAGACTGGAAAGGTAGAAGGGGGCTAGGTTATGAAGGTCTTTGAATGACAGACGATTTGGTATTGAATCGTGGAGGAGAAAGGAAGCCACCAGAGTTTATTGAGTAGGGGTCAGACCTGTGCATTAGTTAAATCACTTTAGTGGCTGATTAGAGGATACATTGGAGTAGAGGGGAGACATGGCAGTCATGAGAAGATTATTGTATAGTTCAACCATGAGGTGATGCGTGTCTACACCAGAGGAGAGGGGCCCTTTAGCAGAGATATTACAGGTGGTGCCCCAACTCCTTAGTCCCTTAATGTTAGATCTATACCCAGTATATTTTATAAGAAAATATACACTAACCGTAAGACCCAATTAGTCACATAGGAAAAACCAAGTGGATGAATATTTATCATTCAAATGATGATATGTAGATTGGACAACTTATTGAAGTGGTCCAACAGTACATGTACCTTAGACACTGCAGATGGAAAATGACCTGGGCCTGAAATTGAAGGGTAGAGAGAGAGCAGACTGGATTATACTGAGGAAATCACGCATCACTATCATAGGCACCAAGATTCTGCCCAAAACAAACATTCATCTTTTCCTGCAAATATTCTTCTAGTGAGGGTATATTCCACAAATCATGGAATACCACAATCTCCAAAGAATAATAATAGCAGATCAAGAAAAAAGCAATGGAAACTGTACTTGATGGGTTTAAACAGCCATATTACCAATGATGAACTGTGCACAAAAAGGTAACATAAAAGATATCCTCAAAGAGATATATGAATAGAAAAAGAGATGTGCTCATGTAGGAGAAGTGAGGGATAACATAAATATTCTACTACTACAACACCGGTACCAAAGTGATGTTTAGAGACCTAAAGGTTGGCTCTCATCATGCTGGGTGGACCACCAATAAAAGATTTGTTGTAGGACAGCGGTAAGAGTAACATAAGATGAGAAAGCATGCATGAGTTGTCAACTGTACTACTAGGGAGAATACCCATCCTTGAGACCACACATCCATTGAAATACTGAAGTCAGTCATACAGTCAACTAACATTTATTAAGTACCTACTATGTGCCAAGCACTATGCTAAGCTCTGGAGATAAAAATTTATGCTGAAGATAGTCCCTGCTCTCAAGAAGCTCATAGACTAATAGGGGAGATATGTAAATAATTCTAGACAAACAAGATATTTACAAGATATACTGGAGATAACCAATAGAGGAAAAACACATTAAGAAGGATCGGGAAAGGTTTCTTATAGAAGGTGAAATTTTAGCAGAGAAGTGAAATGAAGACAGGGAGATCAGAAGACAAAGGTGAGGAAGGAAAGAATTCTAGACATAGGAGATAGCCAGTGAAAATGCAAGGAGCTGAAAGATAGGGCATCTTGTGAGAGGAAAAGCAAGGCATACTTTTATTGACCCTAAGTGGTTCCACTCTATCATTTTAAAATGATAGATGGGTAGTCTATGTGACCTCTCCAGTCCATTCCATGTCAAAGATCTCTATATCAAAAATATTTATAGCAGTTCTATTTCTGATGGCAAAGAATGGGAAACTTAAAGGAGCACCCATCAATTCAGGAATGGCTGAAAAGTTATGGTATTTTAATGTAAATGCATACTACTGCACTTTTAAAAACTATTAAAGGAGTCATTTCAGAGATACCTGGAAAGACTTACACGAATTGATGCAGAGTAAAGTGATTAGAACCAACTTCTACTATAACAACAACACTGTAAAAACAAACAATTTTGAAAGATTTAATAAATCTGATCAATGTAGTGACCAGCCATGATTACACAAGACTGAAGATGAAGAATGCTATTTTCCTCTTAAGTAGGTCACTCAATGAAATAGAATAGCATTGAATTTCTGGCTGCCATATTTACTCTTTAATAATATTGACCTTGAAGTCCAAGAAAACCTCCAGATTATTTTAGACAAACTTTCGAATGTTCTACATGGATTGCTATGGTTGGGGAAAAAAATGTATCACCTATAGAACAAACTTCTAGTAAGAAACTTCCAGTAATTTTATTAAGTTGGTCCTCAGATGATAGACACTGGACTCACACTTGAAGCATCTCCAATTCGGTAATTCAAGAAAAAGTCAACATTGATCACATTCCTATAGGAGCAGATCATTTTTCTACATGCAGAGGATACAATAACAGTCCTTGTCCCATAAAAAGCCCACATTCTGGTAGAATTCTACTTGGTAGCACTTGTCAGAGCTTCTATTAAACTAGCATTCAGGATCATTTCTACAAAACAATGAAATATAGTAAAAAAAAAAAGACTTTAATGGTGGACCTTGCACATTAGGTGCTTACTAATAGTTGAATGAATTAATGAATAGCTGTATGTGCATATCTTGCTTTATATAATAGTACTGTTCCTAAAAAATCCTATGAATTGTGCTTTTAAAAATCAAAGTTACATTTTAAATTCATGATGAAGACATGCTTTAGTGGACTGCTATAATGAATTATTTGTTCAATTGACTGACCCTTTTGTAAAAGGAATTAATCATTAACTTCTCTTTTATAAAACTGGTTTTTTTAAGATGATATTTTTATAGAAGTTCACTAGTTATAATTATTATTAATAGTTTACTTATACTGTGGTTTAAAGTTCACAAAGTACTCATTTGCTGCTCACAACAACCTTGTGAGGTGGGTACTATTATTACCACCATTTTATAAATGAAGAAGGAAAGCTAGGTGGCACAGTGGATAAAGTGCCTGTCCCAGAGTCAGGAAGGATGATTTGTATTTGTGGCAAGTGACACTGTTTTTATCATTATCATGAAAAAAGCTGCATAATGTAACATAGTAGACACTCCATTATTCAAGTTGAAGTGATATGATCCCTCCCCTCTACACATTTTAGAACCAAGACAGACAACACTGATATAAACAGAAAGCAAACAATAGAAAACTTAACTCTGGACAAACACAAAAGATAAAATGAACAGTATTATCAAAGAGGAAAGTAATAAGAGTGGAGGTTAAACGCATGCTGCAGTCATAAGTGGAATAATCCTTATGGGAACTGAATGTTGATAAAGGAGGAAGCCTCAGGGAATTTGCTTCTCATCATCAGAATCTACACATAATGCATGTAACTTAGCAGTATAAAAGGAAATTTTAAGCAAGTGTTTTGAATTAAGGGCTCCAGATTTGCATGCAAATTATAGGATCTCAGAATCATCCGATATCTCAAAAGAACCTCCTCTAACCCAACTCCATTTTTTTTTGTTGTTCAGTCATTTCAGTTGTGTCCAACTTTTGTGACCCTATTTTGGGGTTTTCTTGGGAAAGATTGGAGTGGTTTGCCATTTTCTTCTCCAGCTCATTTTATAGATAAGGAAACTGAGGCAAATAAGGTTAAGTGACTTGCCAAGGCCACCCAGCTAGTAAGTGTCTGAGGTCAGATTTGAACTCAGGAAGATGAGTCTTCCTGACTCCACGGCCAGTGGTTTAAACATTGTGACACCTAGCTGTTAGCTGTCCTGTTTTATAGATAAGGAAAATGAGACCCAGAGAGTTGTCAAGGGTCACACAGATGTCAGAGGTGGGAGCTGAACCCAGAGTTCAGCAAAGTTATTGTCTCCACTTATCTAGTCACAGGAAGCAGGATGGAAGGAACCCTGACCAGGGATTATAGATCCCATCATGGAGCCCAAGTCACCAGTTCTACTACTGATGCAATGGTGGCAATTTTCTGGGTCTCTGATTCCTTATCTGCAGATAAAAGTGATGGACCAGATCATCTGTGCTAAACTCAAATAGAAACAGGATCACTAACCCATACAGAAGGATCGTTGATAGCTCATAGATTAACTTAGAAAACCACATATTAACATTATCTATGTTTTATTGTATTTTTATTTATTTTGTTCAACATTTCCCAATTACATTTTAATCTGATCCCCCTGCAATCCATAGTGCTGAGCCAGATGCTTAACACCTCTGGGTCTTATGATCCTCCAAGGTTCCTTCCTGTTTTCAACTCCTATGAGTCCTTCAAATTAGATTTTCTTTGATCTTGAAGATTTGGGATAAACATATTACTTGTCGAACCTAGGGAGGAGTTAGAGATGTTAAAAAGTTAAGTCAATAGCAAGCTAATTTGGATAATTTTTATTTTATGGATATAAATGCTTTACAAAGTACTGCACAAAAAACATTTATTTATCAATACAGGCATATCCTGAATTACATAATAGGCTCATGAAAATTTTTCACAGAAGAAGGATGGCATAGTGGGTACAGAGCTGAAGATCTGGGTTAAAGTCTTACCTGTGACATACTGGTTATGTGACCTGGAACAAACTTCTCAATGTTTTAGGAAATCCTATAAATTTTAGAGAAGGTGTCAACCTGCATTAGGAGAAGGAATTTCCTTCCCTGGGAGTTCCCTGTAATGCTAATAATAGCATTTATATAGTCCTTTGAGATTTGCTAAGTGCTTTACAAATATTATCTCATTTGATCCTCACAGTTCTGACAGGTAGGTGCTATTATTCACTTCATTTTGCAGTAGAGGAAACTAAGGCTGAGAGAAGTTAAGTGACCTGGCCAAGGACACACAGCTGTTAAGTATCCAAGACAGGATTTTAACACAGCCTCCCTTTCTGATTCCAAGTCCAGCACGGTATCACTGAGCTACCCCTATATCAATGGAATCTCAGGTTCAGTCTCTATCCTACAATAAGTTTTATATAAAGTAAATTCTTCTATCGAATAGTCTAAAATGCACCAGAGAAACTCATTATTTAAAGGAACCTCGTGGCAAATACATTTTGTAAAGTTAAAAAAAATTCCTTTGTATTGAAAACAAAACAACTTATCTCTTTTCTAACTTTGGATTTTCACATATTAAACTCATCTTATAATTGTATAAAAATTAAATTAAGCCTCCAAAAATTGGTTTTCCTAACAGTAAGCAATAGCTGGGGAAACCAGCAATTTTCTAAAAGCCTGTGGCACAATCCAGAATGGAATTAAGTCATGTCTTCTGATCCCCAATTACCATTTTTACATCATAGAATCTTAGACCTGGAAAGAACCTTAGAGAAAACTGAGTACATCTCCTTCATTTTTCAGGTAAGGAAACAAAAGCCGGAAGGGCCTAAGATGCTTGCTCAAAGGCAAACAGATTAGCAGCAGAGCCAAACTCTCTTGCTTTCAGTTCAATTATAGATTTTCCCCCATATTGCTGTTTTAAATTTAAAGATATCTTTATATAGTACATTCACAAAGCTATTGCAAAAACATAGTTATTTCTACATTAGTCCTCTGATCCAGGTCCAAGGCTGGGCAAATTGGAATCACAGTTTCAAATGTTGGGGCTATTGTTGTTCAGTCATTTCAGTTGTTTCTGACTCTTCATGACCCCGTTTTGGGGTTTTCTTGGCAAGGGCACTGGAGTGGTTTGCATTTCCTTCTCCAGCTCATCTTACAGATGAGGAACTGAGGCAAACAAAACTAAGTGACTTGCCCAGGGTCACACAGTTAAAAAGTATCTGAAGCCAGATTTGAAGTTATGAAGATGAGTGTTCCTGATTCCAAGCCTAGTGATCTTTCCACTGCATCACCTAGCTGACTTGGATATGGAGGTGCTTAATTTTATGCATTAAATGCACAGAGACCAAGTTGCAAAAGAAGTTAAATGCATTGGGGAAGAGACTATCAAGTCAAGATAAAATTAAAAATAGTCCCTCCACATATGAGGGGAGAATTTGACAAGCTGGAATACATTCAGAGTGAGATGACCAGACCATGGAGAGAACTGACACAATGTCACACGAGGATTAGTCAAAGGTACTGAGTTTGTTTGACCTAGAGAAGACTTGAGTGGGCTATGGGTACAGGATTTATCTCTTCCAATATCTGAACAGCTATCATGGGAAAGAAGGATTAGATACAAGTCATTCCCCAATTGATAAATGGTCAAAGGATATGAACAGGCAGTTTTCAGGTGAAGAAATTAAAGATATCTATAATGATATGAAAAATGCTCTAAATTACCATTGATTAGATAAATTAAAATAACTCTGATGTACCACCTCACACATATCTGATTGGCTAATATGACAGAAAAGGAAAATAATAAATGCAGAAGATGTGGGAAAATTGGGATACTAACGCATTGTTCGTGGAGTTGAGAACTGGTCCAAGTGTTCTGGAAAGCAATTTGGAACTATAACCAAAGGGCTACAAAACTGTGCATACCTTTGATCCAGCAATACCACTTCTAGGTCTGTATCCCAAAGAGATTATAAAAAGGGGGAAAGGACCCACATATACAAAAATATTTATAGTAGTTCTTTTTGTGATGGTGAAGAATTGAAAATCAAGGGGATGCCCATCAATTGAGGAATGGCTGAACAAGTCGTGGTATATGAATGTAATGGAATATTATTGTTCTATAAGAAATGATGAGGCAATGAATTTCAGAAAAACCTGGAAAGACTTAAATGAACTAATTCTGAGTGAAGTGAGCAGAGCCAGGAGAACATTTTACATAGCAACAGCAACATTGTGTGATGATCACCTATGACTGACTTAGCTCTACTCAGCAATATAATGATCCAAGACAATTCCAAGAGACTCTTGATGGAAAATGCTATCCACATCGAGAGAAGGAACTATGGAGTCTGAATGCAGAGTGAAGCAGACTATTTCACTTCTTTTTTTCTTTCTACTGGTTTTTCCCTTTTGTTCTGATTCTTCTTTTACAACATGACTAATGTGGAAATATGTTTAACATGACTGGACATGTATAGCCTATATCAAATTGCTTGCTGTCTTGGGGAGGGAGAAATGTTGAATGTTGAAAATTATCTTTACATGTAATTGGAAAAAAATAAAATACTTTTAAGATTAAAAAACAAAAAAAAGAAGGATGAGATTGGTTCTAGGGAAAGAGGGTAGGAATTAGGAACAATGGATTAAAGTTATAGGAGAGAAACTCCTAAATACACAAATGGATTTTTAAAAATCTCATCAATGTGGCAATTCCCTCCATCAATTCAGATCCTAGTTCTCCATGATGACCTCTTCTTGACTTTTGCTCATATTCTCCCATCAGTTCAGCTTAGGGAGTCTACCCAATATGCTGGAGTCTCCTTTGTGACTTCCTGGCACACCTAGGATACCAAAGGAACACATAGGTTGACCAGTGTTGACCCTTAGATCTTTTTATGTAACTGGTTCATTTTTCCCCACTCATACAATTCTTTATTGACATTCTTTCTTCCTCTTTTCCATAACTCTGCCTAATGTGTTACAGCTTCTCACATTTATCATGCACCTCTCCATTACTCTTTGGGGTGACTTTCAATTTTTCAAATCATCAGTCATTACAGTCTTCTACAACTCATGGCCAGACATTAAGGCCAGGAGGTTACTGGCCTTTAAAAGGTGGATCTTTGTTTCAGGTAGAAGATTGGGATCATTAAAAAAAACCTTGTAATTTCCCAACGACAATCCAACCTGTTCTCTTTCTCCTCTTCAATTTCGTGCCTGCTTCATTGTCAAGTACAAATGTTCTTCATTTTTGCAGAGTGAATCCTAAAACCAGATTTCTTCCTTTTTTAATTAATTAATTTATTTTTAGTTTTCAATATTCACTTCCATAAGATTTTGAGTTTCAAATTTCCTCCCCATCCCTCTGTTTCCCCCTCCCCAAGACAGCATGCAATCTGATATCGGTTCTACTTATGCATTGATATTAAATATTTTCACATTAGTCATAATGTAAAGAAGAATTAGAGCTAATGGAAGAACCACGAGAAAGAAAAAACAAAGCAAAACAATAAAAGAAAAGTAGAACAAATAGTATGCTTCCATCCGCATTCAGATTCCAAAGTTCTTTCTCTTGATGTAGACAGCATTTTCCATCATGAGTCTTTTGGGATTATCTTAGATCCTTACATTGTGAGAAGAGCTAAGTCTATCAAAGTCGGTCATGGCACAATGTATAAAACCGGATTTCTTAACCTTGTGTGTGTGTGTGTGTGTGTGTGTGTGTGTGTGTGTGTGTGTGTGTGTGTTGTGGCCCCCTTGAGGTCAGGGCTTTGGACTCCTCTGAATAATCTTATAAAATGAATAATTGAAGAAAGTGCTAAATTTCAGTTAGAGGATATTGAAAATAAAGATTTTTTTCCCATTCAAGTTCATAGAATCCCTGAAATATACCCACAGATATGGTTAAGAACCCAGCCACCTAATTGTACATCACATATATAGAAAATAATCAGCCTTCTTTCACTTGGCTTTTCTTGTGTAGATAGGCTTCTGTTTGGTGAGAGTTCACCATCTCTAACCTGATCCAGATGCTCAGCTGCAGTTCCCTAGCTGTCTTCACACTATGTTCCTGCCCTCCAGTCTCTATCTCTAACATTGCACTCCAGCTTCCACCATGGGACTTTGGGCTTCTGATTAGTAGATTCCACCATTTCTGGCCCAATGCGTACTCTTCAGCTGCTGTTCCCTCGCAACGTTTACACCATGTGACACATAGATCACCATTTCACCTCACATTTTCTACCTCTAGATCTGGGAACAATAATCAAAACAACATTACCATTTATAGTATGTGACAATGTAAGATGCCACTCAACATCCCTGTGTCTTCCCTGACCAAAACTCCAATCTGGGCCACCATTCTCCGATATGTGTAGTCTTACTCCATCTGAATATAAGCTCCTCGAAGGACAGGAATAGTCTTCCTTTTTGTATTTTTATTCCCAACACTTAACATAGTGTTTCCACAATCTGGCTAGCAGCTTCTGTGGGGGGTCCAGATCCACCCACAGCCAGCACCCAGAAAGCTGCTGGACGTCCAGAAAGCCCAGGTTCTTTTGATATGCCTTAATAAGGAGAGCAAGGTTAAGGGGTTGGCAAGCTTACTTTAATTCAGCACACAAATATCATTCACCTAGTTCAGGGGAAAAAGCCAGCACTCTGAACTTCAGAACAAAATACAAGCAAATCACAAACTTCAACAGACAGACCTTGTCTGATTCAAATCCCAATCCATAGTTACCAGAGTTCAACAAAGTCTCAGCATCCGGGTTTACAAGCTGAAGGGCTCCTTAGCTACAGCTGCCCGGAGTCTTGACATCAACACCATCTCAAGAGCCCAACATCTGGGTTGCAAAGCTGGGGGGCAGTTTGCAGCTTGCCCAGAGTCTCAACACTCCTTCCTTGAGTGTGCC
>CM053624.1:163886860-163925078 GCA_028646595.1 Phalanger gymnotis
GGCAGACTGGGGAACAGGGCAACCAGAATGTACGCCATCTTGGAGTTGGGGGGGGGGAAATGGGGAGAAAATTTGTAATTCAAACGCCTGTGAAAATCAATGCTGAAAACCAAACATGTCAAAAATAAATTTAAAAAAAAATTTTTTTTTGATAAAAAAAAAACAAAGAAAAAACAAATGCTTTTCTCATTCATTTCATTCATTCTTTCCTTCTCTTCCTCCAGGAGGAATGTTTTTACAATATTCTGGGCCTTGATCCAATCAGCACAGTGTCAAATGCAAAAAGGAACATTTAGAGACCTTAGCACCATCAATGCAGACTCCCTCTTCTACTCAGACTCCGGACTGGACTGTCTCCATGAAAGCAGTGAACACACACATTCCCATGTCTACTTCTCACTTGATAGTAATAATATTCAGTGGTAGGATTCAAATGAATTAACAACCAATTCTCCACAGAACCAAGTGAAAGCGCAGCCCAGCCACTGACATGGTGGGCACAAGCCCCGCCCCTGCTAACAATTGGTTCCCAGAACTCAACCTAAAATTAGGTACGGGTTCTACCAAACTGGTGTGAATTGGCTGAATCCCACCACTGGTAATATCTAATTAATTATTAACTAATTGATTAATTTTATTAATATTTTAATTAATGTATGTAATTATTTTAACTAATTAATTTATTAATATTTTAATTGACAATATTTAATTTTAACTATCAATTAACTTTATTAATATTTAATAAACAATATTAATAATCAGAGGAAAAATGAACAAAGTTCTCCCTGTTGTTATATCGTTCAAAGCATCTTAAATGACTCTGACAGGCAGGGCACCCAGAACAGATCAGCCAACCAACCTCTTGGGAGCTCTGGTTTCCTGGAAAATTAAACTCCACATGATCTTTTACCTGAAACCTTTCCTGATTCCTTCCTACTGCTAGTGTCCTCTCTCCTCAAACTACCTTGTACTCACTTTGTCTATAGCTTTATATTTGTTGTTCTTCAGTCATTCAGTGGTGTCCGACTCTTTGTGACCACATATGGAATTTTCTTGGCAAAGTTACTAGACTAGTTTGCCATTTACTGCTCCAGCTCATTATATAGATGAGGAAGTTGAGGCAAACAGGGTTAAATGACTTTCCCAGGATCATACAGCTAGTAAGTGTCTGAGGCTGGATTTGAACTCAGGTCTTCCTCACTCCAAGCCTAGTCTTCTTTTCACTGAGCCACCTAGCTGCCTCCATAGCTTTATATACCTATGTATGTATATATTGTTTCCCTCTTGGGAATGCTATATATGTCATATATGCATAGATTTTATGTATTTCTACAAATATATATATATATAGATATGTTTACATATTATGCATATATATGTGTATATTTATATGCATATGTCTCCTTCTTTAGAATGTAAGCTCTTCGTCTTTCTGGCAGCTAGATGGCGCAGTGTATGGGGTATTGGGCCTGGAGTCAGGAAGACTCATCTTCCTGAGCTCTTCTGGCCTCAGACACTCACTAGCTGTGTGACCTTGGGCAAGTCACTTAACCTTGCTTGCCTCAGTTTCCTCATCTGTAAAATGAGCTGGAGGAGGAAATGGCAAACCACTTCAGCATCTTTACCAAGAAAACCCCAAATGGGGTCTTGGAGAGTCAGAAATGACTGAATTGAACAGCAAAAATTCTCTGGCAGTTTGCACAGTGAACAGCTCATAGGAATAAAGACAAGAACTAGACCTGTGATTGTGCTAACATAGGAAATGCTGAATGAGGGAAGTCCCTCAATGAAAGCAGGTTGGCACCTTCTCTGATACTCATAGTAATAAAGAGGTGCCAAGAGCAACGAAAGGCTACTGACTTGCCCAGGGTCACATAGTCAGTAGGAGTCAGAGGTGGGATTTGAACTCAGGTCTTCCTAGCTCTGAAGTCAGCTCTCTATCCCTCATGCCATGCTGCTGGCACAACTTAAGGACTTAAATGCTTGGTGACTGAATGATTGACATAAATGTATGGGAAACATTAGAGAAAAGCATTTAAGGTGGTCTTCATCTCTAATGAATCATATTTTTAATTATCAAAAAAAAATTAAAGAGTAGGATCTCAACACAATATCTGACATGTAGTGGGTGTTTAACAAATGTTTACTGAATTGAATTGATCTTTGGTAAATGACAGAAAGATACAATACAATGTCACTGCTTCTCCCTTCTGACACTCTCATCAAGAATGTCCTTGTAGAATTATTTCTTATCTGGACCTATGATTTCATTGATATAGGGAGCTCCCATTAGGAAGTTTCCTCTACCAATGCAGATTGGAGCATTCTTTGTAAGAGAATTACTAGGCGCAATGAGAAGTTAGGTGATTTGCTTGGGATCAGTTTGCATTAATGTCTGAACCTGAACTCAGGTCATCCTTGCTCTGGGCCTAGCTTGCTATACTTTCTGCCTTTCTGCCTCTGTGGAGATTACTCTCATAAAAATTGCATATAGGTAAAAGAGAAGGCATGTGGAGTAGTAATTCTTCATCTTCTACTGGCTGCCTTTTTTTAATAATAAAAAGGTCTCCGATTTGTTTTCCAGACCTTTGTGTCTTTTCCTTTGCATACTTTGAAAAATTGTGTCACCTTCAGCATGTACCTCTGAATTTGCAGTCGGAAAAGCTGGGCTTGAATCTGGGCTCTGCCCCAAACTATTTGTGTAAACTGAAGAAAGTTACTTAAACTCTCTAAACCTTGGTTTATTTATCTACAAGATGGGGAGATTGGACAAGATGACCCCTTAAAGAGGATTCACTTTAGGTAGCCTTTTTCTAGTACCAATTATCCTTTGGATTACAAGGACCTCCTGTCCAAAATTTAGATAATACCTGGTCTTGGCCATCACTGAGCTTACTACAGTACTGTAGACAGGTAAGACCTCCCTACACACAAATTTCCATAATATAAAACAATATATAAGTACATATTAAAGAGATATAAACAAAGGGCCAAAGCAGTGAAAGTGATTACCAACTGGTCCAAAGAAGAAGTCTTTCGGAGAAGGTATATGTAAGTTAAACTTTAAAGTATGGGCAAGGGGCAGCTAGGTGGCGCAGTGAGTAGAGTACCAGCCCTGGAGTCAGGAGGACCTGAGTTCAAATTCAGCCTCAGACACTTGACACACTTACTTAGCTGTGTAACCTTGGGCAAGTCACTTAAACTCCAATTGCCCTGCCTTCCCCCCCTCCAAAAAAAAAAGAAAGAAAAAAGAAAAAAATAGAAAAAAGGATGGGCAAAAATTCAACCTTTAGAGGTGAGAAAGTACAAAAGACATGGGAAAAGCTTTCCAAGGATAGGGAACAGCACTGCCTAAAGTACACTGGCAGGAGAGAACAAAGTGTCCATAGGGATGGCCAGAAGGACTGAGGCACAAAGTAGAGAGCTGGAAGTTTGTGAAGACAAGATGGTGCCACATGCTGGGACCTTGAATGGCAGACAAAAGAGCTAAAATTTTAGTTGATGGCTTATAGGGATGCTCTTAAAGATGTGATTTTAAAACAATCTTTTTGACATTTATTTGAACTGAAGTGCTTTGTTCCAGAGCTTTGAATATTTGCTGATTTTTGCTTCTCTCCACTGTCACAATAGATTGCCTAACTAACAATGTACTTATTCATGGCTCTAGAGAGAAGAGAGTCCTTGGAACACATAAATGACTTGAGCTGTTTATTCAATCATTACCCACATATTTAAATGTATTGGAAGAGTCTTAACAAACCAGAGTCAATCTGCTTCAATTTTCCTCAAAATCTTCCTTTTTTCTGTGATTTAAATTATATATTTAAACTTCTTCATGTATAGTTATTTATAAGCTCATCAAGAAGTCAGGCCCAATGAGTATTCCTCTGGGAAGCATCTGTGTATCACCCTTTTACAATCCTCGGTAGAGAGAAGCAGGCAAACTGTTTTCTGGGCAAATTCCCCACTGGTTGGCCATTTATCCACTTTGCCTTCATTATAATATGTGCCAAAAAAGAGTAAAAGTGACCTCTGTGAAAGCTCACTGTTGAGGAAAGAAAATGAGCTGCTCTGCTAGGAGGTGTGAACCCCAGTAGGATTCAGGGAACTCCCTCAGGGATGTTTCCAGCAAGCCAGCGCTCAGAGCAAGGTGGCATTGATGTCATAGAGGCGACACACCAGAGAGGTTGTCAGGCATCAGGGGAGAGAGGAAATGCAGTCATCTAATCTAAACTTTGGGGAATAGCAGGCAGAGCAAAAAGCAAGGACGGCACTAAATATTAGAGCAGCACACATCTCAGAATTGAAGCTAGAATGAAGTTCTGTAAGGCTAACTAGAGGATATAGTTCCACCAAGATGGGCACTTGGTAGCTATCCCACCCCTTAGTTATACAGAAACTTCTATTGAGCCTATTCCCAATGGGCAGGAACATTCCAGCTTCAGGGTACATGGGAAGTGAGAAATTATGGGTTTGGAGGAGCTGCTGCTTCCAGGGCTGCTGTGGAACCTGCTGCAGGCAGATGCATCATTATCCGGAACATGCTAAGGAAAAGGGGATTGCAACGTCTCACTTTTTCACAGAGACGCCTCCTGAGCAGCACTCTTGCCATGACAACTGAGGGAGCCAAAAGTTGCAAAAGAAGAAAATAAAAGTCTGTTCAACCCACCTGTCTGTCTTTCTTCTTTTTTCCCCTTCTTTCATGCAGTTCCTAGTTGTTTATGTGCAAGGAAATACGCTGGATATGGATGAGAGTGAAAAGACTACTGTCTTAGTCAGAAGGCCAGCTCCAATGTAAGTTCTGACATATATAAGCTGCCTGGGCATGAGTAAATCTCTCTACTTCTTTTAGACTAACTTTCCTCACCTGTGAAAAGGGGATAATAATATTGTGAAGAAAACAATTTGTAAACCTTGGAGAGGCAGCCAGGCAGTGCAGTGGATAGAGCTGGACCTGGATTCAGGAGGAATCTCTAGACTCAGACACTTACTAGTTGTGTGATCCTGGGCAAGTCACGTAAAGTCTATCTGCCACAGTTTACTCCTCTGTTAAATGCGAATTATAACAGCACCAATTTACTAGGGTTGTTGTGAGGATTGAATGAGCGATCATAATTATAAAGCGCTTAGCACAGTGCCTGGCACAGAGTTGGTTGTTTGTCCTCCATTCTAGAAGAGGAGCAAAATGACATCACTATGTCGGGGGCAAGGTACAGTGTGTCCAACTGTGACTGATCAGAACAATGCTCTGCTATAGGTCAGGCACAAATAGTCCATATGAACATTTGGAGTGGAGATGTCTCTAAATGTGCACATTTAGCAGTTCTTTTGAGCGATTGCAATTCTGCTTTGCTCATAGAGGACAGCGGTTTCTTTAATGCAGGCACGCCATGCTGGGAGGTTCTGTGCAGGTGATTCCCATGTCTCATAATCAATTCCAAAGTTCTTCAGAAAGACCTTGAGAGTGTCCTGGTATTGCCTCTTCTGACCTCTGTTTGGGATTCAAACAATGAGGTCCTTGAGGGCAGCAATTATGTTTTTGCTTTTCTTCATATCCCCAGCATTCAGTACACAGCCTGACAAACAGTAAACAATGAATGCTTACTGACTGATGACCAGTTCAGTCTATAATAATGTTCTAGTTCAAATAATTTGGCAAAGTTCTCTAGGATGCTTTGAGATCTGTATCTGTGGCATGGTGATCTGTCATCTGTCAGTCCATGAAAGAGGAGTTTCTGATGTGTAATTCTAGCTACTAGATCAGATCTTACTCAGTATTCAGTAGGAATTAAATTTTTACAGTCTCCGATGTTGTTTTATCCTTTTTCTACCACATCTTTGCATTATCTACATTAGTCATTAAGTTCAGGGTTCTTAAGGATACCCCTCTCATAATTTCTGGTGCCAATGGTCTGGTTGTGAATTATTCAGGAAGATGATGGGTTGACTTGCAAGTGAATTGGATTTAAGTGAGTAGTAGTAGCTGCCCCATTGGGGATCCAGCTGGCCAGTTCCAGTTGGGCAATGATCCATCCATTCTTCCTTCCTTCCCTCCTTCCGTTCTTCTTTCCTTCCTTCCTTTGTCCACATGGGGAATCATGCAATTACATGTGGGTGCTCTGCCCAGAGGAAAGTAGATCTCTTGAAAAAGAGCTTGGTCAGGCCCACTGGGATTCAAATAGAGCTTCTTGAGTATGCCTTAAACCCAGATCACTCTGGCTTTCACTCATTGGCCAACAATAGGTCCCAGCCCAAGCTTCACTTGTTCATTGTTTGGGTTTTGATGGTTTAGACTGCCAGAAACCCTGAGGGTCTTCCACTCCCAGATTGATTTCTTTTTGGAGTAGGTAAAAGAGGCCACTCTTTGCCTCATTTCTTACCAAGTCTTAATCACCGAATGGGCGCTGCCTCAGACAAACTGAGACCTGAGAAAGACTTTAGCTTAAAAAGACCAAGGTCTCCCACTGCATCCAGGGCCATCACCAGTTGTCCTGAGCCATATCTTGCCACTGGACCCATATGGCTCTGGAGGAGAGAGTGAGGCTGGTGACTTTGTACATCCCTACCTCACTTAAATCCAATTTACTTACAAGTCAAAACATCACCTTCCTGATGTCATTGGTCCTCTTCAAGAATGAAGGACAAATAACAACAATCTGAATTATTATTGGAAATCCTTCTTTTCCCATAAACAAATCCACATGACTCAACTATTTGTTTGAGGTTCCTTTATCAACATGTTACGGACTGAATTCATCTGGGGGTTTCCCATGGAGGGCATATTGATTCTATCCTGAGATTATGGTCATTTCATAGGCTCTGTTCAGAAGTAAGATATTTTCAGTTACAATCAACAAATCCATTAGTATGTGTTTGTTATCAGCTTTACTATTGCTCAGTGAAGCAATGTATGCATATTTCAAAAGTATTTCTGCAGGGCTTTTGCGTGTTTATCAGATGCCCTAAAAATAAATCTATCAATTTTCTTCCTCCTTTTTAGGTATAGAAATATTAATCTTTCTTTAGTTGCTTCAGGCTGATATATGTGCCCTGTATTTTTGTAGGGCTTTTACGTGTTTATCAGATGCCTTAAAAATAAATCTATCAATTTTCTTCCTCCTTTTTAGGTATAGAAGTATTAATCTTTCTTTAGCTGCTTCAGGCTGATACATGTGCCCTGCATTTCATTAATATTGTATGGGGTTTTGTGGGGGATATTTCCCAAATCTGTTATGATCTATTCTGAATTATTATAATCCAGTTCTGAATATGTACATTAAGCCATATGTTGTATAGGTATTAGTTGTTTTAAATCTTTCAGTTTCGATCTCAGGATGTTGGCAAATCTCTTAACACATTTAATCATATGTTAATGTTCTAACTTTATGCTCCATGTGTCTTACCTAGAAGAGTTCAAGGTATTTCAATGTATTACCTTCACCCACTAGTTCAATGTGACTTTTAGATTCAAAATTAAAACTTTCCATGTCTATCTTTCCTTAACGTATGTTAAGAATTTTACAGAGTCTAAATAATATTTTGATATCACTGAAGATTCTACAAGATGAAGGAGCAATTATTAATCTGTTTTTAGTGATGCCTCATAGATGGCACAGTGGATAGAGCTCTGGGGCTGGAGTCAAGAAGATTCATCTTTCTGAGTTCAAATCTGGCCTCAGACACTTACTAGCTATGTGACCATGGGCAAGACGCTTAAACTTGTTTGCCTCAGTTCTTCATCTGTAAAATGAGCTAGAGAAGGAAATGGCAAACTATTCCAGTATCTTTGTCAAGAAAACCCCAAACGAGGACATGAAGAATTGGACATAGCTGAAGGGACTGAACAGCAGCAACATATGTTGAGCATCTACCACATCCCAGGCATGGAGCTAAGTGTGACGGATATAAATGCAATGAAAAAAAATCTTATTCCCAAGAAGTTTATAGTCTATGAGAAAGACAATGAGTATATACAGAATAAATACCAATAAACACAAAGTTGCTAAACATCGTAAGGTAGTTTGAGAAGAAAGGCACATGAATTTGAGGGAATTGGAAATAGTTTCATGAAGAAGATGGTGCTTGAGCTGCATCTTGAAGAAGGAGAAAGGAGAGAGAAGATGAGAAGGAAGTGCATTCCAGGTACAGGGAACAGAGACATAGAAATAGGAGATGGAGTGCTGTGTGAGAAGAACAGAAAGAAGGCCAATTTGGCTAGACTGAAGATTATAGTGAGGAGAATAATGCACAATGAGGCTAGAAAGATAGGTTCGGACCAGGTTGTGAAGGGTTTTAAAACTACATGGAGAAGTTTGTATTTTATCCTAGAAACAGCTTACTGAATAGACAAGTAACACAATCAGATATGTGCTTAAGGGAAACCACTTAAGAAACAGGGGAGAGACTTGAGTCAGGGAGCCTAACTTGGAGACTGAGGCAATTATCTAAGCAAGTGGTGATGAAGGCCTGAACTAAGACAGCAGTTGTGTAAGTAGAAGGAGTCAAAGGTGAAAGATGTTTTCAGGTAGGGATGACCAGGTTTGGCAACCAGTGGATGGGAACAAGGAATTGAGGATAAAACCAAAGTTACAAACCTGAGAGACTAGAAGGAGAGAGATGTCTTCAATAGAAATAGGGAAGTTTGGAAGAGGAATGGCTTTGTGGGGAAAAGATAATTTCTATTTTGGACATGTTAAGTTTGAAATATTTTCAGGATATCAAGTTTGAAATGCTGTGAAGAGGCAATGATGTGGATTAAGCTCAGGGGTGCTACCATGGATCTGGGGTCACTGGTGTAAAGATGATCATTAAACCAACGAGGTCACTAAGAAAGTGTAGAAAGAAAAAAAATGGGGATTGAAGACCACTCCCAGCAAGAAGCCATGATATGGATAATGAACTAGCAAAGGAAACTAGAAAGGAGCAGCTAAATAAGAAGGAGAAGCAGGAGAGAGTAGCCTCATGAAAGCCAAGAAAGGTGAGAATATCCCAAAAGACAGAGTGGTCAACTGTGTTCAGTGCAATAAATCAGTCAAGAAGGAAGAAGACTGAATGAAGGCCATTATATTTGGCAATTAAGAGATCACTTTGGAGGGAGCAGTTTTAGTCAAGTGATAAGGTTGAAAGCCATATAACAAAATATGTATGGGGAGAAAGGAAGGGAAAGAAGGAGAGGGAAAGGGAGGGGGAGAGAGGGAAAGAAAAGGAGAGGGAGAAGAAGAGAAAAGGAGAGGAGGGAGAGGGGAAGTGAGAGGGAGAAGGAGGGAGGGAGAGACAGAGGGAGAGGGAGAGGGAAAGAGATAATGGTTTTCAAAATCCACTTCAAATAGGCAGAAAAAGTATGCACATATGTATTATATAAATAGATATATACATATATGTCTGTATACACACATACTTGGGTACAAAGAAAACCAGACAGACTTGGAGACTATGAATGTATGCCATACAAGGTATGCCCCTGACAGCACCTTCTTTTTAAAATTTTTGTAGTATTTTATTTTTTCCCAGTTACATGTAAAAACAATTTTTAGCATTCATTTTTAAAACTCTGAGTTCCAAATTCTCTCCCTTCTTCCTCCCTGCCTCCCCTTCCCAATGAGAAGGCAAGCAATTCAATAATGGTTATATATGAGTAGTCCTGCAAAACATTTCCATAATAATCATGTTGTGAAAGTTAACAGATCCTACTCCCCCCACCAAAAAAAAAATCACAAGAAAAATAAATAAACATTAAGAAGAAGGTTTCAATCAGACACCATAAGTTCTTTCTCCGGGGATGGATAGCATATTTCATCACAAGTCCTTCAGTTTCCTCAGGTCACTGTATTGCTGCAAATAGCTAAGTCATTCACAGATGATCACTGCACAATATTGCTGTTACTTTGTACACAGCACATTTCACTTTGCATCAGTCCATGTAAGTCTTTCCAGGTTTTTATGAAAACATCCTGTTCATCATTTCTTACAGCACAATAGTATTCCATCATAATCACATACTAGAATTTGTTTAGCCATTCCCCAATTGATGGACATTCCCTCAATTTCCAAGTCTTTGCCACAAGCAAAGAGCTACTATAGATATTTTTGAACATATAGGTCCTTTTCTTTTTTTGTTTTTTTTATCTCTTTTGGGATGCAGACCTAGTGGTGTTATTGCTAGGTCAAAGGGTATGCATGGTTTTACAGCCCTTTGGGCATAGTTCCAAATTGCTCTACAGAATGGTTGAATCAGTTCACAACTCCACCAACAATGCATTAATGTCTCATTTTTCCAACATCCCCTCCAACATTAGTCATTTTCCTTTTCTGTCCTATTAGCCAATCTAATAGATACGAGGTAGTACCTCAGAACTGTTTTAATTTGCATTTCTCCAATCAATAGTGAGTTAGAGCATTTTTTCATATGGCTATAGATAGCTTTATTTCATTTGAAAACTGTTCATATCTTTTAATCATCTATCATTTGGGGAATGGTTCTTATTTTTATAAATTTTATTCAGTTGTCTATACATTTGAGAAATGAAGCCTTTATCACAGAAACTTGCTTCAAAAATTTTTTGACAGTTACTATTGCTATCTGTATTTCCCTTCCTCCTATTCTTCTCCCCATTTATTCTATTCTCTCTCTGTTCATCCTGTGCCTCCTGGAAAGTGTTCTGCTTCTGACAAGCCCCTCCCCCACTCTGCCTTCCCTTCTATCACCCCATCCCTTTCTGTTATCGCCTTCTCCCCTACTTTCCTGTAGGGGAAGATAGATTTCTATACCCAATTGAGTGCGTATTCCCTCTTTGAGCCAATTCTGATCAGAGTAAGGTTCACTCACTGCCTCCCACCTCCCCCATCTTCCCCTCTACTATAAAAGAGTGTCTTGCTTCTTTTATGTGAGATAATTTACCCTGTTCTACTTCTAGCCTTTCCCTCCCTAAAAGGGAATGCCAGCATCAGAGGTTATAGGATGACCCTGACAGAAAAACTCCAGCTGAAAGGGTTGGGGAGAACCAGGTCCAAAGGTTTCTCTCCTGGCTGGTGTCGGAAAACATGGTAAATAAGGATACTGAGGCAAGTTATCCATAGGGGTTCTACTCCTCTTCACAAAGTACCAACTACTCCCTCCCTGCCTTCCATAAGTTTATGGTCAGGTAAAGAACCTTGGGGGCATCCTTTTTCTCTATGAATAGATGAAAATTTTATTAAGATATCATAATCATGACCATAAGGACATATGACAGGGATCAAATTGGTATGCAAGTGTTTCAGTTTTCTTTTGCTCTGTGCTTTTTTGGGTGACATGGGATTATCAACAGAGTGTTGGGTGCATAGTAGACATTAAAATAATAGTTGATTAATTTTGATTTTTGCGGGTTTTTTAACATTTAAATTGAGAGATCTGCAACAACACTAAATGTATGGTATAACAAATCTGTCAAAAACAAGAAAAAAGAAGCACAGAAAGTGGCAAAACCAAAGGCTAGGAAGAGGAATGCTTTTCTATTTACCAGTGCTCTCTTTATCACTTCCTACTTTTTTAATCTTATTATCCAACTCTAGATAGGGATTCTGAAGTTAACCTCTATGTACCCAAAACAAAGTAAATGCCACCATGTGCCGGTCATGACATTTGCCATCATGATAAAGTTTGTTCTCAGCCATTTTATCTAGAAAGAGCTGGAGGCCTTTTCAGAGGAGTCTATATCATGAGGGTAATATCATGTCAGAGAACCAGGCAGCTTTGGAATAAAGGAGAGATAGAAGGAATTGTCAAAGGGAGACAGCCAGCCCAGCTCTCCCTGTGTTTTTAAGAACATCTTGGAAGCAGATTGGCTATCTGATCAATAGGTATGGCTGTTCAGCCTGCCATTTCTATGGGACTAGCAATGATTTAAGTAGATTAACTGAAAGCTCTTCTGCCTTTCACTGCTGCTAAACTTCTTTACGTGCCTTTTGGGGTCTTCGTTGAAAACGCTACTTTGAAAGGTACTCAAGCAATGCATGTCCTAACTGAAACCAAGAGTGTGCACACACATGCATGCTCCCACAGGGTTCACTACAAGTCACCTCACCACACTAGAAGAAATGAAATGTGTATGTGTGTGTGTGTGTGTGTGTGTGTGTGTGTGTGTGTGTGTGTGTGTGTTGACAGGAATAAGAAAATCTTGCTACTTCTTAGATGATAGGTAGAAGAGAGTAAAATCTGCTAGGAGTGATAGTCATGTAAGTCCAAACTCAACATTCTGCTTAATTAGATGTTTTCCTTTGTTGTTGTTTTATAAATGGCAAATCATTCTGAAATATTATTCAAACTCAAAGTAGGCTACTGGAAGACACAGCGGAAGAAAAAGGCCTTGGAGTCAGGGAAACTTGAGTTCAAATATGGCCTTCGACACTGTCAGGGTGAACCTAGCCTACTCACTTACCTTTTCTGTGCCTCAGTTTCCCCATTTGTAAAATGAAGCTAATAATGGCGTCTACCTCATATGGGTTGTTATGAGATCAAATGAGTAACATGTAGTGGGTTTTGTAAACCTTAAAGTGCTACATAGCTTTTATTAGATATTATTATTATTAATAAAGGAAAACAAACTCAGCTTGGGACAAAAGAAAGCTTCATTTATGTCTTGTTTATTTCAAGACACTTTGTTTACCCTTGATCAATTCAAATCCACTTCCCTTCCTCATGGAACAGCAATTTACCAATTAAATCTGTTCCTTTTTTGCTCCTGGAATGAAGACATGATAAGCATCCACTTTGGAGACAGCGTCTGTCAGCACTTTACCTCTTTTTTTCCATGCAATGGGAGTTGGAATGGAATTTGCTTTAGCTATGAAGATATTGATTTCTTTTTACAGTAACAGTGGAAAAGAAAATGTTGCTTGGTAGAAATGAAGGGTGGAATGCTAGAGAAAGGGAAAAGTGAAAGGAGGGGGGGTAGGAAGGAGAAGCATTCTAATTCAGAGCTCCTAATCTCAAGGAGTGGCAGTAAATGGTTCAGTGGATAAACCTCAGGACCTGGAGTCAGAAAGATCTGGGTTCAAACTCAGCCTCAGACACTCACTGGCTGTATGACCTTGGGGAAGTCACTTAACACTGTTTGCCTCAGTTTCCTCACCTGTAAAATGAGCTGGAGAAGGAAATGACAAACAGCTCTAGTATCTTTACCAAGAAAACCCCAAATAGGGTCATGGAGAGACAGATACAACTGAAACAACCAAACAAAAAACTTCAAGGAGTCTGATCGCTTGTGGAGACAAAACTGTGGAGACACATATGAAACAGCAATACAAAGAAGTATATGAGTAAGTGCCAAACTGATCATTATAGATAAAGTGTTGTAGTAATTGAAGGAACTATCAACTTAGTCCAAAGTAGTCAGGGAAGGCTTCATGGATGGTCCCAAGCATTAGCTTTCTCACTTCACAATAATGATATGTGGGATGCAACACTGCCAAAGAAATTACTGTAAGAAGACATTGTCTTTCCTTGCCACTTGGATCTCACATGGGACTTTATTTGGTTACTCTGGTGCAGTGGATAGGGCATTGGAGCTGGAAGGCAGGAAGGCCAGAGTTCAAATCCTGCCTCAGACACTAATTAGCTGGGTGACTCTAGGCAAGTCATTTAATCTCTGTCTGCCTCAGCTTTCTCATCTGTAAGATGAGGATAATAATAGCACCGATGTTCCAGAGTTGTTGGATCAAAAGTTATTAGGATTAAATAAGATAATACATGTAAAGATCCTTGCAAGCCTTAAAAGCACAATATTTTGTTGCTGTTCAATTGTTTTAATCACGTACAACTCTTCATGACCCCATTTTGGGGTTTTCTTGACAGAGATAGCAGAGTGGTTTGCCATTTCCTTCTCTAGCTCATTTTACAGATGAGGAAACTGGGGCAAACAGGGTTAAGTGACTTGCCAAGGGTCACACAGCTAGTAAGTGTCTGAGGCCAGATTTGAACTCAGGAAGATGAGTCTTCCTGACTCACAGCCTGGTGCTCTATCCACTGTGCTACCTAGCTGCCCATAAAGCACTATAAAAATACAAGCTATTATATTTGTATCATAGCTAATTATCTGCATTTGTGGGCTAACTCTCTTTCTACATTACAAACTCCATGAGGGCAGCGACTATATTTCTTCTAAACTTCTCTTCCTCAATGTTTACACAAAGCAGGCCCCTAATAAATGTTTGCTTAATCACAAAAATACCAACAGAGCTTTACATATGAACTGAAATAGCATCTCCATTTCTGAATATATCAAGGACTTGACAGGAAAAAGGACAGGAAAGGAAAAATGCCAGCCTCTCTTTTGTGAGTTCCTTGAATAAGGGTCACAATACACTCCCCTGTGACCAATATTGAAGATGCCTAACCACTGGGAAGCCAAGTTTCATGGGGAGGATGGTGAGGAGGAGTACACTGGAGTAGGAGAGAAAATCCATTCTTCGGCAATGCTCTATAACCTAGGGCAGTGGCTCAAATAGAAACAGATCCCTACAGGCCACATAGTGACTTAGAAAACCACAAGTTAACATTATCTATGTTGAATTGTAGTTTTATTTACTTTGCTAAACATTTCCCGATTACATTTTAATCTGGTTCAGGCTGCACTCCAGAGTTTGTGAGGTACATATGGCCCGTGGGCAGCTAGTTTGACAACTCTGATCTAGAGTACTTTAAAAGATGGGGGCTGGGGAAGTAGGGAGAGGAGTCAAACTTTAAATCCATAAGATCTTTGCTTTGATTGGGCTCAGCCTGCTTCCAGCAAGAATCTGAATGCAGAGAAGTGGGTGGTCAGGGAAACAGGTTTGTTGCTTCTAAAAAAAAAAGTTAAGCCTGAACTAAACAATTCCAGACCAAGCTGTAATTATTCTATCGGTCTTCAATAAGGAGATTCCATAAACCTCCTCCATGAGTCATTTATTCTAGTGCCTAAAAACCTTTTCTGTAAATGGTCCTGCTTCTGTTTACCCTATTATAGCTTATTTCTTTTTTTTCTTTCCTTTCTTTCCTCCTTCCTTTTTTTCTTCAGAACTTCCTTCCTTTCTTCTTTTTTCTTTCTCTTTCTTTCCTCCCTTTCTTCCTTCTTCCCTTTCTTTCTTCTTTCCTTCTTCCCTTTCTTTCTTCTTTCTTTCCTTTTTTCCTTCCTCTCTCCCTCCTCCCTTCCTTTCTTCCTTCCTCCCTCCCTCTTCCTTTCTTCCTTCCTTCCTTTCTCCCTCCCTCCCTCCGCCCTCTCTTCCTTCTTTCCTTCCTTCTTTCCTCCCTTCCTCCCTCTCTCCCTCCCTCTCTCCCTCCCTCCTTCCCTTCCTCCTTCCTTCCTTCCTTCCCCTATCAGGGCTTTGTTTATTGTTTAGCTAATTGTCTAGACTTAAGAAAGTAATGGAGAAAATGTTAATGATGCACAGTAAACTTAAAAGTGTGCCTTGAGTACATCACATTCATTCATTATCTGTTTATTTATTCATTTGGGGGAGACTTGGCTTTAAACATTCACCAGCACATCCTTGAGTGAAGATATTTAAGAAAAGTCTATTGGGAAGTTTGCTGAGGGGATTTATAAACTAGATCAGACCAGGTAATGGCTGGGATCTCTTTTAGCTCGATGATTCTTTGATTCCAGAGGGCAATAAGTCTTTTCTCCAAAGCAAAAACAAAAAAACAAACAAAAGAAACCTAATTCTTGTCATGTTTCTTTATAAAAATGCTTCTAATAATTTGTCTTTTTTTAAACTTGCCCACAAATGTTCTTCTGCTCCCAAGTTACAGAGCCTCAAACTGGACCATCAAAAAATATTCTTACTAGAACAAAAAATCAATTAAATATATTCATTAAACATCTACTATGTCTAAGGCACTGTGCTAAGCCCTGGTGATACAAGTATAACAAATCATGCAGTCCTTCTTCACAAGGGCTGAGGAATAGTTATCTACCTCTCTATTTGGAGGTTAAAAACAGTGTGAAATGAGTCAACTTGGACTGAAGAGCTGGATAGCTAATTCATAAGTTCAGTGTGTAGTCTGCTGTGAACTCTGGATCGTTCCTTGTCCTTACACATATTTAATCATCATCTGGCAGCTATTTCATCTAAAGAAATGAGATGGAGTGCAATTGCCAACCACATCGAGTACATTTGGAAAGTTTGTTTATAAGGAAAAGTATAATGATATACCATAAAAGATGTTACATAAGTAAAAACCTGTGAGTTATATCCCTAGGTGTCCCTTCACAGTTTTATTTTAATTTTTAAACAAAATACATCTGCAATATGTCTCACATTCATCTCACATTCTTTTCCATCTCCACTGTCCACCCTAGTTCAGGCCCCCCCTTTCTTCTTACCTGGACTGCTGCAATCATCTCTTAAATGGTTTCCCTGCCCTTAGACTCTCCTCTGGTACCATCCATCCTGTACCCAACTTCTCCACTGGCATAAGCAGGAGGCTTATAATAATAATGATACCTCACATATAGCATATTTTACAAAGCATTTTCTAGTACCTACTTGTTTTGTGCTGGTTACTCATTTTCAGTTGTGTCTGACTCTTCGTGATCCCATTTGGGGTTTTCTTGGCAAAGATGCTGGAGTGATTTGCCATTTCCTTCTCCAGTTCATTTTACAGATAAGGAAACTGAGGCAAATAGGGTTAAGTGACTTGCCCAGGGTCATTCAGCAAGTAAGTGTCTGAGGCTGTATCTGAGTTCAGATCTTCCTGACTCCAGGCACAGAGGTCTATCCACTCTACCACCTGACTACCCTAGTACCTACATACCAAGTATCTTTGGCAATATTGAGTACCAAGGGAATAGTGAAATCACAGGGCAAGGAAGAGATGAGCTTAGCACTTTATAGTCTGATCTAGGTTAGCTCTATATAACACAATAAAATTATACACCCTCCCCAAAGCAAAAGAATTGCCATGATAGCTAGGAGACATAGCATTCATAGAGAGTTGTTGTTCCTTCCCCATGTCCCTTAAAACAAAACAAAAAAATCACAAAATACAGTACAGATTACCTCATAGGCCATTAGAGAAATGTTTCCAATGCTCTCTGTTGTTGTACAATTCTGAATCAAAAAGACTTTGAAACTATTTCTCAGACCAAAATCTCAGCTTAAAGAAAGGCTTTAGTAATTTGGGTTTTTTTTTTGTTCATAGATGTAATATACCAAATAATATAAAAGACTCTTCACAAAGAAATGAGAAGATAAGAGAAGTAGAGACCATCAAGATTTGGGTCTAGGGACTAAGGTGGACCCCAAGGGGGATAATATAATGAAGAGCTGTCCTTTTCTGGTATATTTATATTAATTTTACAGAAAATACCTTTAAATTGAGTTACATTACCCTGGCAGTAACTTCCCACCAAAGAAGTAATCCTAGGAGGTATTTAAATTTTGTGTTCACTATATATGCACATATCTCAAACTAAAGAATATTTTTAAGGCAATCCAAGTTTAGAACACTCCTGGAAAGAACAGCATGGAAAATACTGGGATAGAACCTGAAAGACAGTGCCTTATGTAAACTGTAAACACTTGGATGTTGTCATAAGCAAGTGGGTAAAATGGTGTGGGGGGGCAGGGGAAGGGCTTAAAGAAAATTCTTCCCTAAAATTATATTTATATATTTTGTTTTCACATCACCAATATTTCTTCCATATCCCTCTCCCTTCCCCCTTCCAGAGAACCACCCCAGAGAGTAAAGAATATTTTTAAAGGAAGAAAAGGTGAGAGGGATGTGGAGGAAATCAGCAAAACCACTCATCAAGTACATCAAAAAAAAATTTTAAATATACTGAGTGTTTCAAAAGTCTTAAGGAAGTTTTTGTTTGTTTGTTTTTTAAGCCCTAACAGCCTAAAACTTCATTAAGATGTTTGGGATAGACACCCTGTATATGCAATGTTCCACACTTGTGATCTCCCAGTTCTGCCTGGAAATGGCTTGGGGGTGGGGGTGGGGGGTTGTCTTCTCATATTTCTTCTTTGAGGTCATGCTTGTTCTTTGTAGTTTTGCAACATTCATATTTAATTTTTATTACTTTTAGATTCTTTCCATTTCCATGCTTGTATTCATTGTGTATATTGTTTTCCTGGCTCTGTTTATCCCATATCACCATGCTTCTCTGTATTGTTTTTTCTTATAGCACAATAATATTCCATTACATTAATGTACCACAGTTTGTTTATCCATTCCCCCATCAAAGGTAATCTACTCTGTTGCCAATCCTTTACTACTACAAAAAGTGCCCCTATAAATATTTGGGAGTATATAGAGGTTTGCTTCTTATCAATGACCTCCTTCGAATATATACTTGTATTGGTAATTAAGATGGGCCTTTTTTTTTTACCGTTTTCTGAAGTTCAGGGAAAATACAAACAGAGATTACAAGCATACATTATATAACCAGAGCAAATAACACACACAGATCAACAGACAGATCTCTTATCTATCTGACCAAATCACAATAGTTACCAGAGAGAGACACCAACATCTGGGTTTTCAAAGCTGGGGAGCTCCAGGGTCTTGGCTGGTCAAATCACTCCACACTCTTCCAGTGAGTGAGAGCCCCAAAGCAAAATGCTAACCTCCAAGTATATATACCCTTTTTTGGTCCCAAAGGCTTCACACCTAATCAGCAAAAGGGTGTGGGCCTGGGGCTTAGCACCTAGTAAGACTCAATCAAAGGCACTTGATTACTTTCACATTCTAAAAGAGAAAATAGTAAAAAAAAAAAAAAAAAGTCCCACTTTAATTACCAGTACAATGCTTTTCCTTAAGTTTCAAATCATAGAGTAGTTATAATCCATTTAAAAGAATGGTATAGTAGAAAGAACCCTGAACTTGGAGTCATGAGACCTGGATTCAAATCCCTGTATATGTACCCTGGTTCAAATCCTTATTTATTAACTGGGAGACCACAGGCCAACCAATGATGGTGCCAGGCACTATGCTAAGGACAATTTTTTTCTCATTTGATGTTCATCACAACCCTAAGAGGCAGGTATTATAATTATCCCCATTTTATAGATGAGGAAGCTCTGGTAAACGGAGGTTAAGTGACTGGCCCAGAGTCACATAAGTAGGAAGCATCTGAGGTCTGTTTGGAACTCAGGTCTTCCTGACTCTAGGCCTAGGTGCTCTATCTACTGTGTCACCAGCTGCCATGCTGAGTATCTATCTCATGGGACAGTCTTGAGAAAAGTACTTTGTAAACTGTAAAATTCTATAGACATAAGAGCTACCATGAGTTTATAAAGGCTTCAATCCTGAACATCAAGTCAGATATTTGGTTCTCTAACCCATTTTCCTCTATCCTAAAGCCTTTAGCTTTAGGTAGGTAGTCACTTCCATAGTTATTCATGAATCAATCCCTTCCCCCCATCCCACTACAAACTCCTTCGCTTTTCCTTCCATTATTAATTTTTAATGTTGCTGCTCAAGCTTCCTGTGTGTCCACTCAATATTACTCTAGTAAACTCCTGCTTCAGGGAAAATGACAAGGGGGAAATACATTAGGCAAGTCTTAGTTGAAAATAAGAAAACAACAGCTTGAAAATGAGATTTCTCCCAAATCACAAAGGAACCTTTCTAAGGAAACAGAGCTTAACCAAATAGCATATGCCGTAGAGAGAGATAGGGAGATACCTGCTCAGTGACTAATGTAAAATTAAAGAAGTCTCTTAGCTCTTCTGTCAGTACCAAGTTAGAGAAGGGAAAGGAAGTAAAGGGAAGAAGTATTTAGCAAACACTGCTCTGTGTCAGGCACTATACTAAGCTCTTTAGAGATATAAATAATTTGATCATTGCAAGAACCTTGAGAAGTAGGTGTCTTTATTACCCCATTTTATATTTGAGGAAACTGAGGCAGGCAGAGATTAACTGACTTGCCCACCATCACTTAGCTAGTAAGTATATGAGGCCAGATTTGAACTCAGGTCTTTCTGACTCTAGGCTGAGTACAATACCCATTGCAATTATAAAGTCCAATAACCTGCTATTTAGATAAAATGTAAAAGCAGCCCTTCCCAGAAAAAAAAAACAAAACAAAACCTTACTCTCATTGGATTTGGCTTAATATACACACTCAACTGAGTATGGAAATCTATCTTACCCTACAGGAAAGTACAGGGGAAGGAGATAAAGGGGGGATGATAGAAAAGAGGGCAGATTGGAAGAAAGGTAGTCAGAAACAAACACTTTTGAAGAGTGACAGGGTCAAAGGAGAGAACAGAATAAATGGGGAGTGCCCCATTTATTGGGATGGATGGAAATATAGTCTTTCACAACATGACTATTAGGGAAATGTTTTGCATGACCACACATATATAACCTATATCAAACTGCTTGCTTTCTCAATGAGGGTAGGTGGAGAGGGAGGGAGGGAGAGAATTTGGAACTCAAAGTTTTAAAAATGAATGTTAAAAAATTGTTTTTACATGCAACTAGGAAATAAGATATACAGTCAGTGGTGTATAGAAATCTATCTTGCTCTACAGGAAAATAGAAGGGAAGGGGATGGGGGGTGATAGAAGGGAGGGCAGATTTGGGGAAGAGGTAATCAGAATGCATACTGTCTTGGTGTGGGAGGAGTGGAGAGATGGGGAGAAAATTTGGAACTCAAAATCTTGTGAAAGTGAATATTGAAAACTAAAAATTAATTAATTAATAACAGAAAAAACTGAAGCCATTTTTTCACTAACTTCTATTCTTCCTTCCTTATCTCATAGCTCCTCAATAATATCCTCCACTATTTCTTCCTTTATTCCAGTCTCTGATGAAGACATAGTACTCCTCATTAAAGCCAACCTACTCTACAAATATACTTGATCCCCCCTCCTCACATCATCTCAAGTAGCTAATTACCCATTATTATTCTTTGACTCTTTCTAATCTTCTGTCTCTTCCTCTCAACTGGTTCCTTCTCTGCTGCGTATAAATATGCCCAAACATTCCATAGCCAATCAATCGATGCTAGTCATCTTAACTTTTGTCTTGCCACTGGATTTCAATGACTGGAAAAGAGAGCAAGGCTGACAACTTTGCACAATTCTGCCTCAATTAAATCCAATTCATGTGAGAGTCGAGACATCACCCCATGATGTAATTGGTCCTCTTCGAAAATGAAGGATGAACAACAAAACAACCATGATATATCTCCTCTTTCCCTACTCAACTCCTTGGAAAGCAGTCTGTCTTCTGTATCTCACTCATTCCACATCTCCAAGCAGTCGTGAAATCTTGTCCTTTCTCTCTCCACAGTATGTTTCATATAGTGTCCCTCTCCATTAACATTACCACCCTACTGTTTTCAATCCCTTCATGTCTCTTGCTTGGATTATTATAACAGGTTCCTATTCAGTTTCTCTACTTCAAATCTCTCCCCATTCCAACACATCCCTCACACAACTAACAAATTAATTTGCCTAAAGCATACATCTGCATATATCACCCCAACTCAAATTACAGTAGCTCTCTATTACCTCTACCAGGTATACAAATGACATGAGGCAAAAAATGATTTTAATATGGTATCATTTCATAGTAACCATGGTCACGTGTGTCTATTGACACTAGGCCAACTCAGAACCTCTGACTTGACCAGATGACACAGGATTTGCCTAAATTTGGCTACTTTCTGTCAGGAAAGTACTAGAATTCATGCTATAGACATACACTGCATTGTTGTCATGTTGTACCTTTAATTCTATGGTTTTTTAAGAATAAATATAATATGAAAGAGTTGTGGATCTTAAAGAGCACACTTCAATGACTGTTTGAGGTATTGTAATGGCTGTTGGTGTAGAGAAGTCAAACATTTCAAGGATCATTCAAGCCTACAATAAAACAGGGTCAGTTGCAATGAAGAACAAAAGAAAATGCAATTGAAACATAAAACAAAAGCTCACACTCACCAATTATTGCTTCAAAATAGCCTAATTAATTCTTAGAAAAGAAAAAGCAAAGACCTTCAGAGAGCCCAAAAAACTAGAAGAGTTATTATTGATTGTTCTATGATGGAATAGGTTTCTTGAATGTGGTAAAATAGCTAAAAGACCAGTTTTCAAGAAAAAAAACAAACATCTACTACCATTGCCATTATAAAAAATGAGGCAGCTGGATGGAACAGTGGATAGAGTGCTGGGCCTGGAGGCAGGAAGACTTGAGTTAAAATCCAGCTTCGAACACTTAGTAGCTGTGTGATCCTGGGCAAGTCACTCAACACTGTTTGCCTCTGTCTCTTCATCTGTAAAATGAGTTGGAGAAGGAAATGGCAAACCACTCCAGTGTCTTTGCTAAGAAAATCCCACATGGGGTCACAACCGAAAGGTATGAACAACAACATTATGAAAAAATGTTCAACATGGGCAAGATGATACAGACTATAGTGGAGAAGATTGTAAAAAAAAAGTCTCTAATTTTTCAATTCAGGGCTATACCAAAACTATTTTCAGCAGTCTATGTGAACCTGCAAGACCTAGGCATGTTCATTAGACTGTAAAATATCCCAGTGATATTTTTTCCTCCCAGTGGGCTTGTCCTCATTGAGAAAGTGATTAACTCTGAAAATATATTTATATACTGAGAACAAAATTGTTCCAGAATTACAGAATTCCCAAATGGAGATGCAATACTGCAACACTGGTTGGCACAATGCCACAAATCATAAAATGTTAAGAAATTTATACAAGGGATGAAAATAATAAAGATGCTTCAATGGCCTGGGAACTCACCTAATTTAAACTCCTTTGAAAACCTAGGTGCTAGAAGCAAGGCTAGACTTGGAAAAATGGACTGTTTGCCAAGTCTCACTTAATATTCAATGTGATAAAAGGAAGTTTCATAATAAACAATTAAAGAGTATGCATGAAAATATTGCAAAATCAACGCTAAATCTTATAATGTAAGTGATTTCAGCAAGAAAGGCTACAATACATATAACATTTAACAAAATAGAAGGTTTGTTTAATGGAAAAAGTTGTATAATTTATTAAATATCAGGAAATTTATTTTATCTTTTCCTAAATAATCTTATACACCATTGTGCTACTAAATATACACCATGTTTTATGTATACCACATATTATTAAATATAAATGTTTGGCATTTAAAGGTCATAACACCATACCTTCCCCCATTCCTTTGCAGAGGTGTAGGGGTCCGTGAGTATGGAATATTATATATAACATTAGGTTGTTTCAAAGTATTGATTGGTTTTTTTTTATTTTTTTCTCTTCATTTTTTTCAAATTTCTTCATTCTATAGGATGGCTTTCTAGGAAAAGGAAAGGAAAGGGAAGGGATCGAGAAAAAAATCCAGGCAATACATTGTTCCCCACACCTGAACACCTTCTCTTGTCTCCATGCTTTTGAAATGGTTGGCCTCCATGCCTGGAATTCACCTTCTCCTCACTTCTGCCTCTTGGACAACCTGGTTGCATTCAAGATTCAGCTCAAGTGCTGTCTTATACACAAGTCCTTTCCTAATGTCCTTGTGCCCTCTCTCCCCAAACTATCTCATATTCATTTTCATAAACATTCTGTATATACTTATATAGGGTACACATTATCTCTGTAGAATGTAAGGTCCTTGAGTACAGTCTTTCATTTTTGTTTTATATCCCCAAACCTTTGCATAGTAGCACATAGTAGGCCCTTAATAAAACTCTCCTTGACCACAGAAAAGCCTAACCAATGGATGACTACCAGAACTGCTCAGAAAGTGCCATTTTTCATCAAGAGATTACTTCAGCATGGCTCTTGGATGTCTAAGAAACCACATTTGGCTTCATTTGGTAATTCCCAACCCAATCAATTTCTAATGGTGTTAAGAATCATTCCACCTCCCTCCACACTCTAATCTCTCGGGTTCACCCAATCCAAATAAAAATTGCTTATACCCACATCAAGCCAAAGAGCTCCTTTCGGACCATCACAGTTCAAATCTATACACTGGGGAAGACCCAAGAAACAACTAGAGATTCCTTAGAGATCAATGCCAGCCCGACATTTTTGATATGAGCTCTTAACATGTACCTGTGCTAGGATATTAAGCTCAGCTGGGTTATTCCTCAATTATTATAAGAAAACAGCTAAGTTTAAATCTGTGAGGGAGTTGACACTGAAAGCACTGCTTAGAGGCAGTACATAGATGTGAGTGAAGTAAATGATCTCTAAGGTTCCCTCTAATGTTCTAGGGGACTGGCCTCACACTAGAAAAGGGATGATGGCCATAGGTAATCCAAAACTGGGCACATTTGACTTCAGTAGTTAAGGAATGATGCTGCATATAATGTATCTGGTGTAATTTTAATGAACTTGATAATATTTTAAATGATAAAACACAGCATATTAATAGCTAAACACTACCCTGAATCACAAAGAAATTCTGATTATTAGCATCACTGGGCTGTTGATTTAGATTACTGATAGCTGCTTGGGATACATGTATATAATGTAGCCAAAGATGTTAAGCTTAAAATTTAAACCTTGATTCTGTGATTTATAATAAACTACACTGTACAATTTACTTTATGCTAGCAGTCCCTATGCTGCCTCCCCCAAATATATATGTGTGACATATGTGCATATACATATATATAACAATTTGTTGATTACAACAGTAAATACTGTAGATTTTATATATATATATACACACTATTTTGTTAGGTCACCTATAACAGTTTTTAACTGTCCACTTTTTGTGTCATTGTTTTCAACATGCTAAAAGTAATAAGGATATCTTTAAAAAAGGAATCATGCTTTTTTGAAATTGATATTAAATTAAATGAACTTACATTCATTAAGCACATTGTCACTAGTTAGAAGATAATTTGAGATTGTCCTGTGCTATGAAAAATTTACTCGTTAATAATTTATTGACACTACAGATAATTTTATATTGTAAAGATGCATAATATCACACCACACTCAACTCTACGAAGCTCAATTCAATTCAATAAACATTTACCAAGTAGTAATGCACTAGGTGACAGGGATATGTACAAAAATTAAAATGATCTCTGCCTTAAGGGAGTTTATATTCTTCTGTAATAATAAATGATATTTATGTACTACTTCATAGTTTACAAAGTATTTTTGCAAACATTGTCTCAAGATAATCAGTTTGAAGAGTATACATTTCTAAAAAATTATAATCACTGCTGCCCCCAAGGGCATTGGAGCACCACATCCTCTCTTTCTCCACTAAGTGGCCCCTTTCCTCTGGAACAATGAACATAGGGACCAGACCAGATTCAGTACTTCAGGGAAGTCCAGCTTCTAATAAGAAGGGTTAGGCTCCTATTGTCATCCTCTTTGGCTGGTGACAGACATATCTACCCCAACAGCCGAAGGGAAAATTAATGAAGATTTAGATTTGGCTCCTGTCTAGGTTCTACCCAAAAGGGTAGTATATAAAGGTACAATGTAAATCAAGTATGGGACACGTATTTATTTTCTACACACTAAAGAAATGCTACACAAGTAAGAGAGAAACTTAAAACAAGATTCAGTAACAGAATTACTATTAATCTCTGCAAGGATGTTGAAACTTAAACATCAGAATATGAAACAGTGTGGAAAACTGCTGAATATGTATTGTTACATTTCACCTCAGTTCTGCACTGTCCAAACAACTCCAGGCAAGCCAAGTCAGAGCTTGGGTTCAGTTTCTTGTGGATTGTTATCTTCTCCAGTCCAAAAATGCCTCTAACCATGAGTCAATTCCAATTTAAAAAATCCAGAATCTTCAACCTCTAGAACTCATGAGGTTGCCTCCAAGGATTGTTTTCAAGTTACCTAGGATTACGCAAAGAAATAGGAGAAAAGCAACCAGAGGTCTGGGTTTTAAGTTCAGCTAGTTAAGCTTTCCAGCTCTAGAAGTCTCATGGGGGAGGGGAGGGAGTGTAAGTGACCAGCCCCTGCCTCTACCACTCCAGTAAGAGGCACAAAGGGTATTCATATGCTCTGTAGCCAGAAGCAAAAAAAGACATCTGAGAGTAAAAAAAGACATCTAAGAGCAAGTTACTCCCATTTAAAAGTCTACTGAGTCATTATTTCTTCCTATTCAGTGGCCAATGAAGGGATTTCTTTATCCCAGTGGAAGCGGCTAGGCACTTAATCAGTGAGCAGAAAAGCTTTGTACCACCCCTGGTTACACATTATTTCTCATTTTGTCTCTCTGCTCACTTCCCTTTGCACAGATAACTGAGCTACATATAAAAGTTACTATTTCCTTAGAAAAAGCAATTATATTAAGATACTGAACCACTCAACTTCTACATTTATTTATAGGTATTATGAAACCCTACTATTTGATATATTTAAAACTATGTCGCATTCAAATTCCATCTGTATCCAACAGATTGAACTTTAAGCTATTGCAAAGCAAACATTCTTTCAAAGAAAAGAAAAAAAAAACATTTCATTAGTGAATGATATCTAAAGTTTTTGTCAGGGACTTGCTAATTCATCTTCACATTCAATAAGTTTATTTCTCTTGCCCCTATCTATTTCACTAATTAGCAACTTGGCTACAGGCTTAGATAACTTTCTGAAAACCTTAAATATACTCTTTGCAAAGAGTATTTTGGATAGAAATAGCTAGTATTTATATAAGCACTCTAAGATTTGCAAAGCACTTTTACAGGTACTACCTCATTTGGTCTTCAAAATGACTTTGTGAAGTGGATGCTATTATTATCTTCATTTTGCAGATAAGGAAACTGAGGCTGAGAGAGGCTAATTGACTTCACCAGCAACACATTTTTAGTAAATGTCTAAAGCAGGATCTAAACTCAGGTCTTCCTGACTCCTAGTCCAAGACTCTACGAACTGTGGTACCCAGCTACTAAGAAAAGGATATACATTTTCCTAAAAATGAAAGTAAAAGACGCATGGCTTCAAGGAAAAAGAAAACCATATGCACTCCAATATAATATGTATCAGTAGGTGCAATATTAAGCAAGGTGAGACTCTTTTTTTTACTGTTTTCTCTTTTTGAATGCTAAGGCAATCAAGTGCCTTTAATGAGTCTTGCCTTTGTTTGAATGGGACCGGTAAAGTGCGACCTTTTGTCTTTTGTTTTGGAGTGCTTCTCAGCACTGAGGTAATCAAGCACCTTTGAGTCTTGCCTTTCAAATGTAAAGGCAAGCAAAGTGAGACTTTTTGTTGTCTTTTGTTTGCATGTTTCTCAGCACTAAGGTTATCCAAGTGCCTTTGATTGAGTCTTGCCTTCTTTTCAATCAGGAGTCTTTGATGACTTGCTTAAGTCATAAGAAAGTCTAAGTTGTATGAGTTTGAGTCACATGGTAGTGATGCCCTCTGTCCCTGAAAAAGGGCATACATGATCTAGGGTTAGCATTTTGCTCTGGCTCACTGGAAGAGTGTCGTAGCCATCAGGGAGCCCACCCCCATCTTTGAAAACCCAGATGTTGATGCTTCTCTCTCTGGAAACTGTATCTATTTCTGTAGTTAGATGGTTAGAAACCTGTCTACTAGTTTGCATTTATTTGCTCTGTTTATATAACGTATGCTTGTAATTTCTGTTTGTATACTCTCTAAAGTTCAGGGTACTAGCTTTTTCCCCTGAACTAAGTGAATGATATATGTATGTTTAATTAAAGTAAGATTGTTAACTCCTTAAAGTTGCTTTCCTTAGAAAAGCAGATCAAAGAACTTGTGCCAGTAGCCCTCCTATGTGCTGGTGTTACTGGTCTTACACAGCCACAGTAGTGGCAAGTAGCATTGTTGTTACAGTAGGAATTATAATATTAGATTTCATTGCTCACTTTGAGGATTATTGGTGATGTTGCAGGTAGATTAATTTTGCTATTCAATAGTAAAACAAGTATAAAACTTGATTAAATTAAAAGCAATACTTTTAAGATGACAAGAAGCTAATTCTAACAGCAAAGCTTCTCTTAACATGTAGGAAGTTCAAATAGTGAAGAGCTCTTGAGACTTGGATATATCCCCAAGAGATTATCTATAATTATGATGTTGCACCCACAGACAGAAAGAAGATAGTATTTCTAGCAAACAAAAACTTTCCACCAAGTCTTATAACATACAGCTGCAGTTACTGCTGAGAAAAAAAGAAATTAGTAGATGGGAACAACATTCTGGTATTCAGCACCAGGACTGGGTCTTACAGTAGAATGTAGACTCCAACATTTTATAATTTTAAAGCAGGGATTCACAGCCTTTTGTGGTGATGCCTATGGGCTCCTCAGAATACTGTTCATAAATGCACAACATAAAATATTTAGGACCATGAAGGAAATGAATTATATTGAAACATAGTTATCAATATCTTTAAAAAAAAAGTTTATGGACCTCCAGGTTAAAAGCCCCTAGAAGAAAATAAGGAAAACCTTGATGATCATTCCATCTTTCCCTACCTACTGGAAAATACCAAGAATTCCATTTTCAGCTTATATCTTTCTTAAGAGTCATAGGGTGATCAATTTCCTCTTTTTACATATTAGAAAACCGAGGCCAAGAAATAGCAAATGATTTGTCTAAGTTCACAAGTAGGATGTAACAATTCGAGATTTTTAATCCAGTCCTCCTGATTCCAGATCCAACTTTCTTTTCTCCTCACCAGAATAAAGGAGTTAACAGCCAAAATGCTAACAGTTGGAGCATTTCTTTGTGTCTCGGCATAAAGGCCTTTTATAGAATGGGTGGGAGATTCTATCTCAATAGCACTGGGGCAAATAGGGGTTAAGTGGGCTTGAAGAGAGAGGGCTTCTATCAATGAGAGAAAAGGGCACAAGACAAGGAGATTGGGTTGCTAATTACAAACTGGCCCAACTTCCCAATTTTGTTTGAGACCAGTCTTGTTTATCATTTCTCTCTTCTTTACTTCCCTTAGGATATGTGTGTGTGCGTGTGTGTGTGTATACACTCCCGCAGGCATACAATAATGGATATTGTACTCCCTACATATATTGATTGTGTTGTATGAACATTTCAGTCAAATATCATTTATTAAGCGCTTACTGTGTGTCAAGCACTGTGCTAAGCATTGAGGATACAAGGAAAGGCAAAAATTATTTCTATTATACTTCCAAGTTTTTTTTTCCAGTTCTATCAAAATGTGGTTATGATTAACAGGCCATCATAAAAAGAGCTCCAAAGTTAATTAAACCTAAAGAACATGTGCAATGTGAATTTCCTGCAAGGAAGAGTTTTCTCATTAATTTTTTTAAATATAAAACCTAATAAATGAAAAACTCAATTTACAATTTGCCTTTATAGATATACCACTCTTCATACAACTGGCCCATTCCTTTTAATCTATGACAATTAGATTTTTGTAAACAATCATATTTTAATGCACAGTTTTTTTTAAAAGCAACTCTGGACCAAATATTTTTATAATATAAAATTTCTATTTTGCTAGGATTATAGCATCAGTAAATACAGATTTTTGCATATTAGGCTTTCTTAAAGTAGAGATATTGTAATCTGAAATGACATCTATATGAAGTAGTATCTACAGAAAACAAAATGCACACACTTAAAAACATTCCAATTTGAGTTGGAATTAATGAAACTAATCCCCATCCTATCCCCTTAATGAAACAATTATTGCTCTTAGTCCCCTCTCTGAAATTTGTTTTTGTTCAGTCACTTAGTTGTGTTTGACTCCTTGTGAAAACCCCATTATGGGGTTTTCTTGGCAAAGATACCAGAGTGGTAGCCATTTCCTTCTCCAGTGGATTAAGGCAAACAAAGGGTAACTTGTCCAGGGTCACTCATTTAGAGTCTGAGGTCATATTTGAACTTACTTCTTTCTGATTCCAGGCCCAGCACTCTAACCACTGCACCACCTAGCTCCCTCTCCCTCTGAATTTCAGTTTCCTATAAAATGAAAAAATTGGACTTGCTGATCTTCAAGGTTCCATTATATAAAACGTTTTATGGTTCTACTCTATAATGCTAAAATCCAAGAATCATCTAAGCTTGATTAATCAGAAGAGTATTTATGGAATGTCTGTTAAATCATTTTTACCATACTGGGAACCTTGGGACATACAGCAAAAAAGTCCAATACTCTTTTGTTTGGAATTGTTTTTGTTTGGAAATCTAGCCTCCCTCTCCAGACATATTTCATATTAAGTACCAACATGTACCACATGTTTCAGACAAACTGTCCTCCTCACTTTTACCCCCAATATGATATCGTATCTCCTAATACCATGCCTTTGCATAGGTTGTCCACCCTGCTTGGAATGCTCTCCATTCTAACCTCCAGCCATTGGAATTTGTAATTTCTTTTAAGGCTTAGGATCCTTCAGCTCAGGTACCATCTCCTACTCTGAAAAGTCTTTTCCCAGCCCCACAGGGATTTCCTAATGTGCCTTTTCCTCTTTCCTTTCCTCAAATTACTTTATATACATTTGCCTATACTTTGAATGTATACACCCGCATATGTGTTCTATTCTTACCACCCCCAGTGGAATATAAGTTCTTCAAGCACAAGAATTGTTTTATTTTTGTCTTTGTACCTCTAGCACCTTGCCCAGGGACTTGAACATAGTAGTTACTTAATAATCGTTTATTAAATTGGTTCTAGCCTGAAAGAACTAAAATCAATTTAGGGAGATAACCCTAATAAATGTGAAACAGCTGCAAACAATACAAGAGAGTTTACAACTACATGCCACCTTGTATGATAGACACTCTGAGTGTCAGAGGACATCACTGCTGTATTCATGGAAGTTTTCACAGAAGAAGTAGGACTTGGGTTGGTCTAGTCTGAGATGATGCTTAGGACATAGAGAGGTTAAGGACAAAGGGAAGGCATTGCAGGTAAGGAGAACATGAGCTGAAGTAAACACAAGGAAATACATTAGCATCCATCAACCAAATGGACCAGGTCTTTCACAGATAGCACACAGGAGCCACTGGAGTTCTGGGACTCCAGCCTCTAACAGGTTCATTCCTGATCAGACAGGAAGACAGCTTCAGAGAGGTGAATAATCAGCTTTATTCTAGTCTAGTCTTCTCAATGGATTGCTGATAATGGGAGCACAAGCTTCTACAGCATTTCCTAATCACCCTTCTCCCAGGGGCTATCAAGAAGTGGGGGCAATTACCCCTATGTCTTGATGGGGTCAGTCAAAACAGGCACAGCTGGTGCACTCTCCTAAATCCTCTCAAGCATCAATAGGGGCTGGTGGAGGCACATACAACATTACACTGTCATATTCCCTTATGGTTCCCTGTAGGTTCCCCCACTCACTGACCAGTGCTCACTTGCTTTATAGGGCAACAGATAAAGAAGGCATCTTGAAAACATTAAGCTCACAGGTTAACTTTAGCAATATTGTCAATCTGCACAAGTGTAGTAAATATCAATTATATCACCCCCATATCTCATGGCGCTGCCTCAGTAGGACTGTCTGTCACTGGGATTCTAGGAATTATTACCTAGGATGGTTGGGGCTATTCTGGGAGTAATAATATAACACATGGAAACTAGACATTGCCATGGCCATGGATCCTGAGAAACTAACCTCTAAAAGGATAACAAAAGCCTCCTTATATACACTGGAGATGGTTATGAGATGAACTATCTGAGCTCTTGTTGTTCTTCTTCTTTCATTCTCAAAGATGAGGCTGATGACTTGACTATCACCAACTGCCATATACAAAATGAAACTCAACATAGCTGCTGTTGATAACTTGAGAAAAATGAGTCAGTATTTTTACTGGTTTAAATAAAGACTATACAAATCCTAATCTATGACAAAAAAGAAAGAAAGCTAAGGTTGTCTACTGCTGCTCTTACCTATGCACACTTTGCTAACTTAATACTGACCTAGAAGATCTCTGTAGAACCTGAAGGATCCTCATAACTTTTATTCTGCGGTGGCCATTGTTATAAGAACAGGGTGATACATAAGAGAAGGAAGGAGCAAGGGAGAATGATTTTTAAAATGCATATCTGATTTACTAAGGGTTCTATAGTCCTTGAATGTGAATATACTTTTTAAGTTTCTTGGCTCCAATTAAGTTGCACTTCAGAAAAATCAATTTAACTCCATTTATTTTCAGAGGAAATTTTTCCTGTTTAGGTACTTCTATAGAGAGAGATGTTTACACATATAAAACAGTGCATACCATTTTTACCTATATAGAATATTAAACAGGCATCCCATTTTCATTTTTTTCAAAAAAGTTTATTTTTTTATTATTTAATAAATTTAATGTTTCACATAGAAAAAAATGAAACGAAAGAATATTTCAAGTCGCTAATAACATAAAAATTTCATAACAAAGCAACTCCTTAGTTTTCCTTAAATGAAAAATTGGCAAAGCTGACACAAGATAGGAATAGACAGGATTGAATGGGTTGCAGGAGAAAAAAAAAAGGTACACTAACACACTATTGGTGGAGCTGCAAATAATTGGTTCAACCATTATGGAAAACAATTCGGAATTTTGTAAAGAAAGTGATTAAACATGTCCATACTCTTTTCCCTGTGATTCCACTGCTAGGTATATGCCTAAAGGAAATCAATCATAAAAACAAAAGTCCCAAATATATCAAAATACGAATAGCAGCATGTTTTAAAATTATTTTTTATTAAAAAATATTTAACATTACCTACATTTCCCACTATGTCCTCACTTCTGACCCTCCCAGGGAATTAGAATGAAAAAAAGTTTAGCAAAATTAACCAATATATTGGAACATGTCTGCCATTATATACACGGTTACACATCCATGATTCTCACCTCTACGAAGATGTGAGAGGAGGTGTCTTCTGATATTTCTTCTTTGAGGTCATTATGATTTTCACATAGTTTAGTTTCCACAGTTTCCTTCTTGAAGTAATTTTACATTAATTTAGTCACTGTGAATATTGTTTTTCTATTTATGTTTACTATACTTTGTCTTTCTGTGCTTTGTCTTTCTATGCTTCTCTATATGCATTATATTTACCAATTTTTAGATCACACTAATAGTTCATTATTATAGTTTGTTTAGCCATTCCCCAAATCATTGGCCAACCACTTCGTTTCCAGTTTGTTGATGACACAAAAAAATTCTGCTGGAGATATTTTATTATATATGGAGCCTTTCTTTTTGTCACTGATCTCTTTGGAGGACATACCTAGAAGTAAAATCTCTGGTCCAATAGGTACAGATATTTTAGTCACTCTCTTAGAAATGAACTGCTAACCAGAACGGTCAAACCAATTTATAGATACACCAACAATACATCAGTACATCCCTCTTTCCACAACAACCCTAACATTGATTATTCTCCTCTTTTGTTATTTTTGCCAATTTGTTGGGCATAAGGTAGAAATTCAAAGTTATTTTGAGTTCTTTTATCATTACTGATTTGGAGCATTCATTCATACAGTTGCAATTCTTCTTTAGAGAATTGTCCCTATCTTTTGACCATTTACCTATTGGGAAATGGCTTTTGGTATTACATATTTCTGTTAGTTGTCCATATATCTTGGACTTCAGACTCTCAGCAGAGATAACTAATGAAAAAAAATTCTTAGTCAACTGCTTCCCTTTTTATTGCAGATACATTAATTTTGTCTCTCCAAAAGTTTCACAACCTCTTATAATTAAAATTATCTATTCTGTTTTTGTAACTTTCTCTCTTTTCTGGTTAAGAATTCATCCCCTGTGAATAGTTGGGAAAGGTATATAATCTTCTTATCATTGCTTCTGTCTGATCTTCAATGAAGCTTATGTGTCCATTTAAAATTTATTATGTCATAGGCCATGCTATGCCGCTCTAAACCTAATGTCTGCAAGAATGCTTTCTACTTTTTCCATTAATCTATTTTTTCTATTTTTTAAGCAGGACCAAATAGTTTTGATGATTGTTGCTTTGTAACTCACATATATTGTGACGTCTGGAAGGATTATCCTCCCTATATTACTACATTTCTTCATCATTTCTTCTTGATATCCTGAATCTTTTGTACTTCAAAATGAATGTTATTATTTGATCTGGCTCTATAAAGTATCCCTTTGGGAGTTTGACTGGTATAGCATCAAATCTGTAGATTAACTTTGGTAGTGTTATTATTTTCATTATAATGATATGGACCACTGAATATTCCTTCAATGATTTAAATTGTTTTAAAATATTTAAGGAGTATTTTATAATTGAATCTATATAAGTATTAAAAGTGCTTTGGTAGTTTGGCTCCCAAGTATTTTATGCATTTTGTAATTGTTTTACATGAGGCTTCCCTTTTGATTACTACCTTTAGAATTTTGTAGTTGCTCTATAGAAATCCTGTTGATATTTGTGGGTTCATTTTGTATTGTGCAACTTTGTTGAATATATTGTCTCAAATAGATTTATTTGGTAATACCCTGTGACTAAATAAACCATTATCATAAGCAAATGACATTCCTGATATAAATCCAGCTTTATCACAATGAATGTTGTTTTGGATAAAGTTCTTTAGTCTGCTTAACAGTATTTTATTGACATATATTGAATTAATATTCATTAATTATATTGGTCTATAATTTCTACTTTTCTCTATCTTTCCTGGTTTAATACATTAAGATGATATTTATCTCATAAAAGGAGATTAATAGATTACTTTCTCAATTTTTCCTCATAGTTTTGTATCTTACTGGTATAAATTGGTCTTCAAAAATTTGACAGAATTTTCCTGTAAATCTGTCAGAATCAAGAGATGCACCTTCCCGCCCCCCACCCCTACCTCCTCTGCACCACCACCTTTGGTAGCTCTTTTGTAGCACATTTTAATTCCTTTTCTGAGACTAAATAATTCAAGATATCTATTTAATGTTCTGATAGTTTGTAAATTTCATAGTTTTAAAGATAATCTTCTGTTTCTTATATGTTTTCAGTGTTCTCACTTCTTTTTTATTCTGGTTTTGTTGTGATTTCACTTTGGTGATTTGCTAGTTTGTCGATTTGGTTTTTCTGTCCTCTTTTTATTCAAAAGGGCTAAAGGTTATAAATTTTATTACATGCTCTTTCTCAACAAATCAGCTTTAAGTTATATTTTCAATTCTGTAGTCTGTTTGATTTCCAATTTATCTATTTCTCCTCTAATTTTCTAGATTTCTCTTTTGTCAGATTCTAGTATTTTTTTAGGTTTTTGAATTTCTTACTCTTTTAAGTAGATATTTTATCCCTACCATTAGTCCAAACTGCTTTGAAGCTTGCTCTCTTCCACCCTTCACCTCCCACCTCTTTTTTGTCAGCCCTTTACCTATTTGGGGCTTCTACTTATATTATTAGTTTCTTTTATTTAGTTATCCATTTTGCCCTTCTTTTTTTCCTTTATTTTCTCTATCCCAATTAAGTTGATACCTCAAAACTGCCCCTTCTCTCTTCAATTCCAACATTTTTTGTTTGTTAAGGTTTTTTTTTCCTGCACTTTTTTCCTAAGAAGAGGTTTTTTGCTTTGTTCCTTTCATTAATTATCATCACCTCCTGCTACCTCTGAAATTTTTTTTCTTTGATTCGCTATCTAAAATCTTATTTTTTTCCTTCTTTAATCTCTTTGTCTTCTTCATGGAACTGAAGCTTCTGAAGTACTGGCTTTAATGTCCTTCTCTGACCAATTTCTATGCTATTGCTTTTAAATTTTTGTAGCAGTATTTCTTGTAATACTGAAAAACAAGAAGCAAAGCAGATATCTATCAAGTGGGAGAAAGCTAAACAAATTCATGAATATAATGGAAATTATTGAGATATAAGAGATGATGAATATGATCCATATAAAGAAGTATGAAAAGACTAATATGAATTGAGGGCAAGGAGGACAACAAAAAAAAACAATATTTATAATAACAACTACAATGTAGATGGAAAGAACAAAAGAATCACAACTCAATGTTACCAAATCCTAAAAAGCCTCACTAGCTCCTTTCAAGGAGTAGAAGACTATGGGTGGGAAAGACTGCATATCTTTTGGTTTTGGCTGATATGAATAATTTTACTCAATTGATTTTTTTTCTCCTTTTGTATTCTTTTAGTAAGGGGTGAATCTCTAGGAGAAAATAGGAGGCATATATTTAAAAATCTAGGTATTATTAAGTCAAACAGCATCTATGATAATTTTTTAAATAGAAATGAATTTTAGGTGCTTTATTGGTCAAAAAATTAAATGAGATGAAAAATCCAGAGCACTGAAGATTTTAACTCAGACATAACTAAATCTTTCATGTTTCAACTGCCATAATAAGTGTAGAATTAAATTACACACATACTTGATCCTAGGTCAATTTTTTGCTGTCATGCTTCTAAAACACGGTATTAATGTAAGCGATATAGATAAACGAGGTATCACCATGTGAAAATTTTTCCCCACAGCAAACCTTCCTGCCTCCATGCAGAACAAGAGAAGTACTTATAAAACTGTACACTAAACATCCCTTCTAACCCACAAAAAAACACAACTGCTAAGCCACAAAGTCATATTGTAACACATAAGCCTCCATTATTTCACCTACTTTCTGAATTCAAATCCAGCCTCAGATACTTACTAGTTGTGCGACAACGGGCAAGTCACTTAACCCTGTTTGCCTCAGTTTCCTCATCTACAAAATGAGCTGGAGAAGGAAATGTCAAACTACTTCACTCTACCTGCCGAGAAAACTCCAAATGGGGTCATGAAGAGTTGGAGAGGAATGAAAAACAACAAAATTAATCTTCTAACTCTAGATCCCTCCATTAATCTTGTTGAATCTTTTTTGATTTTTTTCTTCAAAATGTATTAAAATGTATAACTTCACACAATTTGGAGAAAAAACTTCTTTCTAGCACTTAGATTTTTCTTGAATGTTTTTCCTTATGTCCATAAGAAATAAAGCTAAAATGATTAAAACTATGTTTTGATTAAATTAAAATTACAGTTTTTTCTGTTTTCTGCTGCTTCCAATTTTGTTTACAAAAATTGCTATTAAGAAACCTTGGTTTTATTCCATATAAGCATTACAAATGACAAAATGTAGAATTGCACAAAATTGTGATGATCTTATCTTTAGTAATCTCGGACTAATGCTTCAATTGTCACCTTAACTTGCATGCCATAGCATCATCTCCCTGATGTCATGGTCCTCTTCGAGAATAAAGGACAAAAAACAACAACCATGTTAAAGAAAAATTCTGAGGTGGCGGTTGGAAAGCTCCCCACCAGGTCCCTCCAAAAACCTATAAAAATTGGCTCTTAACCAGTTCTAGAACCACAAAATAGCAGAGGGAAGTAAGGCTCCAGCCCAGGACAGCCTGGATGTTCTCTGGGTAAGGTCTATCGCTTGCGGAGCTGGGAGTGGAGCAGAACAGAGCCCAGCGTGGGCGGTGGCAGGACTAACCAGACCCCAGACCAGGAGCTGGGCAGAGCAAGCCCTAGCACCCTGAATCAGTGAGCTGAGGCAGTTGACCAGACTTCTCAATGCACAAACACCAAAGACAACAGAGAAGGTTAGTGGGAAAAGCTGATGGGGACAAAGTGATAAGAGTTCATGGTTTGGCCACAGCCCTGGGGGCAGTGGAGGTGGGGCAGTTACAGAACTACAGATGCAGTTGCTTCTGGCCCCAGGCCCACCTGGTGGGAGGAATTAAGTGGCAGATCAGAGCAACAGTGCAGAGCATGCTTAAGATCTGAGTCCAATCTGGGTTGGCAGTTCTTGAGGAAGGAGGAGTGTTGGTGTGGCAGAGCTGGCTATATAGAAATAGCTCTGAAAATGATGGCACATCCCTTCAAGCTTGGAACAAAGTACTCTTTACTCTACAAGGAGTCATACTCTGATGAAAAACTCAAGTCAAGTAAGTTGGCTGGGAACATGGCCAGGCAGCAAAAATGCTCTCAGATTCAGTCTCAGACTTTGGAATCTTTCTTTGGTGACAAAGAAGACAAAAACATACAACCAGAAGAAGTCAACAAAGTCAAAGAGCCTACATCAAAAGCATCCAAGAAAAACATGAACTGGTCTCAGGCCATGGAAGAGCTCAAAAAGGATTTGGAAAAGCAAGTTAGAGAAGTAGAGGAAAAATTGGGAAGAGAAATGAGAAGGATGAGAGAAAACCATGAAAAACAAGTCAATGTCTTGCTAAAGGAGACCCAAAAAATGTGGAAAAAATTACTGAAGAAAACAACACCTTAAAAAATAGACTAACTCAAATGGCAAAAGAGCTCCAAAAAGCCAATGAGGAGAAGAATGCCTTGAAAGGCAGAA
>CM053624.1:163925578-163983512 GCA_028646595.1 Phalanger gymnotis
AAAAGTTTTTTTTTTATGCAACTAGAAAATAAAATGCACAGGCAATGGGGCACAGAGATTTATCTTGCCCTACAAGAAAGGAAGGGAAAGGGGGATGGGAGGGGAATGGGGTGACGGAGGGGAGGGCAGACTGGGGAACAGGGCAACCAGAGTGTACGCCATCTTGGAGTGGGGGGGGGGGAAATGGGGAGAAAATTGGTAATTCAAATGCCTGTGAAAATCAATGCTGAAAACCAAACATGTCAAAAATAAATTAAAAAAAAATGACCAAAAAAATGGCAATAGTCCACGTTGGAGACATTGTGGAAAGATAAGCACATTAATATATTATTGGTGGATATGTGAAATGGTATGATCATTTTAGAAAGCAATTTGGAATTATGCAAATACGGTGACTAAAATGCCCATGCCCTTTGAACCTGAGACTTTGTTACTGGGCTTATATCCCAAAGAAGCCATTACTATGAAAAAAAAAAGTCCTCATATACTCCAAAATATTTATAGCAGCACTTTTTGTGATAGCTAAGAACTGAAAACAAAGTAAACGTCCATCAACTGAGAATTAGATAAATTATACATGAATATAATAAAATATTACTGTACTATAGGAAAAAAATATGTAATGAATAAATCTACCACAATAGTAGGGTGATTCATAGGATCCTAGAAGCTGCTTCTAGAATTCTACTTAACAATGTCACGCTTCCTTGAGGAAGGCCCCTAGACCTTAGTCTGATGGAGAAGGTAATTTTTTTAAGGAAACTCAAGCTAGCTGTTGAGATAGTTCCATCTCATATTCAGCATGCTACAAATCTTTCTTGTAAGTGAACCCCACAAGTCCCCATGAAGTAGGAATGATCCACTGATAACCTCTTCTCTATAATGAGGCTTGTTGCCATGAAACTCAGCAATGGTTTCACTGAGAGAGGATGGAGTAAAAGAATCACAGGGCAATCCATTTCAGTGAGTTACCAGATTTTGTTTTACCTAACTGTAAGGCAGCCCCACTTCATTATTAAGTGCTTTCATCAAATATTCACTTAGTTTGGCAGCAAGCTAATGGTGCCCAGCCTCTTATGTGCAGATAAGATAAAGAAAATTATTGAAGCAGTCCAATAAAAAATGTCAAATCTTAAGCTATTTTAAAATAAAATTGATTCTTTAACTGAAAAAAAAAGAAGTTAAACAGCATAGGAAAGAGCCCAGTGCTACAACAAGATTACTATCCCAAGCACCTTGGGGAGTCAGTAATGTAAGACTTCAGTAACTTCCCACAGATCTCAAGTAGGGATGGATCAACAACTTTCCACCATCTGGCTCAGATCAGAAAAGAAACTTTAATAAAGGCCCACAGCAAAATACTTATGAAATGGATCATACTCTCCTGGACCCGTTTTCCAATGAGGCTAACTCCTCAGGAATCTGCAAACTACTTAAATTCCGATTGTACATAGAGCCGTGTCACTTTGAATTCTAATAAATGAAAGGTAAAGAAAAAAAAATCTTCTTCAAGTCACTTAGCTGATATATGATCTGAGAGAGACCTTAGATACCATGTAGTCCTATCATGTCAATTTTACATGCACATGCTGGAAATTAAAGCCCAGAGAGGAAAACAGACTTGATTTTACAAGGTCATACTACTAGTGGTAAAACTAAATTTGAAATCCAGTTCTCAGCTCTCAATCTAGAAGTATGATATAGTAGAAAGAATATTGGACCTGGAGTCTGAACTAGGCTAGAATTCTACTTCTGACACTTAACCATGGGCAAGCGACTAAAGCTCTCTGAGGCTCCGATTCCTTGTCTGTAAAATGGGGATAATAATACTTCCACAAGCATTTATTAAGTGTTTACTATGTGTCAAGCAGCTGAGAATGTGCTAAGAGCTGAGGACACAAACAGTCAAAAATATGGTCCTTGTCTTCAAGAGAGACAAAGCAAGCAGATCAACCAGAAGGCTTTTTCAGTAATCCAGGCATGCGGTGATGAGAACCTGTAGCAGAGTGGAGTCTGAATAGAACGAAGGGGACGTATATGAAAGATGAGCTTCTGTGAAGTTAGAAATGACAAGACTTGACAATAGTTTGTATATATGGAGTGAGCATGAGAGAGGAATTGAAGATAACAGTGAGATTGAGAAGAGGTGTCTGACAGAATGGTGAACAGTAATAAAGATGTTGGGAATGGGGGGGGTTTGGGAAAATGATGAGTGGAATTTTGGACATGTTGAGATTGAGATTCTTATGGGACAGCTTGTATTTACCACATTTTGCCTACATGAATGAAATAATGTCCTAACTGGTCTCACTGCTTGTAGTCTCTGTCATTTCTAATTCATCCTCCACCCAACTGCCAAAATCAGTTACAGTATTTTCAAAGATGTAGTTACGTCATTCTCCCTGCTCAAAAAAACAACAAGAGAAAAGACAAGCTTCAGGAGTCCCCTTTGAACTCTACTATAAACTCTTTAATCTGGCAATTTGGCACTACCTATGTTTCTAGTCTTATTTCATATTATTCCCTCTCGAGTTCCAGTAAAAACGAACTACAGACATTGTTGTTCAGTCGTTTATCAATAGTATCCAACTCTTCATGACTCTATTTGGGGTTGTCTTGGCAAAGATACTGAGTAGTTTGCCATTTCCTTCTCCAGATCATTTGACAGATGAGGAAACTGAGGCACACAGCTAGTAAGTGTCTGAGGCCAGATTTGAACTTAGGAAGATGAGTCTTCTTGACTCCAGGTCTGGCATTCAACATGCCATCTCCTATTTCAATAAATCCACATGAACCATCTCCCATGCCTACGGAGGCTCATCTCCACCTTCCAAAATTTTCCTTCGAGGCTCAGGTCTAGTGATACCTTTACCATGAAACCTTCTCTGAACATATCCACCTCCTTCATCCAACTGAATTATCTTATCATTCAAATTATCCTACACCACTTTATCTGGGCCTCTCCCTTACTTGGACCCTGATCAACACCTCATTGTATTATACTTAGAGCATGATTCTGCTCTTGATTTTCCAGACTCCTCTATCATTCTCCAGCAGTCTTCTCACCCTGGAAGATGCCTCTGCCCCTGTAGCCCCCTCCTGATTAGTGAGTTGCTCCTTGGAACCTCCCTTTGAGAAGTACCCAAGCCAGTCATGTTCATTCCTTTACTCCTTTCTTGGCTCCACCAGTGGTTCTCTGGACTTCTCTACCATGCCTCACAGGTGGGTAATTTCTCCACCCCACTGCCTATTTTTTTAATATGTTATCACAGCCTACTTGAAAGTAAACAGCTTGAAGGCAGAGACTTTTTCTTTTTGCTTATATATGTATTCCTAAGACTAAGCACAGAGCCTGGTAATAGTAAGCACTTTAAAAATGCTTTGGCTAGCTAATGGGTATACATCGCATCCTTCTGACACTAGTGAAATGTAAATTCCTTGAGAGTTGCTACTATCAACATCATTGCTTCCATGTCATCTAGCACACCACCTTGCACAGATAAATATATCAAAGATTGGTGATTTCGGTCATCGTGGGAATTTCCTCCACACAGATCATGATTCATCTTTAACTTAGTAGACAAGTCACAGTGTTACTTGAGCACCAGAAAGGTTAACTCACATTGCCGATGATCACAAAGCTATTAAGTAACAAAGATAGATTTTATATTTGAACTCACATCTTCCTGGCTTCAAGACAGTATTCTGTTCAACCTAATATGTTGCCTGTAACTATCACACGTTTGGCACTTAGCAAATATGTGTTGAATTTGTTGAATAAGATCATATCAGCTCTAGGATTCTATGATTTCTCTGATCTTCCTCCTGTTGAGCTGGGTAAACCAACTGTCATTTCCTCATAATGCATTACTTTTCTTTTCTCTTGTCCAAATGATTCCTGAGCCACTGGAATTATATGCTCAATTTACTTCCCAATCTCTAGTGGAAACTGAAATGGCAGTTCTAACTGAAGTGAATTAGAAATTCCAACATTCTTCTTGGTCCCAGAAGACAGAATTAAGCAATGAGGAGAGGTAGAATTTGGCTGACATTAAGAAAAAAATTTTTGACAATTAGAAGTTTCTCAGAGTGAAGTGGGGTGCCTCATAGTAGTGACTTCTCCATCACTGAAGGTCTTCTGGAAGTAGTTGGATGATCACTAATTAGAGATGTTATTGGGGACAATCTTTTTTCAGGTACTGGTTGGAGTGGGTGATATCTGAGATCCTTTCTTAGCTATGAGAATCTATGATTCTCACTACTACCAGAAATCAAGAGTAGGTTCTACTCTCAGCAGGATTTCCACTTTCTCTCTTCTGACACTCCTCCAGGCATTGGCGACCCAGCCAGAATTTGTCAGTAGAAGGATTGAGGCTTCACTTGTGTAGAAGAAAGGTTCTAGTTCTCCAATTCCAATTCAAGAAAGCACTGAGGAGAAGACAAGAGGCAGAAGGTGGCTCCATTCCTAATCTGACAAAGATAATGGGAGATAGGACTATGTGATCTCTTTACTCCCCTCCAGATCTAGGATTCTATAATGACTTTTCTATACTTTACAGTGGTTATTATGAGGATAAATTTACTCAGTTCAAGAGCTTCTTTCAGTGGCAAATTAAGACTTTCTTTGAGATCCCTATGTACCAAAAGCTCAATGGATGTCTACTTCCCATCTACCAAGTAAGTCTATGAATGAACTATCTAGCAAGACCATTGCAAGTGTTAGGAGAGGAGTTCCATTTTATTATTAGAAAGTTATCAGATGTCTCTCCAGAGAGACACAAAGAAATATAATGTTTCTATTTGTCCTCTATAATTTTCTTCTTATTTCTGGATCATATAAGTATCCTGGAGAGGTCTGTGTCCCTCTTCCTGATTTTACCCAGTTGGCCTTTGATAGTCCCTCACTACTCTCTCCTGGCTAGTGGTAACAAGGACAGGATTTCAAGGCTATGTGGAGGAGGGGGCTACTGCTCTGTGGGTTCCATTCTCCAAACTCAAGAGCCTTGGATTGTAAAGGAGTATTTACTTCATCTGAGTGTGGAAGGATCCATGATAACCACTTCATCTTTGCTAATTTTGGAGGTGTACAGACCATGAGGGCTTCTAGATACAAACCAAGTAAATAATTTGACACCATTCTTTTTTGACTTTTCCTTGTTAAATGATTGTTTTATATCTATTTTGATAACTGTATTTCAATATAATTGGTTTGCTTTTCGATCCTTTGCATAGTGTTTTATGCATTTAAAATGTTATGAAAAGGGATCCAAAGGCTTCACCAGACTGCCAAAGGGGTCAATGACACAAAAAAGTTAGAAACTCCTGCACTAAGTTGTCAGAAGCATTACCTTATTTGAAGAATTACAAAATTTAGAACTGGAAAAGGTCTCAGAGGTCATCTAGTTGGCTGTACAGTAATAACAGTTCTTTCTGTAATATCTCCAGATGCCAACTAGAAATTTTCTGCTTCCATTTATTTAGACCACACTTGTCACAAAATTTTTCTTGTTGTTATTCATCCTTCATTTTCAAAGGGGTGATGTCTTGACTTCCATGTGAATTGGATTTGAGTGAGGCAGAGTTGTGCAGTCGTCAGCCTCACCCTCTCTTCCATAGTTATCACAGTCCAGTGGCAAGATAAAAGTCAAGATGACTGATTATAGCCTGGGATGCAATGGATGGCCTTGGCGTCTTTGATGTCTGAACAAGCTCTAATCCACAATGTCTGCTTTAGCTGCACCAAAGCTAAAGGCTGGCCTTTGGAACAAATTGTTCCCAACTGCCCATTCCATTGGGAGAAGCCGTCATATGCTTGGGGGGAAGGATAGACAACTCCCTAACTCACCAATGTTGATTATCCTCAACCTGGTTTAGCCTATCTGCTGAGATGGTTTTACCAAGGTGGCCACTGTACATGCTATAGCTTTCTACGCCTGTGGCCTCCTTCAATTTTTCTTGTATATAAATAAAAAAATTCCTACATGTGACTTTGCTTCAGATGGCATCAAGGAAGGGCAGTGAGTGGGCAAGAAGCTCCAAGTCCAAGAGAGGGAGAGATAAAAGTTACTCACTACTCCCAGATATCTGGTGATTCTACACGTGAGCTTATTACTTAAAGGCATTAGAGCTGCCACCACTCCAAACAAATGCTTCCATACTTAAAGTGTTAGTGTTTGTTGTTGTTGTTAGTCTTTCATTCTCAAAGAGGACCAATGACATCAGGAACTGATGTCTTGACTTGCAAGTTAAATGGATTTAAGTGAGGCAGGACTGTAGAAAGTCATCACCTCACTCTCTACTCCAGAGTCACTGGAATGCAGTGGCAAGACATAGATCAGGATGACTAGAGATAGCCCCCAACGCAGTGACCTTGGCCTTAAAGTATGACTGATTTTACTGGTGTAGCTATTTCCAACACCTATGCAGATCATAGTCTGTAGCAGATCATGCTCCTTCTTAGAAGGCCATTAAAACTGCTGTAATTAGGGGGAAAACAAACAAACAAACATCTTGTGGTCACTATGGTTCCGAGCATCTGAATTTAGTTAGGCTGGTCCTCTGACAGCAGACACAGTGGATATCCTTGTCCCTGGACTCAAAGCCTTTCCAGTCTGATATCGTTTGCCTGGTAGAGCTTGCATTTCATCAGCACAGAATTCAAGAACCTGAGATCAATTCCATATCACAATGAGACAAATCAATGAATCTTTTCAAATTATTTAACAGAATGATCTTAATGACAATTTTCCTACATTTCCTGATCACTTCAAAAAGGCTAAACAGCATATGTAATTTCTGAGACCCATAAGTGATTTATCATTTGAGAAAGAGCTTAAGTAGGCCAATTAGATTAAATATCCCTGGAAAATTAGAAGCAAAGTAGAATTAGTAACTTTAATCACAGAATCCTATAGCTGGAAGCTACCTTAAAGACCATCTAATGCAGGGGTTATTAGCCTTTTGTGTCATGGAACCCTTTGGCAAGTTGGCAGAACCTATGGACTTCTCAGAATAATGTTTTTAAAATGCACTGAATAAAATGCATAGGATTATAAAGAAAGTCAATTATACCACTGTTTAAAAAATAAGTTCATAGACCTTATGATAAGAGCTCTTGATTTCTAATCCAACCCGCTTTATTTGATAGATGTGAAAATAGAGGCCTAGATATGTAAAATAAATTGCCAAAAGTCACATATTAAGTTAGTGGAGAAACTAGAAGAAGACTTCTTTGTCCAGAATTCCTTCCACCATATTAACTTGTCTCAAGAATATAGAGAGAGGAGAGAACTCGGCCCATGTCTAACCAGTAGATCAGTGGAGGTAAAAGGAATATACATTATAACATGTATGTGTTTGCAAACATTAGACACATGCCAAGGTGGTGGTGCAGCAGTAATTGTATACATGACACACCTTTAAGTTTGATCTCAGTTGTTATAATTTTCTCTATCACTCTCTTAAGTCTGGACAATCAGCAAACCAATAAATCAAGCCTTAATTGGTTTTTGCCAATTTCTGAGGTGTCAATTCTCATGCAGAAAATTTATCAATTATATTTTCTCTGGAGAGCACATGAAAGCAGGCTCCAACATGACCTGTTTATAAATCAAATTTATTCTCACTGCTCCTGGTAATCTTTTCATACTATCTCCATTTTCCTACCATTATTTGATTATATCTTGATAGGTTTTATACTAAGTTTCCTACTCTGGTGCATCATAGAGATTCTGTAAAACTATGCCAGATGAGTACAAGCTCTAACAAGTACTAAAAACAATTGAAAGGCTTCAAGTGCAGGCCTTAGCCACTCTGTATTTTCTGTCCATGGACCAGTCAGGTTAAGTTTGTACCAGAGATTTATCATCAAAAACTTGGCCACCATGCGATGAATTTTGAGGGATGTAACAACTCAAAAATCTGTCTACTGAGATGTGAAGCAGTTGTGATATGAACGGGTAGGGAGTGCCCATAATGAAAAATATCATGGAACTTTAAAAATAATTAAATATTAGTTGGCCAATTAAGTTTTCAAGTTATCAGCTACGTACATCGCTGGCTCCTTTTGCAAAAAGGCTAGATATGGCTTTAGGAAGGAGAAAGTTTTCCTTTATTTTCTCTAGACTCTGTGTTCTATTTTGGTTACAGATTTGGCAGGCCATCTGTAGCAGCAAAGAGTTCCAATTGTGAAGGAGAGAAAGGATACAGTCCAGAGAAACTGTCAAGTAAATTATCATCAGGCTTTCTCCTTACCCCAATTCATGGCACATAAGGACAGAATCTGACAAAGGGGAAAAATATTTAGAGGATATTAAGAAAGAGGCTTTCTTATAAGCAAGTAAGTATATAAAAATCCATCTATCTTTTATAAACATGACACGAAATATGGAAAAAATGTAGATAGGGCAGACCTAGATTAAGCCACATCAATTTGGGGGGTCCAATGTCAAAAATCTTTTGGGAATAATGATTAGAGTGGTAGGGCTGCTGAATGGAGAGTCAGGTGATCAAAGTTCAAATATGAGTTATGCCATTTCCCATCTACAGGACATTACACAAGTCATTTAGGTTTTTGGAAGCCTTAGTTTTCCAATTTGTAAAATAAGGGGTTTGGACAAAATGACTTTCCTCCCATATATTCTCTGCTCTCAAATGAGCTAACTGTAAACTACTTAGCACGGTGCTTGGCACATCATCGGCACTTAAATGCTTCTTTCCCTCTCTTTCTCCCATCTAGGTTTCTATCACATGGCTTTCACTTGGATCTCTTCCTTCACATCTACAGCTGAGTCTCCTCTGGTGAGCCATAATTCCCGCCACTCCCACTAATTTAATGTATATTAAAAGGAATGAGTTTCAGGTAGTAGATTCATAATCTCATGAATAATATGTACACTTATATAAAAGAAATGTTTAAAAGCATCCCTTCATGGTTCTCACAGATGCTGAGGAACTTGCCTATCTGTAGACCTGACTCTGGACGTCAAATTTTTTATTTTTAGTTATAGCTGTGTGCAGAAAAACCAAAGACTACAATAAAAAGGAGTTCATCACTCCAAAACAATTTAAGTGACAAAAGCCAATACTCGGCAGTGTCTGGCTGCCGGTGGTTTCAGTTTAGATTCAAATGAGCCACATACATATTTATTTATTACATACAAAATGTGCACTGAACACTGCTGATAAGCAAAGAGTTTTATTTGATAAACAATCTGTCAGTCTTGTGCTCCAAGATGCTGGCTGGCTGGGCAAACAAAAGGGAGAACACCACATTTCCTTTTTTATAAGTCTTATCTTGGGGAGAGGCGGATAAAAGGAAAGGGATATTGATCAAACTGATACTGGTCCTTTTTGTTCCCTTAACTCAAGCCTGAACTTCATATATTTCTGACCTTCTGACTGCCCATCCTACCTCTAGCACAGTTAGCAGCATCTCTTGGACCCTTACTGGTACCCTTGATAACATAAGAAATGATGCTTGGGGCTGATCATTACAAACTCTTTCAACAAAGGGGAAGAATGGAAGTACAAAGGAAAAAAAACCATAAAAACAGAATATTGACCTAATGTTAAAAATGTATTTATGTATTTGGAAAGAAAAAAACACTTAGAGCCAAGATTATAGAATGTTAGTGCTTAATGATACCTTAGAGGTCATTCAAAACAGAAGTGCCAAACCCCAGCCAGCTGGCTGCACAACACTCCTGGGTGTTACCCAAACCACATTAAGATATAATTGGCAAATATTTAACAAAATAAATTTAAAAACAATAGAACGTAGATGATGTCGTGGGGTTTTCTAAGTCAATACGCAGCATGTAGAGATCGTCATGTATGATTTAATTGCCCTGCTTCTATTCTATCAGTGGTTTGACATCACTGATCTAAACCAAACCCCTAATGTTACAGATATGGAAAGTGAGGCAAAGAGCAGTACGCTACCTTAAGAACACATACTTAGGAAGTTTCAGCTCCAAGTATCTGGGATTCATGGTTAGAAATACAAAAATACATTTATTTTTCTATAGATTTGGGTTCTAAAGACATATGGAATAACTACCTCAATGAACTATGTTTGGGCTTGTTATTTGGTCCTCAGATGACTTTAGTGCCCATTTTCTTTTTAAAATAGTAAATTTTATTATTATTTGTCACCTATATTTTGTCCCTCTATGCTTCTTTCCCCTTCCCAGAGAGCCAAAATTAGAGCAAAGGATATTTTAAAAAGAAGAGAAAAATCAGTAAGACTGATCAATAAATTGAAATAGTCTGACATGCAGTATTGCATCTCCCTGGGCCCCAGTCTCTAAGGAGGAGTGGCTGTAGTCATCTTCTCATATGTCTTCTTTAAGACCAAACTTGTTCTTTGAAATCTTGCAACATTCACTTCTGATTATCTTTCCACTGACATCGCTGTAGTTGTGTACGTTATTTTCTTGGTTCTGCTTAATTCGGCCTTTATCAGTTCATGTAAATCCGTACTAATACATATCATTCCTTACAGCACAGTAAGGGCAGTGAGGCAGCACAGCAAATGGAGCACCAGGCCTGGAGTCAGGAAGACTCATCTTCCTGAGTTCCAATCTGGCCTCAGCTACTTATTAGCTGTGTGACCCTGGGAAAGTCATTTAACTCTGTTGGCTCAGTTTCCTCATTTGTCAAATGAGTTGCAGAAGAAAATGGAAAACCATTCTAGTATCTTTGCTAAGAAAACCCCAAACGTGATCACAGTCAAACATGTCTGAGATGACTGAACAAAAAAAAATAGCATAGTAATATTGCAATATAATCACATACCACATTTGTTTATTCATTCTCCAATTGATAGCCATCTACTTTGTTTCCAGTTCTTTCCATCAAAAAAGAGCTACTGTAAATATTTTGGTATATATGGGATCTTTCTTCTTATCAATAACCTCCTTGGAGTATATGCCTGAAGTGGGATCTTTGGGTCAAAGGGCATGCATATTTTTGCCACTTTAATTGCATCATTCCCAATTGGTTTCCTGAATGCTTATACTTATTCATTACACCATCAACAATGTATTAGTTTACCTGTCTTTCCACAATCTTTCCAACACAGAACTTGTTTTCCAAGAAAGTCATCTTTTTCATCCTATTTTCAGTGACAGTTTGCATAGAAACTATAGTATGTCTAACTTTGAGTCAGAAGCTCTTGTCATATAAAGACATTGATAAGTATTAAGACTGACAGGTCTTTTCACTTCTGTAACACCTAAAGATTTTCTCTCCCTTTCCCTATTCTGAACACTGCCACTGCCCCTACAGAAATCTTTGTTTCCACCAGAATGAATTGTTTTCAAAGTTTCAACAGAAATTTCCAACCCTACTCACTCTAATTTCTTCCCTGTACCTGTGAATCTATTCTAACTCCTGCTCCCAGAATTACCTTCTTTATGCATCTGTTTGATCATGCTGTTCTTTCAAAAAATATTCAGTAGCTACCTGTCACCTACTAAATCAAGTGGCATTGAAAGTCTTCCATAGTCTGGCACCATCTTACACATTAAACCTTCTCTTATATTATTTCCACCTGGCATTTACTCTATGTGCTATCGAAACTGGACTATTCTATGTTCCCAGAATCAGCCTAGGCCTTTGTTCAAACCTTTCGAGGTACCTCTACTTCTCTCTTTTATTTTCTTTGCCTTTGAATTCCTACCTATCCTTTAAAGTCTAACTCACTGTTATTTCTTCCATTAAGCCTGCCCCCATCAATAGAGACTTTACCCCCTCAGACAAAACACCTAGTTCTGCAACTAACAAATACTAACATGCATCATAGCTGTTGGTGTATGTGTCTTTACCTGGACTATTTCAATAGTTTCCTAACTGATCACCCTGACTTAAGTCCTTATCCAATTAGTTCTTGATATACCTAACAAAATGGTATTTATTTCTAAAGCACAGTGCTGAGTGTGCCACTTCTCTGCTCAAAAAACTCCAATGGCTCTCCATCGTTTGTTTCTAGGATAAAATGTAAACTCCTGGGTTTGACATTAAATAACTACAATCTGGCTCCAGACTGTCCCTCCAGGCTTATTATACTTTACTCTTTTACACATTCTATTTGACAGTCCGACTGGCCCATTTGTTGCTCCTCATACACAATATTCTTCCTTCTTTCTGTGCCAGAGGCTGTTCCCCCATGCCTGGAATGCAATCCCTCACAATTCCTACTTATTAGAATCCCTAGCTCCCTTTAAAGCTCATTTCAATTGCTTATTCCTACGTGAAGCCATTCATGATCTTCTGTTGTCATTGTTCAGTCATTTCAGTTACGTCATGACCCCATTTGGGGTTTTCTTGGCAGAGATACTGAAACAGTTAACCATTTACTTCAGAAACTGAGGCAAAGACGGTTAAGCGACTTGCCCAGAGTCACATGGCTAGGAAGTGTCCGAGGTGAGATTTGAACTCAAGAAGATGAGTCTTCCTGACTCCACGCACTCTACGCACCGTACCGCCTAGCTGCTCTATTTGTGATCTACTTAAACGTGTAACATGTTGTTCTCTGCTTACCCCACCCCTCCACCTCAATACTTCAGGGCTGAAGCTAGGCTCATAGACCTAGAGCTAGAAGTGACCTCAGAGACAATTTAATCTCTCTCATTTTATATATTAGGAAACTAGGCCCAAGGAAATCAAGTGATTTACCCAAGGTCACATAGGAAATAAGTATCAGAAGCGAAATTTGAACCCAGATCCTCTGACTTTAGAGCCAGTATTCTTCCCACTATTGTTTTTTATATCCAGCAGTGTCTGCCACACAGAAGGTATAATAAATGCTTGGTAATTATGTATGTGTGTATATGTGTGTGTATACATACCCATATATACATATATGAGTATGGATATATACACACATATGTATATACATGTATGTGCATGGGTATATGCATTTATATATTTATATGCGTATATATGTGTGTATACATATGTATATATATGAAATGTCCTTCCTAATTGCACACAATGTCTGCTGTCCTCAGTGAAGAGGTAAGTTCCATGAGATAGTAAACATCTCATTTCTCTCAAACAAAAATATAGCCCAGCCATCATGATTTCAAAGTCCAAAGCCAAAACTGCAATTAGAAAAATTCCAATGACTTTAGGTCAATGGAGGGCATAGGTGTCCTGAAGTCCTGGTGTTCTGCATCCTCAAATTAAGGTGTCTTGGGTGTCTGAGGCCCAGCATACTTGGAGCTAACTATTTAGTCTTCCACAACTGTCTGTCAAAAAAGAAAGGTAGAAATCATCCAGACTTCCCACACATTTTGAGGATACCCAGACAGCTTAATTGAAGTCTTTTCCGAGGCTGCAATCACTGTTTTCCATTCCCCTAAATAAAAAAGATGGCTTTATTATGTCCCTAAGGGAAACCAAACAAAAAAAAACCCCACTACTGTCTTGAAGTTATAAAGAAAACAAATATGGAGGAGATGAAGGGAAAAATTTTTCTCATTTATTGAAAAGCATGCGATGAGGCACAGATACGCACACACATATGAATTTATACATGCGGGTAGCCAGTTAGTACAGTAGATAGAGCACTGGGCTTAAAATCAGGAAGATACATCTTCATGAATTCAAATCTGGCCTTGGATACTTCCTAGCTGTGTAACCCTGGGCAAGTCACTTAACCCTGTTTGCCTCAGTTTCCTCATCTGTAAAATGAGCTGGAGAAGGAAATGGCAAACCACTCTTTGCCAATGTCTTCTAGGATTGCTTCCAGTTTAAAAATTCTATAATTCTACCTGAAAGTGTTTGGTAGAATTGATAGAAAGTTGGCCCATGGAGCCAGGAAGATCTGAGTTCAAATGCTGTCTCTTGATTGTCTTGATTCATCTGGAAGTTCCCTATAGTAGTGAAAGCAGAGGTCCAATCTCTATCTCTAGCCCATATGTATATAGGTACATATATCAATTTGTTTGTTGTTTGGTTGTGCCTGACTCTTCATGACTCCATTTTGGGATTTTCTTGGCAAAGAAGGGTAGCAAACTGTGTCAAAGGGCGTGATGAAATCACAGATCCTTGAAGCTTCCAGCTCTACCTCTATGGTTTTATGACTAGTCTTCCCAAACTTGGACTCATCTTCAAAAGATAGGTATAGAGCGTATCTTTACCTTGGTGGGACCTACTAGAGCCCACACTCTATGGCAGTAGCCTTTGAGAATCCAGGGTCTTCTCTGTGTCACTATGAGGCACTGGAATAAGACCTTAGTGGGAAAACAGCAAGTACCATATAATTAGTAATGTGCTAGAAGGGATCTTAGAGGCCATATAGTCCAAATCCCCCATTTAACAAAGAAACAGAGGCTCAGGGAAGTTGAATGACTTGCTCAAGGTCACAGAGGTGTTAAATGTCAGGGGTAAGATTTCAATCCAAATGTTCTGACTCCAGAGCCAGTGCTTTTTCCATTGTACTATACCACCTCTACGTTAGCCAAGGAACAATGAATTCTTTAACCACAGCTACTCTCAGACTCTACAAAATCAAAGAAGGGTCTCAAACTATGTTCAAGGGGGTGATGAAATCATAGATCCTTGAAGCTTTTAAGTACAAGGTGCTCTTATTTCCTTAAAAATGAAGATCTTATATAGACTACTTTTTTAAAGCATGACAATGACTTTGTGTAGCTTGGCATAGAAGAAAGAGTAGCAGACTGAAAGTAAGGAAACTCAGGTTCTAGACCCAGTTCTGCTAAAGGTTAGCTGAGTGACCCTGAGCAAATCAGAACTTCTCTGGCTCTCAGTGTCCTCAAAAGGCATTCTGTTACGTGATTCCTAATAATCCTTCCAGTTCTCAAATTTGAGGAATTTATGTAGCTGTTGTTCAGTTATCAATCATATCTGGTTCCTTGTGACCCCATTTGGGGTTTTCTTGGCAAAGATACTGGAGTGGTTGGCTGTTTCCTTCTCCAACTCATTTTACAGATGAGGAAACTGAAACAGAGTTAAGTCACTTGGCCAAGGTCACCCAACTAGCAAGTGTCAAAGGTCGAATTTCAACTCAGGTCTTCCTGATTCCTGGCCTAGCACTCTATCTATTGTGCTGCCTAGCAGCCCTATTAGGAATCTATGCTTTCTTAAAAAGAAAAATAGTTAAGTTGCAGTACAGAAAACACTCTAAATTCAAATCCCAGAAATTAACCACTATGGTACTACAACAAAAGTTATCATTTTGTTGAAACACTGAAGTATACTTAAGTATATTTTCCTGTTAAAGTTATAGGAATCCAGTCAGAAGATTTAGAAATGAGGGGTATAGATACAATGAGACATCGTTTTAGATGGGCTTTCAACACAATCAAAAACCTCAAGGATTCTTCAGATATATTCACAAGCAATGAGCATCTTTTTTTTTTGGATGGGGGAAGGCAAGGCAATTGGGGTTAAGTGACTTGCCCAAGGTCACAGAGCTAGTAAGTGTGTCAAGTGTCTAATACCAGATCTGAACTCAGGTCCTCCTGACTCCAGGGCCAGTGCTCTACTCACTGTGCCACTTAGCTGTCCTAAGCAATGAGCATCTTAAGAAAAAAACCCATAGTACTGTTAACTGGGAAAGTAAAAAACCTTAGTTTCTTAACAGTTAGGTAAATACATGCTGTAGAATATAATCAATAAACAAGCATTAACTTGTTATGTGCTATTATGTATATGTATGTATATATACATACAATGTAAATGTCTAGAACCTTGAAACTTATTTTAGTCCCAGGAGGTTTTACCTGTTGCACTTTGGATGGGTTGTTAAAAATTATAAATGAATGAATAAAGTTTAGCTGTTGGTTTCATAAAAATAAGGTATGATATTGACCTTGAGAAAAATCTGTGTTTCTTTTTTTGTTCTTATCTGAGGCAAATATTGTGACTGGTGGCAAGACATTGAGAATTCAAATTAAGGTCTGGCTAGATAGTCTGTCTCTGTGGTGGGACATGGGAAGGGGTAGAGGAAAAAAAGGAAGGATGACAAAGGTGAACAACACTACAGTAGAAACAAATCAGGAATTCAATTTCATAAGACTTATTAAGTTCCTGTTATATATAAAACATTTTGCTAGGCATTGAGGGGGCAAAGGGTAAAACAAAACAACATTTATATCCTTACATTACCAGCCCCTTCATTTAATAAATTAAGAAACCAAGACCAAAGTAAAGTTTTTGCCTAAGGCCATATGGCTAGGTTGTAGCAGAGCCAAGTTTAGAAACAAAATGTCTTGACTCCCAGCCTAGAGAATTGAAATTCCCATTATAAACTAGCTCAATAGCTAATAGCAACTAGAATATCATAGAAAACAGGATCCAGTAGCCCCTGTCTTTTGGCTTTCTTTGTATCCCCAATGGGGAGCTAAGAGCAATGCCTCAGCCTGTTCTTTTGTCCCCTGCCTTTTGAAGTACAAGTGCAATTATAAAATATCTTCCAGTTCAAGTAAAAATCCCCAGGAGGGTGGTTCCTTTGCTAGTAGCCAAGAAACATACATACCACCCTCCTGGGTTTTACTATGTTTTATTATGCAAAGAGTTGAATCAGCTGATACCCGGAATACAAGACACAAAATTCAAAATGGTGGAGTTGCTTTACAATAGCTTACACCCCACCCCAAAAAAAACCCCACTATAAACTAGCTCAACAGTTAATATCAACTAGAATATCAGAGGAATCAGATTCCAGTAGCCCCTCCACTAGTAATAATAATTGTCAATTGAGCATTTCAAGGTCTGCAAAATGCTTTATGTGATCTCATTTGAATTTTGCAACAACCTTATGACATGGATACTAGAAACATTATCTAAATTTTGTAGCTGAGGAAAGTGAGACTCAGAGAAATTAAATAACTTGCCCATGGCCACATAGTTCCTATCAGTGATAGAATTGTAACTCAGTTCTTCCTGATTACAAATCCACCATTCCATCCACTATACCATAAAATTGCATCATCCCTGTTCTTTTACTCTTTAATTTCTGCTCCTCTAATAGATTTCCTCACTCTATGATCATCTCTCTTTCTCCTCTTTTCCCTTCTATACTTCTAGAAAGGATAGTTTGCATTTTTTTTGTCTCCATTTCCTCATATAGGCATGTATCAACCACTGCCTCTGCCTTTGTCCCCCACCCCCCGCCCGGCTCAGTACCTTGCACAGCAAATCAAGCTGACTAGTGCTACTTGGGGGGTAAAATTATACCATTTGTATTTGCAAGACACATGAAAAAAAGCTGAAAAAAATTTTAGATTTAATGTTGAAGAATTTATTGACCCAGAAGTATATTTGAGATGGTAATCCTGGCATTTGAAGGATTCCAAAAACTGACTCTAACCTACTTGATTCAACCTCACCTAAAATTACTTTTGTTTAGTACTGTCTACATTCCAGAACATCCTGTTCTCTTCCTACCCTTTCCTGCCTCCACGCTATTGGTCATATCATTAGCCTCTATCCTTGGAAGATATTCTTCCATGTGCCTCATCTCCATGCAGCCCAAAGCATCTGATGAAGTCCCTCTCTTCTCTCAACATATAACAAATGTCTGTTACCATCTCCTCCATAAAATCTTCTTTGACTCTCCTCTCTTCCCCCATTCCCAGATGAAAATTATCTTTCTCCTTCAATCTCTCCTAGCACTTTTATGTGAACTCTGTTTTGCCTCTGTTACATTCTACCTTATAATAAGGTTAGTTGTAAACAGACTGTATCTCACAGAATCAGAATCAAATTATCACAGAATCCGATAGAAGGTACTTCTGTGACAATATAGCAAAGCCCATACCTGAAAGGAATTCCCATTATAACATAATAATAAATTGAAGAGATCATATTCTAACAAAATTAGAGAAGAATGGAAAGGAAAATCATTGACAACTATGGACAAAGAAGGAGATCTTGACTGAAAAAGAGATTGAGACAATCCTAAGAGATAAAATAGATTATTTTGATTAGATAAAATTTAAAGTTCTGGCCACTAGAAAAATCAGTGCATTTAGAATTAAAAGTGAAATGTTTAGCTTGGAAAAAGATCTAAGATCTTTGCAGCAAATTTCTTTGATAACAATCAGGTATTCAAGATATTAAGGAAACTATATTTGCACATACAATATATGAAAATAAGAACAATCTCTTATTAATGGTCAAAAAATATTATAGGCAATTTTGAAAAGAACAAATATGACGGGTGGCTAGGTGGTGCAGTAGATAGAGCATTGGCCCTGTAGTCAGGAGGACCTGAGTTCAAATGTAGCCTCAGACACTTGACACTTCCTAGCTGTGTGACCCTGGGCAAGTCATTTAACTCCAACTGCCTCAACAAAAAAAAGTGAGCCATCAAAAATTATATTTAAAATGCTCCAAATTACAATAATAAGAAAATGCATAAAATAATAAAAAAACTAATAATAAGAAAAATAAAACAACTTTGAGGTTCTATTGACCTCATATCCATGACACTGTAAAGAATGACAAAAGAAAGGAATTGCATTTGTTGGAGGAGCTATGGGAGAAGGCACAACAACACACTGAATGTGGAGCTACAAATTGGTCTAGCCATTCTGGAGAGCAATTTGGAAATTATAATCATAAAGCTGCTAAACCAACTATACTTTCTGACCAAGCAAAACCACTACTAGGTATATAACCCAAAGAGGGCAAAGGTAGGTAAAAGACCCATACAAAAATATTTCTAGAAACTCTTTATTATCATAGCAAAGAACTGGAAACTAAAGGAGCACCTATCAACTGAGAAGTAACTAAAAATGACATGTTAATGTAATGGAATATTATTATGCCATTAAAATGATGAATATGGTAGGTTCTAACAATATGGTCAGATTTATATGAATTTATTCAAAGTAAAATGAGCAAGACCAGGAGAACAATTTATATAATTACTACAATGATGCAAAGGAGAACAGCATTGAAAGTCTTATGAACACTTCTGATCAATACAAGGACTAGCCAAGACCTGAGAAGATAAATGATGAATCTTGCTTCCTATCTCTCAGCAGAGAGGTGATGGATGAGAGATGCAGAAGGCAATGGACAGTCTAAAACATGGCCAATGTGTTGATTTGTACTGCTTAACTCTATTTATGTGTTTCAAGGAAAGGCTTCTATTTTGGAGAAAGCTGTAAAGAGTTGGTGAGAAGAGATAATGATGGAGGGAGAAGAAAAGGAAGAGGAGAATGTCAATTAAACATTTAAAAATATTCTGAAGATAGGAGAAGGAAGTTCAGAAGAGAACACGGACAAGGAAGGCAGTTTTGTTACTATTATGTTAAATTTAACATATACTGAACCCACACACACACAATTTACATAATTGAATTTCTCAATTTTATAGTAAATCCTCTTTTCTTCATATATTGAAATATTTGTATTTTTTAAGTTCCTATTGGTTTTTTAAGTACTTCCTGGTTTAAAGAATAAAGGGAAACTCCACCTCTCAAAAGGGGCAACTAGGTGGCACAGTGGATAGAGTGTCAGGCCTGGAGTCAAGAAGACTCATCTTCTCGAGTTCAAATATAGCCTCAGACACTTATTAGCTGTGTGACCCTGACCCAGTTTGCCTCAGTTCCCTCATCTACAAAATGAGCTGGAGAAGAAAATGGCAAAGCACTGCTGTGTCTTGCCAAGGAAACTCCAAGTGGGGTCATAAAGAGTCAGATATGACTGAACAAGAACAACAACCACCTCTCAAGGCAGTCCATTCCATTTTTTGAAAGCTTTAAGTTTCAGAAGATTTTACAGACATCAAGCCTAAATTGGCCTTTTTTGCAACTTCTACACACTGCTCCTCGTTTTGACCTCTGTGGTCAAACAGAACAGCTTTGACCCCTCCTCCACATGACAGCTCTTCAAATACTTGAAGACAGCAATAATATCCCTTCCAAATCTTCTCTTCTCCAGGCTAGAAATCCCCAGTTCTTTCAACTAGTTGCAACAACAATGTGACTAGCAACTACACTGGCTGTGTGACCACAGACCACCAACAAGAGCACACGTGAGGGCTGCCAGCACAGATTCTTTGATCTGCTTTTCTAAGGAAAGCAAATTTAAGGGGTTAACAGTCTCACTTTAATCAAGCATACATATATCATTCACTTAGTTCAGGGGGGAAAGATCGGCCCCCTGAACTTCAGGGCAAATACAAACAGAAATTACAAACATCACCAGACAGACCATGTCTGATTAAAATCACAATTCATAGTTACCAGAAAAGCACTAACATCTGGGTTACAAAGCCGGCGGGGGGGCGGGGCAGCTTCAATGTCTTGCCCAGAGTCTCATCACCCACATTCTTTCAATGAATGTACCCCCAAAAGTGAAACACTAGCCTTCTAGTACATATACCCTGTTCAGGACCCTGAGGGCTCAAGGCTCACCATATAGAGTGCCAGAAATCAGAATGTGGGAAAGCTCGAACCACCAGCACCACATCATATACAATTCAATGACTCTTGATTGTCTTAGTGCTGAGAAAAAACGTTCCAAGGTAAAAGATCCCACTTTACCTGCCCCATTCAAACCAAGGCCAGACTCATTAAAGGTACTTGATAGCAAAAAATCCTGTCCTGATTACCGTTACACTAATCCTCCTGTAAAACATGGACCCAAGGCCGTTCAGCATCCTTGTTGCCCTCCTCTGGACACTTTTCAACTTATCAGTGTCCTTCCTAAATTGTTATGCCTATAACTGGGCACAAGACTCCAGATGAGATCTGACAAGGGCAAAGTATGGAGGCACCAGAGCCACCTGATTCTTGGAATCTATACTTCTCAATACAGCCCAGGATCACTTTTATTATTTTGAGCCAACATATCACACTGCTAGCTCAAATTGGGCTTTCAGTCTTACTAAAAGCCTCCAGATCTTTTTCAAACAAACTGCTGTTGAAACATGTCTCCTCCATCCTATACGGGTGAAGCTGATTATTTTTATCCATGCATAAGATACTGAATTTATTGGTATTGAAATTATCTTCTTAGATATAACACAATGCTCTAGTTTGTTCAAATCTCTTGAGGTTCTACCTGTCATCCAATGTGTTAGCCAGTCCTCTGAGCCTTTCGTCATCTGAAAACCTAGTCAGCATACTACCTATGCTTTTGTCTAAGTAACTGGTGAAATACTCGAAATCACAAGGGCAAGAACAGATTTCCTCGGATAGTCACTGGAGACCTCCTGATATGATGTCATTGAATGATCAACAAGCAACTACTTTGAGTCTAGCCATCCAACTGGGTCTTAATGTATCAAACTGTATTTGTATCCAGTATATATATATATATATATATATATATATATATATACCTGTTCATCTTTTCCAAAAGAATAGCATGAGACACTTTAATTATATCTATATTATATATACATGTATACATATATATGTATATATATGTACATACATATATAATATATACATATATATATATATATACACATACACACACACACACATATACGACAATCTCCTCATCTACCAGTTTAATAATTTTGTATAAAAGAAAAGAAAATAATGTTACTTTGGCATGACTTGTTTTGGATAAAGCCATGTAATCACTGCTTCCCTTTTTCCTTTCCCATCCTTTTGAATTTAAAGCCCTTTCTATTAGATTTCCTTTCCTTTCCCACCCCTACCTTAAGCTGTAAGCTTCTTAAGGGAAAAGACATTTTTTAAAAAGTTTGTCTTTACATCCATGGCACAGTGTTTTGCATGGAAATCTATATGTCAAGGACCTGTGATTCATAGAGGTGAGAACTGCCAGTTTAGAAATTCTCTCTAGTCATGAAGATCACAATCTAAGAGTCCATGGTTATACAGCTATTAAGTGTCAGAAGTAGTATCTGGACTCAGATCTTTCTGACTCTGTAATATCAATTAATGTTGGACTTTTTTTTTACTGTTTTCTCTTTTAGAATGCTAAAGTAATCAAGTGCCTTACTAGGTACAAAGCTCCAGGCCCACACCCTTTTGCTGATTAGGTGTGAAACCAGGCTTCATAAACTCAGAGGTTAGCATTTTGTTCGGGGCTCTCACTCACTGGAAGAGTGTTGATGTGGAGACTCTGGGTAGCCTCTGGAGCCTCCTGGCTTTGAAGAAAACCCAGATGTTGGTGCTTCTCTTTTTGGTAACTATGTATGTGATGTCTTGATTAGATAAAACCTGTCCGTTGAATTGTGTTATTTGATCTATTGATATTTTTTATTTGTGATTCCTATTTGTATTTGCTCTGAAGTTCAGGGTGTTGGCTTTTCCTCCTGAACTGAGTGAATGATATATGTATGTTTGATTAAAGTGAGATTGTTAACCCCTTAAAGTTGCTTTCATTAGAAAAGCAGATCAAAGAACCCGTGCTGGCAGCTCTTGTTGCTGGTCTTGTTGGGTCTTACACCCCTACAGCAGCCACTAGCGGCATTGCTGTTAAAGACTCCAAGTGTGGTACTCTGCCCCATGCTGTCTCACCCTCTGTAGGTACTTTGCTGCATTTAGTTATATGTTTTTAACTAAAATGACTAAGTATACAACAAAAATATTCTTCTCTTTGAATACAGATCATAAACTAGTGCCATGCCCATTATTTTTGGGACATGTGTGCAGGTGCATGCTAGTAAATGTTTAACAACCAGCTCACAGAAAAAAAAAGTTATGCCCAACATACTTTTAAATTTAATCTGGATTACTTACATTTTCTCCATTACTTTACATCTAGACAATCAACAAAACAATAAATCAAGCTCTGATTTGTAGTGTTTGGCAATTTCCAAAATGTAAATGCTCATACTGAAAATTTAATAATCAGCTCTCTAGAGCTGGTAACAGCTGGCTCTATTACATCTTTTGCATGTATGCACACTGAATTGTTTTCTCCCATGAGAGAGGAATGATTTGCATTTATCCACCTACAGTTTCATTTACTCCTTCATTCTTCTTATAAAAAAAACTTGAATTTTCAACCTAGCTGGAAATTAGGGTATCAATCTAATGTCACAGAATAGAATGAAACTATTTTACCCACAGTGAAACTGAACCCATGAGCTTGGCATCATTAGAAATATGTTCTAACCAACTGAGCCAAGCCATCATGAAAGTCACTTACTCAAACACTTAAAGAGTAGAGATGTATGCAAAAGTTTGGCACTGAGAGAGGTACATAGTTAAACTAAGGCAAGGCCTCTGCCCTTATGGAGTTGACAGTTCAGTAGCTCCCAGATTTGTCAATTTGAAGTAAACAAATGCCATAACTAGAAATTTGGCAGCCCATTTCCTTTAAAATAACTGTATTACTTGTACACTGGTAAATAGCAAGGAGTTAGGGAACCAAATGGTTCAGGACTTGGAGCCAGGAACACCTGAGGTGAATCCTGCCTCAGAAACTTTCTATCTGTGTGACCCCAGACAAGGTACTTTGTGCCAGCCTCAGGTTCCCCCATATGTAAGATGGGGATAATGATATCATTGGGTGGTGTTGGTGATCAAATGAGGTAATATGTACAAAATGCTTTGCAAACCTAAAGTGCTATAGAAATTCTTGTTCTTTTCTATTATTTTATTTTCTATTACTATTTTCGTTGACACTTAAGAATTAATATCTAAAAGGCTGAGTTTAAATTATTTTCAGTTGCAAACTTTTCTGAGGCAATAATCAACTTATGTAGTTTAATACTGATACTATCAAAAGAGAACACAACAGGTGCAAGATTTTTTAAAAGTCAAATAGCCAATGGAATTGAACACAGCCTGTTAATAGCAAAATATTATGCCACCTGTCTGCAAATCAGCCACAAGTGTTTATTAAGCACTTACTATATGCCAGCCACTGTGCTAAGAGTTCACATTTATCAAGGAACATTTCATAAGCATTCTGTGTATGGGCTACCATGATAGATGCTATATAAAACTAATCCAGAGAAAAAATTCTTTTTTAAAAGAGTGAGAATGAAATTAAAAATTAGAACTAAACAAATTATACCTCCTGAGATAGACTGGTCTAAAAATAGGTGGTATAAAACTAAATTTGCATTTTCCTAAAGTGTAAGAGTAAGAGAAATTAGGGCTTGTTTGGTGAGTGCCCCCAGACCCAAAACAGAGACTCCAAAGCCCATAAAACTTTCATGACAACCGTATCAGATCTCTGAGGACCTCGAAACAATACAAGTTGAACCTGCAAATCTGAATGTCATCAACTCCTGAATTAGGTAGCTCTTGGAGGCAACAACCCCAGCCCAAATTAGCCCTTCTATGCCTCCTGGACTCTTTAATAGGCAGGTAGATCTATGGAAACCCCAGGAAGGCTAATAGCCCTGTTGTGGCTAGAATTGCTAACCCCAAATATGTTGGCTCCAATAGGAGGGCAAAGGACTGTGATAGGGTCTGGCAAGAACTGTCCTACTCTAAGTCAGAACTTGGCATGGAATACTCTTCTTCTGGACAATGAATTAGACCACCCATAAAAATTAATCAAAGATAGATCTGCTAGGCAGTATTATTCAGTAGTTTCAACTTCATTATCACCTATATTCCTGGACTTCTGCAATAAATACTTCCTTCCACAAAGACTGTCTCCAGTTTCCTCCCTCCCTTCCTCTCTCTCTCTTTCCCTCTCTCCCTCTCTGTCTCTCTCTCTGTCTCTCTGTCTCTCTGTCTCTCTCTCTTTCTCTCTCTCTCTCTCTCTCTCTCTCTCTCTTCTCTCTCTCCTTCTCTCTCTCTCTTTCTCTCTCTCTCTCTCTCTTCTCTCTCTCCTTCTCTCTCTCTCTTTCTCTGTATATATATACATATATATATACATATAAATAAATATATATATGTAGTCATCTCTTCCACATTGTGGGAGTTAGGGGTACAGTACCCCCATAATCTGGAAAATCCACATAAAATTTTCTGGCCCTCCCTTAGTACCAGAGAAGAAGTCTGAATTTTTTTTTCTTTTATGGGGTGTTTACAGTACCTTATTTTTAAGTGTGGGTTAAGTTTTGGTCATAGGCTCTGTGTCATCTGTGGCTTGCACGAAACGATCAAAAAATTCCCAGTTAATTTATTATGCCAATCATAATATAACAAAACTGCAATGGGGAAAGTCACAATGTGGAAGGGATAACTGTATATTATTTATACATAGATATTTACATGTTGTCTCCCTATTAGATTGTAAGTTCATGGAGAACAGGAATTGTTGAGTTGGTTTTTTGTTTTGGTTCAGGTTATTTTGGTGTGATGAGGGGATGGAAATTGTCTTTTTTTTATATCTGTAGTATTTAGCATAGGCACTTGGAACACAGTAGGCATTTATTAAATGTTAGTTGACTTAACCATAGGTCAAGTTGAATAAACTCTAATATTTACTCTCAGTGGATTAATCACTCCCATAAGGGCCTTCTACAAATAGCTTTCCAGACACAAAATCTAAATCCAACGTACAGTGTTACAGCTAATTTAACAAAATGAGGCAAATGATATCTACAGTGTGAGTCCAGTTTGCCTTCCCCAAATGGGCACAACTCTTACATGTAATGGAACATCAGTCTAGGATAGATTTCTGCACTTCAGCTCATGCCTGTATGCCCTTCCAGGTTAGGCTGAATGGCCAACGCTCCATTGCTGCCATGCTACCTCAAGTATCAAGCCATGGAGGCCTTCTTTCACACCTCAAGAATGGGTCAGCTGTGGCTTTTATTGGCTAGAACTGTGATGTGGCAATGACTGGTATGCCCAGTCATATATAATGTGTTTGGATCAAGGGATGGCCCCCCACCTTAGTGAACCAGTCAACAGACTTGCTACAGCAATCAAAGACAGATCTGTTCCCTTCCATCTTTGGATGAGGGCAAGGCAAGATTTTGTAACAAATTACTGTTGCCATCCCAAGATATGATGGCACTCAAAGTTACTAATACCCTTCCTTTTATATAAGATGCTTACTAAGAACTCCTAAAGTACATTTCCCAAAGAGATTAATAACATATCAGCAAAAATATATATAGTGCTTTAAGATTTGCAAAGCATTTTATATACCTGATCTCATTTAATCCTCACATCAATCCTGTGATTTAACTACTACGGCAATTTCAGTTTTACAGATGAGGAAACTGAGTCTGAGAGAGGTTAAGTGACTTGCCCAGAGTCACACATCTGTTAGATATATGAGAAAATATTTGAACCCAAGTCATCCTGGCACCAAGTCTAGCACTCTATACGCTACACCACATTAAAACTTTGCTAATAAGATAGTTAGATGTATTGCTATCAGTATAATATTGACCAGAGTATTTAGCCAGAGAATTGTTGCCTATCAATATTTAACTTTGTTTATACTACTGGAGTTACTCAATCAGTCAATAACATTTATTAAGCACCTATCCTGTGCCAGACATCCTGCTGGGTGTTGAGGATACAAATAATGAAATAATCCCTACTTGAAAGGAGCTTATGTAGGTATATAATATAATATATTATATAATATATGTAAAATTAGAGAGAGAGAGGATTCAGAGTGTATATTGTTCTCAAGGCTCTGCTTTCATCATTTGACATTGCTTCATACAAGTCTTCCCATATTTCCACACATTCTTCATCATTCATCAAAGATAATATTCCATTTAAAGCAATACACCATAATTTGTTCAGCCATTTACCAGTCACTGGGCAACATGTTTCAAGGACTGGTTCTTTGTTTGGAATGTTTGTTTTTCCTGGACATGTGATCTCACTGGTTTGATGAACTATCTGGGGGGAAAACTCCCTTTGCAAATGCAAGATCAGAAACCATTGTGTAATTTGTAGTCTATTGAGTCTTTTGGAGAGCCAAGAAATTAAATTCAAAACCCACAGTCACAGAGATATTCTGTATTAGATGTAGAATTTGAATTCAGGTCTTCTTCACTCCAAGGCTAGTTCTTTATCTGCCTCATAACCAAAAACAACTCTGTTATGGCATTTTTGTACATAAAAGTTTTTTTCTTTATGTCAATAACTTTCTGAGTAGAAGATAAACTTGAAGATAGAACTTGAAGATAAAGGATAGAATAGTAGAACTTGAAGCTAAAGGACTTGAATAATTAAGCAATTTTTCTTGCATACTAGTATGGTGTCATCTTGATTGTGGCAGACAACATAGCCCAGATGGCTCCTTAGACTTCCCTCTCACATTGTCTACAATTCTCTCTGTATTATTCTATTAATCATCCTTTTAGGTAAAAGATTTACCTTTCTTTGGTATATCATCACCCTCAGGCAAAACCAGGCACAGGAACCCAACTCAATCATAATATTATCTGTGCTACATCTTGTACCATCAGCATAAGTAAGCTTTCTTACTGCCCACTGAAGAATCTGTCAACTTGTTCAACTCAGCCACTCAGAATAAAGCCTTTTAGATGTGCTAAGGTTTTCATGTATATGTTTTTTCCTGGAGTCCTTGTACCTGTTGGAGGTAGAAACCACCCAGCTTGACTGGTAGCATACCCTCCAACCAGGCAAAGTGATATCCAAATAGGAAACAACTGGCAACAACCCCTGACTATAGGGGATAAGGTCTATCCATCCCACTGGCTTCCTAGAAACTTAAAAAATAGCAATTTAAGTGCCTTTTCTCATCATTCAACTAGTCAGCGTGTTCTGCTACCAAAGAGGGTTATCATAGTTACTCTATAGCCACTTCATCTAGGTTCTTCTGGTCTTTACCATGACAGGTTTACTTCAACACCAAACTATACTCTCCAAGGTCTCACCCATTATTGCTATCCATGGTCGAACAAGAAGGAAGAACATGCATGAACTAAGGTTTTCTTGACTCATGGAAGTGGTGAGATAAACTCCAGGACCTAGTAGCCATACACATGAGAGTCAATGTACAACATGTCCACCCCACAAGTAGTAAAGGTCTCCCAACAAGAAAACTCTCAAGGACTGCGGATGCATTCTTAGGGAAGGAATGCTGATCACTTTTGAAATTTTATTTTTACCCTATTTTACTAAAGCTATTGTTTGAATTCCTTTGCTGATTCTCTGAGACTTGGCTCTCCAAAAGACTCAATAGACTACAAATTACACAATGGTTTCTGATCTTGCATTTGCAAAGGGAATTTTCCCCCCAGATAGTTCATCAAACCAGTGAGATCACATGTCCAGGAAAAAACAAACGTTCCAAACAAAGAACCAGTCCTTGAAACACATTGCCCAGTGACTGGTAAATGGCTGAACAAATTATGGTGTATTGCTTTAAATGGAATATTATCTTTGATGAATGATGAAGAATGTGTGGAAATATGGGAAGACTTGTATGAAGCAATGTCAAATGATGAAAGCAGAGCCTTGAGAACAATATACACTCTGAATCCTCTCTCTCTCTCTCTAATTTTACATATATTATATAATATATTATATTATATACCTACATAAGCTCCTTTCAAGTAGGGATTATTTCATTATTTGTATCCTCAACACCCAGCAGGATGTCTGGCACATGATAGGTGCTTAATAAATGCTTATTGATTGATTGAGTGACTCCAATAGTATAAACAAAGTTAAAGATTGATAGGTAACAATTCTTCGGTCACATACTCTGGTCAATTTTATGCTGATAGCAATACATTGCATATAATGCTAGTTTGGGGCTTTAGGTATATATGTTTTATCATATTAAAATTGCCCTTCTATGCCCATGTGCTGTAAGGTTCTCAGTATAAATATATCTTAAGCAAATAAATAAGTTGCCAAAGGCTTTTCCTGCATTTATTGACATAATCATTTAATTTAGAGACGTTTTGTGTTTAACATAATTATACTTCTTCTTAATTTTGAACTGTCTTTGAATTCCTGATATAAGTACAATGTAGTTGGTTAAATACAACTTGAATAATTTGGGGGCTATATTGCCGTAGAATTTTTGCTAAGCTTTTGTTTAAAATTTTAATATTAATGTCATTGACCTATATTTCTTTTTCTTTGCTTTATCTTTCCTTGGTTTAGGTATTAAAAATATGCTTGTTTCAAAAAATTCTCTTGGGAGATTACTTTCTTTTCAACTTTCTGAGAATAATTTATGTAGCCTACGTATTAATTGTTCTTTAAATTCTCAGACAACTCAATTACACAAGAATTCTTGACCTAGAATCTCATGAAGCTTAAAAAAAATTTTGATAATTGTATTTTGGTATAACTTATTTTCTTTGTGATCCTATATATTTTATGTTATGTTTTTAAAAACATTATTCTGATAAGGACTCCATAGGTTTTGTCAGACTCCCAAAAGGGTCTGTGACATAAAAAAGCTTAAAACTCCTCTAAAACTACAAATTGCAGAGCCAGTGCTAATCTGTATCAGCAAAGAGAGTTCCTTACCAAGAGATTTCTAGACCTATTAAAACGTGGCTCTGGTTTAATTTTTTTAAAGAAAGGTTCATAGCATTTAACTCTAAATCCACTGGCACCAGGGTTTAGGATTTCTTCCACTGACCTCTTTTGTTAGTCCTTGATGGTTTTATTCCATTCTACTTTCTGTGATTGGGTGGTTTAGTATCTCAATTTCACATACTGTTAAATTGGGCTTTTAAAATATTTTTGTTGGAAATCTTCCATTTTCTTTACATTCTTGATATTGCTAGCATATAATTATGCAAATAATGAATAATCTCCAATGGGCTAGGAAACCATTGTTTCTGGCACACCTGTCCTGAATTCACATACCCTCCAAAACTACACAATGATGTGGGAACAATAAATGTAGGCACAGCTGGACAAGCTGAATTGAACAGAGTGATTGAATATGTGGTGAACCACTATACTTCCCCAAGTAGTTCAAGAAAGGCATCTGAAAAAGGAAATCAGTGGAGAAGAACTTCTAGGGTTTTCACTTGGAAGGTGAATGTTGTTATTGTTTGTCCTTCGTTCTCAAAGAGGACCATGACATCAAGAAGGTGACACCATGATTTGCAAAGGAAACTGGATTTAAGTGAGGGAAGGCTATGCAAAATAATGAGCCTCACTTTCTCCTCCAGAGCCATCTGGGCCCAGTGGCCAGATATAGGTCAGAATAACTGGAGAAGGTGAATTAAATTTTAACAGTGAGAATAGGAAGCAAGACCTATTTTCACTACTCCTTGTTTTCATATTGCCACAGGATGGTGGCAATTGGCTAATTTCCATTTCTAAACTCAGGGTCAGAGAAAAAATATAGCATAGCACCTTTTGGGGAAAGAATAGGACAAGTTTCATTGTACCACTGGAAAAAAATTGAATACTTTATCTCAGTGAATTTTTTCTGGGAATTGGACTACTTCCAACAGCAATGGCATCTGTTCAATTATTCTAATAGTGCTAATTTGCAGCTTAAGGTTCACTTATAGGCTACACCTCCTCTCTTTGTTAGAGTTAATAGCAATCTCTCCAGTCTACATTCAAGCTGTCAGTCACAGAGACATGTCTCTACAAACATCCTGATTTAATTTTCACAGACACTCTGAAACAAACACCTTGATTTGGTTTCTAAATTCAAAGAGTATATTAAGAATTTTAAACATCACATCACTGTATGCACTGTGGCATAAAGAGTAAAGCCCGCTTGGTACTTAGGGAGCTTAGTCTAATTTTAGATCCCTGTTGTGATATCCCCCACAATTCCATGCTACAGAACATGTAATATTTCTGTCTCTAAGCTGTATAACCATGAGCAAGTAATTTCATCCATCTGGCCTCAGTTTCCTTATCCATTAAATAATAATAATTATCATGATGATAGCTAACATTTATATAGTGCCTACTCCAGGCATTGTGCTAAGCACTTTACAAATATTATTTCATTTGATCCTAATAACCACCCTGGAAGGTGAGTGGCATTATTATCCCCATTTTACAGGTGAAGAAATTGAGACATATATAGGTTAAATAATTTGTCCAGCATCACACTGTTACTGAAGCTAGATTTGAACTCAAGTCTTCCTGAATTGGAATTAATGACATTGTTGGATTAGATGACTTCTATAAGTCTTTCCAGCTTTAACATTTTTATTTCCTATGATCACAGGAGCAAATTTTCTTGTGATATTGTTCTAGGACCACTGGGTGAAATGTACAATGAGGAAGATTTTTGTTTTAACATGAAGATTAAATCTTTAGAGCAGCGTAGGTCCAGAGAAATGAAATAATGACTCAAAGTCACACACAAAGTGGGATTCAAACCCAGGTCCCCTGACTCCAAATTCTACACTCTTTACAATATACCACTCTGTGCATAACTGACATTTAATCACATTAAGCCGAAATTCTGATAACGCTTTAAAGTTTGCAAAGCACTTTATATATAGCATCCCCCCTGCCCTGAGAGTCACAATAACGGCTTTTTGAGGTAGGTCCTAAGGGTATTGTTATGCCCCCTTCAGAGGTAAAGAGACAGACTCTGAGTTCTTGTTAACTTGCTACTAGCACAGTAGCAGAGACAACACAGTGAAACAGTGTTGATAGCAAAGTGCCAGCTGGGGCCAAGTGTTGGAGAAATTTACCAGCATTTTCACTCTGGGATATGTGAGACAAAGTTTTTAAGAGCATGGAACAAAGTGAATGTCACTGATGTCTATTGTGACCTGACAATCCTATGGATTTAAGGAAACTGTATGTAAGGAATGAGGGAGAGGGGATGCCTCTTCATCATGGCTGAGCAAGGCAACTGTAGTTCTTGGGTTTCTTAAAAATGCTCCTTATGTCCATGATGGAGTATGAGATCTATGTCATGGAAACATGCCATCATTCTATGTGAATACTATTTGGCTATTTGTTAGATTTAGCAGTTGGTTCATTGTGGTCCATAGTTCAGGTTTGGCAGATAACTATATCTGACTGTGTCATGTATGGCGACCATTCCTCCATCCCCAGGAAACTGCCCCATGGGGATTTAGGAATGTAGCATTCCTGCCCAAAATCACAGTGACTTGAAACTTTTAAAATTAAGTTTATCCATAAAGTATTTGTTGCTTTATAAGATTTTTTTTAAGTTTTTAAAGTTAGATGTCCTAGGGAAGCATATGATTGCCAAATACATAAAGAAAATTCAAAGTAGCTCATTAAGTGTTATATCTGCTGAACCTCACATTGCCCTACATTCAACAAGCATTTATTAAGCAGTTAATATGTGCTAAGCACCATCCTAAGTTCTGAGAATACAAATATAAGCAAAAAGAAAGACAGTCCCTGCTCTCATGGGAGAATGAGGGAAGAGAAAACATAAAAAGGAAACTGAAAAGGGTGTGGTACACATGTGATGGTATGGTAGAAAAAAAAAGTCCAGAGAGTCAGGCATGGAACCCAGAGAAGAATGAAGTCCCTTCCCAAAGTGATACATGCCAGTCATGGAAAGCAGTCTAAATCTTCCAATATGTATTTCATTCCTAGACTAAGACATTATATACTAAATAAGTACCTTTAGATGGGGGTGGGTGGGAGGTAGTAGTCTACCTAGAATGAAGATTGTATCTATAAATTACAGAATAGAAACTCGGGAATCTAGTATTATGTTATGGCAAACATTAATCCTGCATTTGTCTAAGAATTTCTACAAGAGATGGGAGACGGGTTCAAACATAAATGGTCTTCAATAAAACTTGGCTTAAACAGCCTCAATAGAGGGCATGAAATCCCATCAAAGTCATCAAATATGCTATAGAACGTGGATATCAAAGATGTGTAATTTATACACATGCATTACAGCAAACTCTTATTTTTAAAGGTGATATTGTTGACTTTGATGATGATTTGGGTAGAAGAATGTGCCTGGCTTGTGCATTAGATGACTCCCAAGGTCTCTTCCAACTCCGATGCTCTTACTCTGTGAAATGACTTTGCATTCTTTACACCTTGGGCCTGATTGAAGTTTGTTTGGGGGTTTATGGTGGCAGCCACTATCATCATCACGACCATGCCTCTTACCTTTGCTCTTCGGGATGATTCACAAGTAAAGTACTTCATAAGCACCACAGCAGGCTAATGAATCCAGCAGATAACTATCACATGTGCAAAATGCTTGATTTTTTCAAAGAAAACTTTAAGTAATGGTAGAAAGAAACAATGATATACTTTTAATCATTACCTTTAAATGGCATCCATTAAATGAATACTAGAAAGGGCTGCCCAACAAAGAGAAGTTTTATTTTTTTAAGAGTTCATAACCTAAGGGAACACTGGATTTGGAGTCAAAAAATACCTAAGTCTTTTTTTTTTTTAACATAAGTATTTCTGACCAGTAGCTCAACTATTTTCTACCTGTCTGACCATGGACAGGTCACTTAACCTCTATGGCTCTCAGTCTATTTATTCATGTGTAAAATGATGGAGTTGGAGTAGATCAGTGCTGTCAAACTCAAGACTACTAAACTATACATAAGGATCCCTACCTGGCTACATAGTGACTTAGAAAAACACATATTAACATTATCTATGTTCAATTATATTTTCATTTATTGTTAAATATCTCCCAATTACATCCTAATCTGATTCAGGCAGCACTGAAGAGGACTGAGGGGAGCACTAAAGCATTGTGTTTGACCTCTGATCTAGATGACCTCCAAGTCCCCTTCCACTTCTAATATTCTATGAAGGTAGACACCATAGGCAATATAATCAACACCACCTTATATTTGTAAAGCACTTTTTACAGGTTTCAAAGTACTTTCCCATGACCTCATTTGGTCTCAATAATTATCATGATGGGTGGACAGGACAAGCAAAGTAATCTCCACTGTTCTGTAAATAGTTCTTTATATGTTGTCTCCCCATTAAACTGTGAGCTCCTTGAGAGCAGGGATAGTGTTGTGCCTTTTTTCACAGTGCCTGGCACATATAGGTACTTAATGAATGCTTGTTGACTGACTGACTCACTGAACATAGGAAGAAAAAGAGGACTTACCTAAAGTCACATAGCTAGAGTCCCAACTGGGGTCTTCTAACTCCTACTTCTGTGCTCCTGCAATTTCAATTCCTGTTCAATGGGTTAAGAGCTGAGAAGAATATCTAGGGCAAGGAGATGAGTGAGAAAGATCTTGGCATAGTGAGTTTCCAGTCCTGCCTTGGACACACACTGGACCTCTGACAAGTTATTTAACATCTCATGGCCCCAGGCAACCCAACTTTAAGTGGAAAAAAATGCTGCTTGTCATTAGTCGACTGGTTTTCCTCCCTGAAGAAATAACTGCTATGCGTTTTAAAGAGGGGGCTGAGGGGCCTACAGAGATATAACTTTCTTCCATCCTTTCCTCCACATATTCTGTGATCCAGTGATACTGTACTGTCTTCTCATGCAACATTGTCTCCTAATTGGGTATTTTCTCTGGCTGTCTCCTATGCCTGGAATTCTTAGACTCCTCATCTCTATCTCCTGGCTTCCTCCAAGTCCTCAAGTCAAGTCCCACCATAAGAAGCTTTCCCTGGTCCTCTTTAATCTTAATGCCTTCTGTCTGAGACTACCCTTGATTTATCCTTTACTTATTTTATTTGTACACAATTGTTTCCATATTGTCTCTGCCATTAGACTGTGGACTCCTTCAGAGATGGCTCTATTTTTTGCCTTTCTTTTGCCTGTCTACCCATCATGATAATTGTTAAGACCAAATGAGGTCATGGGAAAGTACTCTGAAACCTGTAAAAAGTGCTTTACAAATATGAGGTGGTGTTGATTATATTGCCTATGGCGTCTACCTTCACAGAATATTAGAAGTGGAAGGGGACTTGGAGGTCATCTAGATCAGAGGTCAAACACAATGCTTTAGTACTCCCCTCAGTCCTCTTCAGTGCTGCCTGAATCAGATTAGAATGTAATTGGGAAATATTTAACAATAAATTCCTGGCACATCATAGGTGCTTAAAAATGCTAGATGATCGACTGACTGTCCTGTGACCAAGGGACTTGGTATCTTTATAATTTTTTAACTTGAATATATAAGATGCCTCAGCTGGAAAAGAAAACAATTATCTAGTGATCTATGGAGAAGACTCGAAGCTAATTCCCAGAGACTAATTTGATATGAAGATTCTAAGTAAAAGCAGAAAGGGAATTTGCACGGGCTTTTATTTTTGTTAGTTCAAGCTAAAATTATATTGACCCCATTGCTCTTCATTAGTGGAAAGCTTCTGTGCAGTCCTGAATGTATGACAATTACCTTAAAGATAGCATTCTTTGTAGGAAGATAAGCATGTGATATATTCAGACTAAAATCTGCTAAAGAGAAAAAAAACTTTAGAAAATATGAATTGGAGCATATGGATTTTTTAAATAAAATTCATTCCCTTAAGACATAATTTTGTACTTTTAAAAGAAACAGTGAGAACCTCAGTAAAGGCCAGAAGTGCAGATAACTGGGATTGAACTCATTATAATGAAAGCTATATGTAATATGGGTCATGTAAAGCATGTGCTGAAATGTTCCCTGCCTCCATCTGGCCAACCACATGAATGACTCAGAATTTTTGCTATTTCGAGAGGCTGAACTCTCTGGAAGCTTGTTTCTGGCCATTGGGGGACCCACTGGTGAAAAGACTTGGCATTTTGGTAAGATGTGGCCAACAGCAAAGGGCCCATTTGGGCAAGTAGGTGAAGCACTAAAGCAAGAGATAATAGACAAGTTTGTGCCTAGGATCCTGGCTGCCTTCTCCTCTCTATGTTTCATTTCCTGGGTAGTTGATCAAATAGTTTTCTTGAGGTGGTCATGTTCAGGCTTGTAGGTGATCATATCATTTCAATAGGTCCAGAATTCTTGTATTCAAGGAGTAGAGCTGTCTGCCAGCCAAGGAAGCATCTGTACCAGAGATGACAACCACAAGCAAAAAGAAAAGCAAAGTTCGTGATAAGACATGGACTTTGAAGGCGACACTATGGTACCAAGGTCAGATATAAAATGCCTCATCAGTACTCCTGCACACTGTTTTGTGTTTAGTTGGTTTTATTCTTCCAAATGGTTAAAATGTATACAATCATAAGTACTGCCATACCCAACAAAAAAGCACATTTTTTCACGGGTGGGGAACCTGTGGCCTTGATGTCACATGTGGCCTTCTAGGTCCTTCGATATGGCATTTTAACTAAGTCCAAGTTTTACAGAACAAATTCTTTTATTAAGGGGATTTGTTCTGTGAAGTTTGGATTTAGTCAAAGGGCTGTACTTGAGGACCTAGAAGGCCACATGTGGGTGGCCTTGAGGCCACAGGTTCTCCACCCCTGGTTTAGTTTATCTGACTGTCAATTTGTTCTTGTTACTCTTTGTGTTTAGTATTTCTTTTGTATGTAGGAATAGATACCTGTCCCACACCAGACTCAAACTGTACTTTTCTTCACCCCCTTTTGGGGAACCCCTTGGCATGATCTTAACCCTAAACTTTAAATAATTTGTCTCTAGGTATCTGAGATTGGAGTTTAACCAACCTATGATTGTTAAAAATAAAAATAAAAGGTTAGAGGGAGGGATCCTAGTTCCACACTCATTAAAGGCCCGACTCTCCCAGGACTAAACCCAGTTGGAGTTGGGTTCTTCAATCCAGAGCACAGGGTCCCCTTAATGGGCCAGTGACCCAGCCTCTCAGGCTCAGCAGTGGTTCCTTAATGTTAGATATAAATAGATATCAATGGCTTTAGAAAAATCTTTGGCCCTTACAGGGTTTTTCCAAAATTCATCCTCCACTTACCTTTGATTCTCAAAACATGAAACCTAGAGAAATAGCAAAGGCAAGGTTCTCCAGTGACCTGCCCCTTCCCCACTGTCAAGCTACATGCCTGACTTCAGAGATTAAAGCACTTTGGCAAGCAGGTATAAAGCAGCCACATCAGGTCTTGAAACATTTATCATTCTGAAATCCCAACCCATTTTATCAGGACTTTTAAAAGCTTATCCACACCGAAAAAGGAATGTTCCAAAAATGTTTTCAAAAGATTCTTTGACTTCAAGTTGTGAAGCAAATATATTATTGAAAATATAAAATGTGTTCCCAAAGAGATTTTCTTGTGAATGATGAATAGCACTGATAATGTCATTATTAGTATTATTATTAAAGACAACAATAATAAAGAGGAATGGCCTACTTTAAATCTGTATATTTCAGGCTAATGGTTCAGATCTGAAAGCCTTCTTACAGGAAAGGCTATTAAGAGAGCTGTCATCTCTTTCATATGTTTGAAGACAGACATGATGACAGAGCTGACTCTTTGGAATATGGTCTATGATCTTTAAAGGGGTGGGGGAAGGGGAGAAAGAAAACGAATGCATAGGAAGAGGAACTTTTTTAAAGACAGAGGGATACACTATTGGAAAGTCAGTACATTAGTAAATAAAATCATTGGATTGGATTATACCGCCAGGTATAAAAATCCTGGTCAATATAGATTTAAGATTTATAGATTTAAGAGCTAACTGATGGTGGATACATGGACAGATGGGTTAATGCAATACCATAAGTACAGTCCTGAGAAGATTTTTTAAAATAGATGCTACAAGAAGTGCTGGAATAGAACCACAAACCAGTAGAATTGGGTGTGTCAGTCCACTACTGCATAAAGCCAGTCTTCATAGCTTTATCTGCCTTGTTAGAAACAAGTTAGTACCAACACAGAAAAAAAAAGAAATATGGAAAAATGCAGCCTAGACAATAGAGTCAAAGGGATGGTGAAAATTCACAAAGAACAAAACAAAACTAGGAGTTTTGGGCAATTAGAATCTATACAAGTATATAAGCTAAATATTTTGTGAATCTTTTATCACGTGTGTCAATTCAGCAGGTAACTTTCCATAAAACACTAACGTCATCAGGATTATGCTTTCCCTCCATGACAAAAATAAATTATTATAATAATATGCTTGGCCAATTGTGTTGTTAAGCAAAATTGTCTCATTAGCATGGCTTTTGTTTCTTTTGAGTGGAAGTACTTTCATCTGTTAAGTGCTAAGCCCCAGGCCCAGGGCCCTGTCAGGTGTGAAACCTGTGTGGGTGTGGATTGGTGACTTAGGAGGGGCCAGCTCGGGAACCAATGATCTCTGGTCATTGAGGCGGGGCTTGAGAACGCCGGAAGCTCGGCTGTGAGGAGGGGTGAGCTGGGAGACAACTGCGGCAGTGGCAGAAGGTGTGGAAGCCAGAAGCTGCGGAAGCCAGAAGCTGCGGAGGCAGGAAGCTGCGGAAGCGGGGCTTACCCGAGTGCGAGCAGGAACGTGAGGCCAGTGAACATGATTTGGCTAAATACTCTCTTGCTTTTCTGTGGCCTCCTAGTTGCCCTTGTGAAATGGGCTTTCTGGGCCTTGAGTCTTTTTGTCAAGATGTTGGAATGGGGAGGCCGGTTCAAGTTTTTGCTGAGGTGGGGCCTAAATAAATTTCTTGTTGTTTTCTCCTTAGAGAATCTCTCATACCTTGCGATTTCAGACCATTCAAACATATACATGATTATATTTGAGATCATAAATTCGGCCTTCCTACTACACCAATAAAGTCTTTTCTGTTCTAGCATACCAGATCAGATTCAAATGAGCTATAAAAAATATGGCATCTACTTTCTATTTGTTTAGCACTTTTTACAATTTCTAAAGTAATTCTTTTTTAAATTTCAACATAATTCATCACAAGTCAAGAGCATAGTATGTAGCATTCTCAAAACATGGAAGTGTGATTTGTGGCAAGAGTTATATTGCAGGAGTTAGGAAGTTTAGGTCCAAAACCCAATGCTTACTTGCTAGCTCTGTGATCATGCTCAGATCATTTAAATGTTCTGAACCTCAGTTTCCCTATCTGTAGAATGGGGTAATAACCCTCATACTATTTATCTTGACAGAATTTTGAGGAAGACATTTCATCTTCTATTATAATAAAGGCACATCTTTTTGTTATTACTTATTAATTTAGTGGATGGCAGTTATACAATGATCTCTCCTTGATCCCATACACAAGTTTCCACACCACGAGTTTTCATCATTCTTAACCAAGATCTCTTTTGAGTGCATATCTTTCTATAAGCCATAAGATAGAACTACAATGACAAGCAAGCATTTCTATCTAGATTAATGTATTAATGGCTGTAAGAGAATGGAAATTAATGGAGTCTAAAGTTTGCTAAGTATTCAAATTAGCTTCCTCAGTCCTATCTTCTCATAGGTGAAATAACAGACTAAATTTAAATGACTTATCCCAACAGTAAAGAGTGTTTATCACAATGGGGAAAAGGTCAACCAGGCTTAATGAATGTTCTGTAAGGCGTATTTACTAAAGTGGTATAAGATAAGAACAACTGGTATAAAACATTCCTTCAAAGTCCATGAAAAACTCTCCCATGAGTATACTCAAGGTGAAGTCAGGTTAGGATTAGAGACACATGTGGCAAAAGGATAACTAATAGTTCTTTGGAGTCCTTTTGCTGTAGTCTTCAAGATGTTCCCATTTATATATAGCAGGTTTTGTTTTATTTTATTTTGGGGAGGGGTTGGTTTTTTGTTTTGTTTGTTTATTTGTTTGATTGTTTTTTGTTTTTTGCAGTCTCAAATCTGCTTTCCTCATTTTTAGTCTGTCCTTAACTTCCAGTGCAGACAAACACTTTGGGGACATTGCTAGCATGGTAATGGGAAGAAAGGAAGTCCAAAATCCTCTGATTGCTAAAGTTCTTGAAGTGCTCTTCCAGTCAAGGAAAGGAGGAAGAAATAGTCTGAAACTGAGGCACTCTCTTTTCCTGCCCCAACGAGTGAATCCATCTTGGAATCTCATTGGAATGTTCACTCCTACTTGGTTTGCTTGCATATCCTGGGTTCTGGACTATCTCCTGGTTTTATACAACCTCTCCTTCTCTTCCCGTCTCTTCAATCAAGTTCCCCTCCCTCTTCTAACAGACTTCCTATGAACACTGCTGCAGTTAATCCAATAGCATTCAAAGACTCTTTGCACTTAATCTAAAGTCTTTGATTGAGATATGTTCTCACCTGGTTAAGGTAATAGGGCATAGCATCTTATCAATTACTTCAAATAGGATGGTATAACTATCTAGTATACACAAAGAGAGAGAAGCATTTCTTTCTCTTAAATACTTTATTATTACTTTAACAGCCTTTCAAAAAATAAACATAAATAAGAATAAAAACATAAACTCTAAGTCATTTACCTGATGATTTTAAAAAGAGAGAGAAAGAATATAAAAATTAATATATAATCTAAACTCATCTCTGGTTATTAGAGTGAGAGGAAACTCAGTGAATTTGAAACTTTTCTTTTTGAAGGTAAAACTGAAGTATGGCACCAGCATTTAATTTTATTTTTTTTACTAACTGGGATCAGTTGTAGGTGGTAGGCAAAGTATTCACTTAACAAGTAAAATGAAATTCAAGGTGATAAAAAATGTAACAACAGGTTATAAGCAAAGAAAGTCTCCATCTTTGTAAAGATTTTCATTCTATTTCTTGTCTAGCTCAAAGGACCAAGAAACTAAACAAAACAAAACAGAAGAAGAAAGACAACTCAAAGCTGATCTGTTCGACTCCACTTCATATTAATGATAACATGATTCTGCTAACTTATTAATAATAGCAAGCTTTCCTGAACTTTCATATAAGTTTTTGTACCAATTTTTATTTTAAAGCATCAGGAGGGGAAAGCATTGGATAGAATTCTGTTGCCTTTCAGAAAACAGCATGCTCAAAGTTCTGTCACATACTAAAAGCTGGCATAATCACATGGACAGAAGCTGAGGAATGCTTTGCAATCAGATTGGCCTGATCATCCACCCCTGTGGCCATTAGGGTTTTTTTTTTAACTAACAATACTTGTGTCATAACTGCTGATACTAGGTGTCTACTGGTTTTTTTTTTTCAAATTTGGAAATTTCCAAATTTCCAGAACCCAAATTTCAAATTTAATTAGTTAGTTAGCAACATCATGAAGAGACCTCTAGAGGCAGCAATATGTACGGAGTGGGATCTCGACTTTCGGGTAAAGGTCTTGGCTCTATAAGAGGCTTCTTCCTTTCCTGTCTATGCAGAGCCATGGCAATGATACACAAAATCCCATTTTGCTAATGGTCTTTGAATTTGAATTAAGTCTTAGAAACAACCAATTGACAAATTTTCTTTTTCAGGCTAAGCTTGAAGAATGGCACCAGCGTTTAATTTCGATGGTATTTTCTTACTAATCAGCATTAGTTGCAGATGGTATGTGAAATACTCATTTAGCAAGGAAAGAAAATTTCAAGCTGGAAAGGATGCAGTGCAAAACTGACAATGGGATTAAGCAAAGAAAGTCTCCATCATTGGAAAGATTTTCATTCCATTTCTTCTCAAAAGACCAAAACGGCACCAATATAGAGATTATAACAGTAACAACATTGCTATCTTAAATTAATACACTATTTTAGAGGAAGTGCTTTCACATACTATAGGTGCTTTGATTATTACAAAGGCAAGATAATCTTTATTACCTCGAGTTTCATAGCTAAGAAAACAAGTTTAGAGATTCAGTAACTTGCCCAAGGTGGACAAAGCCTCAATTTTAAGCCAAGTCTTCTGACTCACAATCTAGATTTATTCCCACTCTACAAAGTTGTCTCTAGGATGTACGAGAATATAATACCCAAAGAATCACTTTATTGTTATTTTAAATGTAGCTATGGCAATAGGGTGGAGAGGAAGAATTACTGTAAGAATACAAAAGCATAGCTTCAAATGAAGTGATATGGGCATGGGATTCTGGGGGAAAAAAGCACATAATCATTGCAGATTTTATGCCAAAATTTTTTGCAAAAAAGTGGGGTACGACCATTATGTAAAGCATTTTAAGAAAATGTGCTGGTATTACTTAAAAATCATTTATTACTAAACTGTCTTTGATACAAGATTACAATGCATGGAATACTCATGAATATATGTTAAAATTGAATACTGACAATGCATGTGCACTGAGAATTCTAGGCTCGCTGCTCTCAATGTGCATATCTGCATGCCACTGCTGAATACATTGCTGCTCTGTTTACCTTTTAAGTGGTGTGAAGAATTATATCATGTGATGATTATGCAATTAAAGGTCATAAACCAATTTTGGGGCTGAAAAAACTGGGTGCAATGATTATGAGGCAACGCTGATTATGCAGTGAGATACAGATGGTGAAATACAGAATTCCCTTTATTCACACCAAGGTGATCCCAGAAATCAGGATTCACTGGATCAAGCTGTCCATGAGGTACCCAACACCTCTCAGTTAGAACAGGCAGCACGGCGTGGTAGAGAAAGGACTGAAACGGCAGCCATGGAAAACTAAATTCAAATGCCATATCAGACACTTACCAACAATGTGAGGATGAGCAAGTTGCTTAACCTCCCTCAACCTCAGATTCCTTATTCGTAAAATGGGAATGATAAGAGCCCCTATCTCCTGGGCCTGTTATGAGGATCAAAGAAGATAATACATGTAAAGTGCTTTGTAAACCTTAGGTCCAATATAAGTATTAGCTATTATTATTAGCCTCCTAATTGGTCTCTTTGATTCTAATTTCTCTCTCCTCTAAGCCATCCTCCAGATAGCCACGAAAATAATCTAAAATATAGGACTGATCATGTCACTCCCATTCTCAAAAACCTTCCTTGCTGTAGGAGCCAATGAGAAGCTCCTTATCCTGGCGTGGAAGGAGTCTCACCAAATCAATCTCTCTTTTCTGCCCTATTTTGCAATAATTTCCTTTACAAACTTTACATTTGAGCCAAAGTGATTCATTTGCCATTTCCTGAGCCTAGAGTTAGCCTTCCAACTCCTGCATCCTTGCCCTCGAATAAGCCATTCCCCCATGCCTGAAATGGGCCTTTCAGAATTCTCCTTTTCCTTCAAGGCTCTGCTCAGTTTCCAATTCCTCCAGGAAGCTTTCCTTGACTCCCACTGTTGTTAAAGAACTCTCCTTCCTCAACCTTCCTTGTACTATGCTTTTGTATACATGAGGTCCTTGAAGGAAGGACTCATGTTTTTGTTATTGATTTCCCAGTGCTTAGTACAGTACAATATACATCACAGGCATGTATATATATATGTGTGTATATATACACTTACACACTTATGTGTATACACATATAAATATGCACATATATATGTATATGTGTATATATGCATATATACACACACACTCTTATATATACACACAGATACATATGTATGTGTGTGTATATCAGATTGCATTGAGTAGCAATTGCTTTTCATCATTGACGACCGTAGAACCACTACATTTAGATTCCGAAACTTCTCGCCCCATTACAAAAGTATAGTCTATACCCCAGTATATATGAGAAAGTGTCCATAAGGATGACATTTTCCATGAACTTGGGAAGAACCTCTGGATCTGACCAAATATATACAGGAGAAATTTTATGTGGAAGGCAACAATTTTACAAATGCTATTTTTGAGACATCTGGATGGAGAGATTTCAACACACACACACACACACACACACACACACACACACACACACACACACACCTCCCCACAGTGCAAATGTTAAATTCCTAGAGGGAAGGGACTATACCACCTGTGTGTTGGCATTCTCCACAAAAATCTAGCCTAGTGCTTAAAATAATAGTACACACATTTTTATAAAGCTTTACATTTTACTAAGCACTTTCCTCACAACAGACCTTTGCATTTTGCTTTTTGTTTCTTTGAAATCAAACCTGGGATTTCCTCGGTGGAGGGAGCTCCTAATGAAGGGCTGTGCCTAGGAATACAAATGTGCACCTGTTTTGGAACTTGTCAGGGGTTCTTGACCTGAGGTCTGGAAACTTGGAAAGAGAGGGAAAGGGAGAGAGAGACAGAGAGAGAAAGACTGAGAGAGAGAGAGAGAGAGAGAGAGAGAGAGAGAGAGAGAGAGAAAGACAGAGACAGAGACAGAGAGACAGAGAGATTGATATAGATACAAATAGCAGTAGATATCTAGATATAAGTAGTTATTGATATATCTATATACAGAAAGATTATGGAGATAGATAACTGCATTTCAATATAATTGGTTTTCTTTGTAATCTTTTCCTTTTTTTAATTTTTATCATTTAAGAACATTATTCCAAGAAGGGGGCCATAGGCTTTAGCAGATAGCCAAAGAGGTCCACATTATAAAAAAGGTTAAGAACTGCTGCTTCGGAGAATTGCCCCAGATTACAGAGGGGTTAAGTGCTTTCATAGAGGCATATAACCAATATTTGCCAGGAGCAGGATTTGAACTCAGGTCTTCTTGACTCTAAGGCTAGTTCTGAATCCACTATGCCATGATGCCTTTCAAACTCTGTATAACAGGTATTAGCTCCATTTTTCAGATGAGAAAACACGTGCAAGGGAAAAAAGTAATTTGTCTAAAGTCCCACAGTCTCCAGTGGCAGAGCTAGAACTTGAAGCAAGCTCTTTGGACTCCCAGTCCAACACTGCCTCCTAAGAGCAGAAACTCAATGCTAATTGACTTGGGTGTAGAAGGAACTACTAGTTCTTGGGAGGCAAGGTGCAGCAATGGACAGAACTCTGGATCCGGTGTCTGGAAGACCTGAGTTCAAATCTAGCCTCACACATATATTGGTTGCATGATCTGTGCAAGTCACTTAACTTCTGTTTGCCTCAGTTTCCTCAACTATAAAAAGAGCGTAATATGGGCAGCTAGGTGGCACAGCGAACAGAGCACCAGCCCTGGAGTCAGGAGGACCTGAGTTGAAATCTGGCCTCAAATACTCACTAGCTGTGTTACCCTGGGCAAGTTACTTAACCCTGATTGCCTCCCCCCAAAAAAGGTCAAGGTGAGAGGGAAGGGGAGGGAACAATAGCACCATAAAACTTTTAGCACGGTGCCTGGCAAAGAATAGGTATTATATAAATACTTATTCCCTTCCCCCATACATTTCTTATCATTTCAGTCTGGGGGAGGTAAGTCAGGGATAGAGAGAGAGTGGCCAGGCCTGTGATTTCATCAATGTGGGGGAATTTCCAGGATGGAACCATTCTCCACTGACCCAGCAGCTGTCTTTGAGAGTTAAGTGCCTAGGGCATTGGGAGGTTAAATCACCCACCTAAAATCACATAGCTAGTAAGTGCGAGAGGTAGATTTCAACTCAAGCTTTCCTGACTTTAGGGCCAAGCCTCTATTCATTAAAGCATGCTGCATCTTTTAAATGGTGGTGAGGAAATATTAAAATACAGGACAACAGAGTCATCGTTTTAGAGCCAGGGACCTCAGAGGTCATATGAGTAACAACATCTTCCACAATAGAGGCATACAGATCAACTATTCCTTAGTTCTCTAATGAGAAAACAGAGTTAAATCCTACTAGTACAATAACTGGTTGGAGAACCAGGAGACTTCAATTCTAGTCCCAGAGTTTGATCATTATCTCTATATAACTAGGAGCAAGACGAGTTTGCCTATCTGGGTCTCCAGCTTCTTATCTATGAGGCCAGAGATTTAGACTAGATACTTCTAAGGTGCTTTCCAGTTTTTTTTATTCTATGATAACATTTTACTTTTAGGTGGTAATACTCTGATTCATGACCAGGGATGACCTGGATTCCCAGCTTCATCACAAAATGCCAAATATAGGAAGCAAATTAATAAAGGTAGCTAGAGGACAACGACGATGCTTGCATGATAAAAGATGGACACAAACATGATGATTTCTGGATTGGCCATCTGCTCACCAATTAATAGAATTAAAACCTTTAACAGACATATTACATATACATACACAAAGTTATATTATAGGTGGATGTAAACAGATTCCACTGAAGATGTTATTAGAAAATACACAGGCAATAGTCACAGAAAGTTCTATGGTAAAGACCCATTTCTGAAGGAGAACTATCCAACGAACATCATATTTATCCCACTCTCTATTTCTCCTCATCACACCCACACATCATCTTACCATGTGGGGCTTTAGGGGGATAAAATGACAAGACTATACATTTGGAAACACTTTCAACTAAACGGCCCCATGGAGCCAAAATACAAACAGTGTTCAACTTATTGTTGGCTCATTTTCTAAACAGGAATTCTGTATGCATTATTGCCCTAAAGAAAGAAATCTAACTCAGAATAAAAGGTAAAGAAATATACCATCCACTTGTATGCAAGAAATCTCAGGTAGATTTCAAGGAAGGAAGGAGGGAGGGACAGAGGGAGGGAGGAAGGGAGGAAGGAAGGAAAAGAAAGAAAGAAAGAAAGAAAGAAAGAAAGAAAGAAAGAAAGAAAGAAAGAAAGAAAGAAAGAAAGAAAGAAAGAGAGAGAGGTGGAGGGAAGGAGAGAGAGAGAGAGAGAAGGGAGAGAGAGGGAGGGAAAGGGAGAGGGAAAGGGAAAGGGAGAGGGAAAGGGAAAGGGAAAGGGAAAGGGAAAGGGAAAGGGAAAGGGAAAGGGAAAGGGAAAGGGAAAGGGAAAGGGGAGGAAGGAAGCACTTATTAAATACCTACTACATGCCAAGCAATGTGCTAAGCATCTTGAAATATTAAATCTTGAGAGGTGTTATTATAATCCTCATTTTACCATTGAGGAAACTGAGGGAGAAAGAAGTTAAGTGACTTGTTCACAGTCACAAAACTAGTTAGTGTCTGAGTCCAGGTTTGAACTCAGGTCTTTCTGATTCTATCCTATTTAGCTGCCTTTTTCATGATGGATGGAAAAAAGTGCTGATGTAAGTCCCCTTAGTCCTAAGTAATGAAAATCAATGACTACCTTCTTCAGTTTCAGGCACATATTATGCACAGTTCTCTGAAGCATATACATGTGATATGGGTTGTATAGAATATGAACAGATATTCTCTGCTTGCATCTGACTGACCACATGTGTGACTGAGCATTTGGTCCCATAGGAGATGATAAAGTCATTGGCTCCCTAACCATGTGGTTTGGTGCTGAAAGTACTTGGCATCTTGACATGATGGGGCAAACCTTGAGTGGTCTCTTGTTCCTCTTTTACCCTTATTACAGCAGCCAGGGGGTGGGGTGCTGTGTCAATTAAAAGAATACATAGCTTCTGGTTTAGTCTCTCACTTTAATTCTTCTATGTAAAAAGCAGGGCACAATGGCTTCTAGACTCCAAGAAGGGAGTGGGAGAATAGACTGTGTTCTTTTCCCTAACATTGCTTCAGCTCCTGTGTAGAACATGTATTCTAACTGTGTGAGCTTACACTTGAAACCTTGGCTTCCTTCTCCTTTAAATCCCCTTTCCTGAGTAGGTGACCAAACATCATTCGCAAGATGGACCCATCCATGCTTGGAGGTGACTTTGTGAGTCAAGAGGTCCCAATATCCCATGTCCAATGAGGAAGAAGCTAACTCATGGCAAGGGAAGCTTCTGCATTAGAGAAGTCAAGTTGCTGGCAAAAGGAACAGCCCAGGCTCCTGGTTTGGCTTGCCAAAAGATGGGGACTTTGAGGGATTGTTTTAAAATCTGGGTTTATGTCTTGCCTTTGCTAGGTAAGGGCCAGGAAAGTCACTTTAACCTCTATTTCAGGCAATTTTCTAAGAATATCAGCAGCAGAGTGGAATCAAGATGGTGGAGGGAAAGCAGGGACTCACTTGAGCTCTCTCCCAAACATCTCCAAATACCTGTAAAAATGACTCTAAACAAATCCTAGAGGAGCAGAACCTCCAAAATGACAGAGTGAAACAAATTTCGAGACAAAGACAACCTGGAAGGTTAACAGGAAAGGTCTGTTGCATCAGTCTGAGAGAGGAGCACAGTCCAGCAGTGTGTGGTGTGCTGGCACAGACCGGGCCCTAGCAAACCTCAAGCAGGCCTCAGGAGACCAAATCACTGGCATTTGTGGTGGTTTCCAGACTTCTCAACCCACAAATACCAAAGACAACTTAGAAGGTCAGTAGGAAAGGTCTCTTGGACTTGGGGGAGAGAGGAGGGTGGTCTGGCCCCCGCCTCAGCTCCAGAGTGGTGGCTAGAGTGGTAGTGGCAGTGGATGCTTCTGGAGCTCTTGGCCCACATTTGGTGGGGAGTGGCTGATCACAGGAGGATTGCAGGCATCTTTTTGCTGGAGCTGAGACAGGATTCTCTGGCTTTGCCCTGCTTGGATCTGGGTCACAGTCACGGGTGGTGGTCCTGGGGTGCGGAGGAGCACTGGCCTGGTGGAACTTGTGGCAGTGGTGGAAAGGGAATCCTCCTCACAGTTCCAAGGCAGAAAAGAGTTCTTATGGTCACTCACAGACCAGAGCACAGACCAGGAGAGGAGTAAACATCTCTCCTTTGATCATACAACCTTGGAAAAACTAAAAATTCACAGACCCCTAGAAATATCTCTGAAAACAACTGCACAAAACCTCTGAAGCTTGGAACAGTGCACTCTCCACTCTGGAAGCAGAGTCATACCTTAACAAAGAGCTAAAAATTCAAGTAATTGGCTGTGAAAACGAGAAAATAGAGGGAAAAACCAGACTACAGAATTTTACTTTGGTGACAAAGAAGATCAAAACATACAACCAGAAGAAGACAACAAAGTCAAGGCTCCTATATCCAAAGTCTCTAAGAAAAATTATGAATTGGTCTTAGGCCATAGAAGTGCTCAAAATAGATTTAGAAAATCAAGTAAGAGAAGTAGAGGAAAAATTGGGTAGAGAAATGAGAGTGATGCAAGAAAATCATGAAAAATAAGTCAACAGCTTGCTAAAGGAGACCCCAAAAATGTTGAAGAAAATAACACCTTATAAAATAGGCTAACCCAAATGGCAAAAGAGGTCCAAAAAGCCAATGAGGAGAAGAATGCCTTAAAAAGCAGAATTGGCTAAAATGGAGGAGGTCCAAAAGCTCAATGAAGAAAATAATTCCTTAAAAATTAGAATGGAGCAAATGGAAGCTAATGACTCTATGAAAACTCAAGAAATTATAAAACAGAACCAAAAGAATGAAAAAGTAGAAGACAGTGTGAAATATTTTGTTGGAAAAACAACTGACCTGTAAAATAGATCCAGGAGAGATAATTTAAAAATTATTGGACTACCTGAAAACCAAGATAAAAAAAAGAGACTACGCATCATCTTTCAAGAAATTATCAAGGAAAACTTCACTGATGTTCTAGAACCAGAGGGGAAAATAGAAATTGAAAGAATGCACTGATCACCTCCTGAAAGAGATCCTAAAATAAAAACTCCTAGGAATATTGTAGCCAAAATCCGGAGTTCCCAGACCAAGAAGAAAATATTGCAGGCAGCCAGAAAGAAACAATTTGAGTATTGTGAAAATATAATCAGGATAACAGAAGATTTAGCAGCTTCTACATTCAGTGATTAAAGGGCTTGGAATATGGTACTCCGGAGGTCAAAGGAGCTAGAATTAAAACGAAGAATCACCTTCCCAGCAAAACTGAGTATAATACTTCAAGGGGAAAAATGAAATAGAGGACTTCAAAGCATTCTTTATGAAAAGACCAGAGCTGAATAGAAAATTTGACTTTCAAATACAAGATTAAAGAGAATCATGAAAAAGTAAACAGGAAAGAGAAATCATAAGGGACTTATTAAAGTTGAACTGTTTACATTCCTACATAGAAAGATGATATTTGTAACTCATGAGACCTTTCTCAGTATTGGGTAGTTGGAGGGAATAGATAGATAGATAGATAGATAGATAGATAGATAGATAGATAGATAGAGAGACAGAGAGATAAACAGAGGGTACAGAGTGAGTTGAATATGAATAAAATTAAGAGGTGAGAGAGGAATATAGAGGGAGAAGGAGAAAGGGAGAGGTAGAATGGAGTAAATTATCTCACACAAAAGAGGCAAGAGAAAGCTGTTATAGTGGAGGGGAAGAGGAGGGAGGTGAGATGGAATGAGTGAATCTTACTGTATTGGCAATCAAGATGGGCTTTTAGCACTTATTCAACCAAGTGCCCTTGAAGAGTTTTGGCCTTTATCTTCTTGATTAAATTAGGTAACTAAGGTGGGGCTCCAGGTGGGGCCCACAAAGGGAGGCCTGATTATGTCTTTGCTCCCAAGTAGACCCAAACCCCCTAGCTATTAGGTACTAAGTCATGTGGGTGTAAAGCCCTCAAGGTCCTAGGAGGAGGTGCTCCAGAGCCAATAGTAAGAGCTTAAGTTCTGGTGGCTCAGATAACAGTTGATGACAGTTAAAGAGTGCATAAAAAGAGAAGACAGAGATATTTTGCTTAGGGCTCTCACTTTTGGTGGTGTGCTGATGTGGAAACTCTGGGCAGCTGTAGTTAAGAACCCTCCAGCTTGTAAACTCAGATGTTGGGACTTTGTTAAACTCTGGTAACTAGCATTGAGATTTGAATCAGACAAGGTCTGTCTGTTGATGTTTGTTATTTCTTTGTATCTGCTCTGAAGTTCAGGGTGCTGGCTCTCCCCACCCCCCGAACTAAGTGAATGATATTTGTATGTTGAATTAAAGTAAGATTGTTAACTCCTTAATGTTGCTTTCCTTAGTGAAGCAGATCAGAAGAACCTGTGCTTACAGCATTCTGTGAGCTGGTTGTTGTTGGTTTTACACCCCCACAACAGTTGCTAGACAGACTGTTGAAACACTTACTCCCATCAGATTTGGCTGAAGGAGGAAATAACATATACAATCAATTGGGTATGGAAATCTATCTTACCCTACAGAAAAGTAAGCGGGGAGGGGATAAGAGAGGGGAGGATGATGGAAAAGAGGGCAAATGGGGGGAGGGATAACCAAACACAAAAACTTATGAGGGAAAACAGGATCAAAGGAGAGAATAGAATAAATGGGGGGCAGGATAGGATGACTTTTATGTAAGTGTTTTGCATGACTAAATATGTATAATCTACATCAAATTGCTTGCCTTCTCAATGAGGGTGAGTGGGGAGGGAGGAAGTGAGGAAGGAAGAAAATGTGGAACTCAAAGTTTTAAAAGCAAATGTTAAAAACTGTTTTTACATGCAACTGGGAAATAAGATATACAGGCAATAGAGTATAGAAATCTATCTTGCCCTACAGAAAAATAGAAGGGAAGGGGATAAGAGAAGGGAGATGGGGGGTAAGGATGTGATAGGAGGGAGGGCAGATTGGGGGAAGGGGTAATCACAATACATACTGTCTTGGTGTTGGGGAGGGGAGAGATGGCGAGAAAATTTAGAACTCAAAATCTTGTGAGTGTTGTGCTGTGAGTGAGTGAATGTTGAAAACTAAAAATAAATTAATTTTTAAAAATAAAAAGAAAAGAATATAAAAGAAAAAAGACTATCAGCAGCATAACATTCCTGAGGGTATTAATGGAGGAAGTTTCTTCCACCAATAAAATTACAGACTGGCTCATGTTCCCCTCTACCCCTTCCCACACCCCGCTGCCCCCCCCCCACAGTAAAGATTTTTGAAACAAAAGTTTTAATATTCTTAGGAAATATGAGAAAGAGTATCACAGAAATAATGTACCATAAATATGTGGCAGGAAAAAAAATTAACCAGTGTCACAATACAGTAGGCAATACAACTTAATTTTTAAAAAAAGAACTAAGAGGAAAGGCAGAAGATGAAAACAAAATGATCCTTTAAAGATAATCTAAAAATGTCATCATCATAGCATATATCAGCAAGTTAAAAATTAAATAGGTCTTTAAGGTGGAAGGGACCTCAGAAACCATCTAATCCAGTCTCCTCCCTCCCCTATTTTAGTAATGAGAAAACTGAGACCCATGGAGGTTAAGAGATTTGCCCAAGGTTACACAGGTAGTAAATTTATTCCTTCTTTTTATCTGTTGTTATTGTTTTGTTTTTTTTAGAATAACAGCAAGAACAATTGACTACATTTAATATTGGATGCTATGGGTTCGAATCTCAGCTCTGTCGCTTAGTACCTGTATAAATTTGGGCAAATTGGTTCTCTCAGGGTCTCAGTTTCCTTTTTTAGTATAAAATGAGGGAGTTAGTTTAGGTTCTAATTCCCATATTCCTTTGAAAATTCCATGAAGAAAAGTATTCAATTTTGTAAAAAAAAAATATTTATTTTTAACTAAAGAGATAGAGTAACTGTCACTTCCAGGTTCATTGTAGTCAAGAGAGAATTGTTATTCTTGTTGAGTCATTTCAGTTGTAGGCAACCCTCTGTGACCCCATTTAGGGTTTCTTGGCAAAGGTACTGGAGTGATTTGCCATTTCTTTCTCCAATTCATTTTATAGATGAGGAAACTGAGGTAAACAGGGTTAAGTGACTTGTCCAGGGTCATACAGCTAGGCAGTAAGTATCTGAGGCCGCATTTGAACTCAGATCTTCCTGACTCTGGGGTCAGCACTCTATCCACTGCACCATGAAAAGACAGACTATCCACCTACAAAACAAAAAAAAATGTGGTCTTTCATTTTCCTCATTGTGAACATCCTGTAGGAGCAGCCAATTCACATTAGTTAAGTCAAAGCACTGAACTGTGGATTTTCTTTTCCACAACAGCATTTATCACACAAATGGAAGATGCCACTTGTACAATTAAGAGTGAGTAAATTGGTGGGAAGAGAAACAAAAATAGTAACAGTGCTTTGTTATCATAAAGTAATGTTAACAAAATGTTAGCCTAAACTTTCAAGCTTCTACAGCATTTCCATATTTATGCTTCCACTAATAAGGAAAAACCTTATTAGCACAAAATCACCTCATTTCTGTCTAACAGGAACCATGTAGCAATGGTAAATGCCTCTAATTCCTTCAGGGGGCAATTAATTCACCATAACCATTCTCAAATGTTACTAAATGCTATAAACTACAGTTGGGAATTTTATTACCTTATCTCCACCCTTCTGAAATACATCTATCTGGTCCTTTTAACCTGCCCTCAATTAACTGCTTTAAAAGTACAGTGACTGACCCTTTCCTTTTCTATTAAAATCTATAGAAAAAATTTGGCTTTTACAAAGTATTTCAACTGATAAGCTTGAGGTCAGCAGTGGTGAGAGGCAACAGCTGGATTTCTAGAAAGGGTTGCTTAGTGTTGGTTTAGATGGAATTTTTGTCATCAATTTCACAGGAAAAAAATCCCTTTTCTACACATGAAGGTATTTATTACCTGGAGGGTAGTTTTACAGTTTTACCAAAAATAAATTCTGAACTCCTTTTCTGTATGGCATAAAATAGAAGCAGAAAAAATAATTTTGTCTCTATAGTTCTTCCCTATCCCCACCCATCATCCCCTCTCTCCCTCTACCCTGTCCCCCTACCCTTACCCACCCCTCCCTATTCTAACATTGCACAGCTCTTAGCATAGTTCCTGGGATATAGAAAGTACTAAATTCTTGTTAATTTCACCTGACTAGCACACAAAGGCCATTCCAGATATATTATAGAGCATATAGTTAGAAAACTATGGCAAGACATACTAGTAAGTCGTCTGTAGTAACTAGTAACTCGTCTGTAGTAACTAGTAACTAGGCATTCTAGTAACTCATCTGCCCTACTGTACTTGCAAGAATTCCTAACAGACCAGGTAGTATCTTATTTACTTATAAGAGTCAATGCATTTTTAAGACACTAAATGAGGCAACAATCTAATACTTTCTTTCAGTTCCCTAAGCTATGTAACTTCATAAGAAAATGCTTACAATTGTAAAAAAAAAAGCATTAAAATTCTCCTTGAAAAAATTAACCATGATGGGAATCCATCTTCTTTAAGGCTCAGAATAATTTACCTGGACACATAAGCAGATATTGATTCCCCATTATTGCAATAACTTGTTTTCAGTCAGTGTTAATGTACATAGTATTCAAGTTTATCTAATACCGAAAACATCCATCAGAGAATAACTTCCTCATCACTGAAGCCAGAGGGCAGGAAGACTTTCTCCATTAAGTTGGTATGTCTCTATTGATTCCATGGACCTTTAATTCAAACACATTAAGAAAAGTTTGAAGAAAAGATACTTGTTCCCTTCATAATTATTTATTTCATGCCGTACATTAATACACCGCCTCCTTTTTCAAGTGTTTAGGTCTGAGGGAAGATGATTAAAGTAAGTAACGAGTAATAATAAAGTACTATTTGATTTTATCTGGATGCTTGGGTATCCTCAAGTCTTGCTCTAAATTATGTGCTACACTAAGGACCTTTGATTCGCCGAGTATGGGATTCTTATGTGGCGGCTATAAGGGTCCACTCCTTTTACTATCAGGAGCCTCTCTCTCTTACTTTTAGGGTTATCTAATTAGCATATTGGGTTCTGAGCCTCATATAACCTTAGCATCAACCTCTGTCTTGGTGGGAGTGATTTGGCATCAAGCCCTGGCCACCCCTAAAGCCCCGACTATGAGTCAGGGAAAGAGAAAAGCGCCATTTTAACCCTGATATAAATCCTTGTGTACAGCCTGGCATCACTTTGTACCTAAGTACATCACATTCTGGAGGTATCATTTCTCCCAGAGATGTTTCTGGTCATAGTATGTGTTGAATAAATATTTGTTTTATCCACTTCCCTACCTCCATGTTTCTTGGTGCCTTCTGAGTGCCTCATGGCAATTCCCATGAAATACTCAATCTCTAGTAAAGTGCCAGGTGTTTTCCCTCCCCTGACTTCATAAATAGAGATGAGAAGACGTAAGTATAACTTATTGATGCTAGTGAATGCTATACCTAGCTATTGCTTTTCATTATTTAAGACAAGTATAATTGAACAAAAATGTACTTATCTGTCTTTTTTTTAGGACTCAGTTCACTATGCCTATGGGAAGACTACTTGTGGCCATGAGACCATAATCTGAGCATCGCTATTATATCAGGTGGTAGCTCATTTGCTTTGTAGGCAAAGAAGCAGAGAGGAAACTCATAGCTCCTGAAATACAAGCTTTTGTTCACCCAAACCTGTGAAATGAAAATAAAAGTTCACATGAAGGGAATATAATGGATGGATCCATTTATTATGTCCATTACCCTAAATAGAAGTCATTGTAATTGGTACAGGGCATACTCTTCATAACAAATTTGTTTTTCTGGGTTTACTTTCCCCAAGTTACATTATCTTCCCAGTCTTTGATATCTGAGTGGTTAGTTAATCTAACTAATTCTATGCTAAAGAGCTAATTTTTTAAGTTAATGGGTGATAAGTAACCAATTACTCTTCCTGATGACATATTTGTATTTTGTCTGGTATTTTCAATGTCTTAAAGAGTTGCACAGTATCACTAGGAACTAGGTTCAAATCCCAGCTCTTCTATTCATTAGTAGTGTAATCCTGTGCAATTCATTAAACTTACAGAATCTCAGTTTCCTTCTTTGTGAAATGAGAAGTTTTGACTCTAAACATTTAATACATCTAGCATTATGAGCTGTTAGGAATGCCAGTGTCCACTGTAGGCATGTAGGGGGAGACAGTTTTGAGTAGGCAAACCTATCGTGGCACCTCAACACAAACCATATTGGCAGCTGCCCCTTATGTGCTACATAGCTAGCTAATTCTGCTACATAGGAACCAAATTAACCGCTGAAAAAGTGGATGAAGAGTCTATACTGGCTTGAGCAAGTGCCTTGCTGCATTCTATAGCAAAAGTGAAGGGGCATGAAGCTAATAAATAAATAATAACATTCAATCTTTTTTTTAATTCAACAGTTATTTCTGAGGATGTAAGAAACTCTGAAAGTTTTTCTGATCAGAATGATAATTTCAGTCGGAATCAAGCTGAAACTAAGTATAATTTTAACAGATGCTTATAAATTCTCTCTAACATCGGTTTCTTGCAACTTGTTCTTTTGAGACATCTCAACTAGATTTTTCTCCTGCCGACAGTCAGCAAACAGTAAAGTTTTTTTTTTAATAAAGTCTGCAAGGAGTGGCCAGAGGGAATGTTTCTAACACCAGTCTAATAATTTTTCTCACTGAAATGCTTTTTGGTGAGGGCCAAGCTAGCTGTAAGAAAGAAAAAGACTAAATTTCTCTGCCTCACTATACCAAATAACAATGTATTTCTTAACTCTTCATCTTTTATCTCAAGAACAATACTATCACCACAACCAATCAGTAGGTACCAACTATGTGCCAGGCACTGTGCTAGGCACTGGAGGTCAAAACATAATTCTAACTGGGAAACAACAAACATGTGCGTGTGTGTATACACACACATACATGCATATACATATATACGTATAAATATATCCACATATATTTGTTGTTATGTATGTATGTATGCATTTATAATTTTATCAATGGAAATGACATAAAAGTGTCAGCATTAACATCTGATTTGCTACTGCACCTGATGATCATAAGACCTTTGCGTCTGTTGTTGTTTAGTCGCTTCGGTCATGTCTGCTCTTTGTGACCCCCCCCTCCATTTGGGGTGTTCTTGGCAGTGCAATGGATAGAGCATTGGGCTTGGAATCAGGGAGATTCATCTTCATGAGGTCAAATCCAGCCTCAGACACTTACTAGCTGTGTAACCCTGGGTACGTCACTTAACCCCTGTTTGCTTCAGTTTCCTCACCTGCTAAACGAGCTAGAGAAAGAAACAGCAGACCACTCCATTATCTTCACCAAGAAAACCCCAAATGGGGTCACAGAGAATTGGACATGACTGAAATGACTGAACAACAACTCTGAGAACGTGAGCTCCCTGAGAGCAGGGATTGTCTTTTCTATCTGAATCTCCAGTGCTTAGTACAAAGTGAAAACTTAATAAACATTTCATTCATTCTTTAAGTATTAACAAATTAAATATAAATAATACAAATAAATGCAAAAAAAATAAATGCGTGGTAGTAAGGAGATTATGATAATATGGCTGCATTCATTTTCAATTGTTTTAAAATAGAGACAAGATTCTGCCTGAAGAGTATATCTAGATATATTATCATTGTTCTGGGCTAAAAAGTTAATGAGTGACCATAGGATCATAGAATAGGTGCTGCAAGAGACCTTAGAGGTCAGCTAGTCTATCTCATTTTAAGATCAGGGAACTGAAGAACGAAGAGATTAAATGACTTGTCCAAATTCACATAATTAGTAAATAGCAAAACCAGGAATTATACTAAAATTGGATTTTGGAGTCCCTTGAGTATAAATTTAGCATCCTCTCCCTGCACTCTTCCACCCATGACACCACATTGCCACTGCCTCTCAATGATGAAAGGTGATGTAATTACTTAACATTTTGTTTTCCTAGTATTTTTTAAAATTGTGTCATCATTGACAAACATGGACAAAGAACAAAAAGGGAAATTGTAGATAAAATCACAAATTTCTATCATTTTTAAAACACAGTAGTAACGCAATTGTTTGTGTCCATTTTCAAACATTTGTTTTCTTCCATGTGCTTTTAAAGTATTTTGATGTACCTTTCTTTATTTGGAATCTGTATCACTACTGAATAGCTTATTCCAACCCCCTATACTCTACTCCTACTCAAAAGAGAGCTTTCCTGTAAAAAAATATTATAGTCAAAAAAAATTCACCATATTGCCCATGTCTGAAAATGTACGCCTCTTCTATACCTCTAGTCTATCACCTTTCTGCCAAGTGGTAGGTGGTATGCTATTTTCATTATTCTAGATATTAAAGCTATTTTTAAAAATAATTTTATTGAAATCTCCTGTTTTTACTTCACCCACATTTCCCAATAAATTCTTTCCCCTCCCACTCCCACAGAACCATATCTTACAACAAAGGAGAAAAAAAGAGAAGAAAAAAGTTTAACAAAGCTAACAACCATGACATCAACAATAATAATAGCTGACATTTATATAGTGCCTACTATGTTCCAGGCACTGTACTAAGCACTTTACAAATATTCTCATATTTAATCTAAATTGAAAAAGTGTGATATTATTTTTGATGTTTCATGCCCATAGTCAACTACCCCTGCAAAGAAAGGTGGGGGGTGACTTCTCACCTCTTTTTTGAAGCCAGGTTCAGTGACTACAATTTCACAACTTTTAGTTTCTTTTTTTTTCCATTTTTTTTTTATTTTTAGATTGCAACATACAGTTCTACATAATTTTGGGTTCCAGATTTTCTTCCC
>CM053624.1:163984012-164006769 GCA_028646595.1 Phalanger gymnotis
CAACTACTCGGCCACTGAAGCCCCACTTCTGTCTCCTCTGTTCTAGCGTTCTTTTTTTTTTTCCCCCGAGGAATTCTCTGGGTGGGGAGGGGAGGGATTAGAGCCGTTTACCTGGCCATTATGTCTCCCAGAAGCTCAACTGTTTTGTTATTCTTTCCAATTACATTGTTGCAATCACTTGTCCTGCTTATTACATTTTGCAACAGTTTGCATAAGTCTTCTCATGTTTCTCTTCATTCAACATAGTTATCATTTCTCAGAGCACAGTAATAATTTATTATCTTTATACCATTCCCCAATTTTGTGGTTGTTGTTCAGTTGTTTCGGTCATGTCTGACTCTTCATGACTCCATTTCTGGATTTCTTGGCAAAGATACTGGAGTGGTTTGCCATTTCCTTTTGCAGCTCATTTTACAAATAAGGAAACTGAGGCAAACAGAGTTAAATTGTTCTTAGCTCTTTACTACCACTATTACTATAAACACCTTAGTATCAATAGGGTCTATTTGACCTCCTTGGGGCATCTGCCTAGCAAGAGAATCTCTGGGTCAAAGGATATGGACACTTTAATCACTTTCACATAATTTGAAATTGCTGTACAGAATGCTTGGACCAATTCATGACTCCACCAATAGCATATTAGCATAGTATGCTCATCTTTCCACAACTCCTCCAACAATTATTCTGCCCTTTTGTCATCTTTGCCAATTTACTGGATGTGAGGTAAAAAGTAATAGTGGCTTTGATCTGCATTTCTCTTATTACTAGTGATTTGGAGCATTCTTATATAGTTGTTAATAGTTTGCAGTTCTTTTGAAAACTGCTATATTATTTGGTCACTTATCTTTTGAGGAATGGCTGTTGAGCCCACATTTTTTCTGTTAGTTGCCTATCTGTCTTAGGTGTCAGATCTTTATCAGAGATACTTGATAACAAAGATTTTTTTCCTAGTTGATAATTTCCCTTCTTTTTAATCACATTCTTTCCTATGTTAAAAAAAAACTTCTCAATTTCATGTAATTAAAATTGTCCATTGAACTCTCAATCATTTGTTTAGTTAAGAATTCGCCAGTGGCAGCACCAATATACCCCTTCCCACATCCATACTGATAAAAGGAATTTGATCTGGGTCTTTTCTAACTTTCTATAGTATGACTTTAAATAATCAAAGCATGTGTGCATTTTTATATTATTTTTATTTTATTTTAAATTTATGAAATAAACATTTCCATAATATATTAGGATAAAAAAAGATAATTGCACATTAAACTGCAAATCTTTTATGTACAACTTGCTATTCCTTTTAAATATATAATAATGGTATCACACAACTTTGTTTTTATACCTGGGCAGGGCTTAATTGGGGTGCTATTCTTTCTCATCTCTTCCAAAACTCTGATTTAGAAATGTTAAATAAAGTTAAATCTGAGCTGAAAAGGCTCATCCCCACATTGGAAAAAAGAGCAAAACAATAGCAAACACATCACGGCCTTATTTGAGAAACTAAGAGCTTAGGTGGAAAATAATAACAAAGAGTGAGAATGAATCACTTTTCCTGGTGATTCAGGTGAAGGGTACAATCTAGTTTGGTCCTGGGGTGGGGGAAAGTTTTTTACATAATATATAATTAGGTTGGGTTTTTTAAGAAGTATCTCTAAAATAAATGTTTCTAAAATATATAAAATAAAAAAACTGGAGATTAAACAACTTAATCTTAAAGAAATGGGTTAAAGAATAAATCGTAGAAATAATCAGTAATTTCATTAAAGAGAATGACAATAGTGAGACAACATATCAAAACCTATGGGATACAGCAAAAGCAGTAATTAGAGGAAAATTTATATCTCTAAATGCATGTATGCATTTTGAATTTATCATAGTATATGGTATAAGTTGTGGGTTTAAACTTCCTGCCATATTGCTTTCAAAAAAATTATGACTTGGAGTTTGCTAGTGGTTGGGTTATTTAGTTCAATTATTTATGATTTTTTTTTTACTTTTCCATTCAAATAATCTACTTTTTTATTTGTAACAAATAACACATAACTTTGAAAATTACTGATTTATAACATAATTTTAGGCATGGACATACTATTCTCCCTTCCTTCTTACTTTTTTATATTGTTTTCCTTGATAGTCTAGATCTTTTATCTATTTTTAGTCTTTGTTTTTCCTTTTTATTTAATTTGTAAAATTTAACTTATTTTTGTTACATTTTATATTTCAAACTGTCTCCCTCCTTGCCCCACACTAGAGAAGATCACCATTTCACACACACACACACACACACACACATATGTACACATATGTATACATGTATGTGTGTGTATAAAACCATACTATGCATACCTCTGGTTATCAGTTCTTTCTCTATAGGCGGATAGCATCTTCCTTCATAACTCCTTTGTAGTTGATTTGAGTATTTATAATACTCAGAATAACTTAGTCATTCAAAGTTATTCTTTGAACAATATTGCTATTACTATGTACAACGTTTTCTTGGTTCTACTCATTTCATTCTTTATTATTTCATGGAAGTCTTTCCATGTTTTTCTAAAATCAACCTGCTGATCTTTTATTCTTCTAAATGAATTTTATTTTATATAAATATAAAGTACCCTATAAAGTATCCCCCTTGGTAGTCTGATTGACATTACCTTCATTTTAGAAATTAAACAATTGAGATAAAATAGATTTCTACCTGTCAAGTATAAACTGAGAAATACAAAATTGAATGTTATTTTTATGTTGTGGATCAGATATTGTTGGGTTGGTTTTTTGAGGGGCTTCAGGGGAGTTGGAGGTCTGTGATTTCAGCTGCATTGGGAGCTCCTGAGTCAGTCAACTCCTTTTACAGAAGGTAACAACAATGCCGCATGCAGCTACTGTGACTGTGTAAGGCCAATAACACCAGTACACAGGAGGGCTGCTGGCACAGGTTCTTTGATCTGCTTTTCTAAGGAAAGCAACTTTAAGGGGTTTGCAATCTCACTTTAATCAAACATACATATATTATTCACTTAGTGCAGGGGAAAAAGTCAGCACCTTGAACTTCAGAGAAAACACAAACAGAAATTACAAACAAAGAAAATATAAACAGAGCAAGATAACACAAATCAACAGACAGGCTTCTATCCATCTGACCATGGCTATATATAGGTAGTTACCAGAAGAAAAGCACCAACATCTGTGTTTTCAAAGCCAGGGAGCTCCTTAATGGCTATTCAGAGTCTCATCTGGTCAAAACACACCCATACTGTTCCAGTGAGTGAACCCCAAGCAAAATGCTAACTCCAGAGTATATATACCCTTTTTCACAGCCCGAGGGTTTCACACCTCTCCAGGGCTTCACACCTCTTGTGACCTAATTAACAAAAGGGTCTGGGCCTTCCTACAAAGGCAAGGTTCAATCAAAGGCACCTGGTTGCCTTAGTGCTAAGAAGCACTCCAAAAGAAAAAACAGCAAAAAGTCCTACTTTTCTTGCCATTACATAGATTCAGATTAGCAATCACTTTTAAATGTTTAATCCTAGAAAGCTGGCTGGAGGTAAGGAGAGATTCAATGATTTCTGTAGGGTCACAACATCCAGTCTATATTACCAAAGGGACCTGATCCCAGACTGAGGCTTTGCTGATGGGTCCTGAGTTTAGAAGATATTGAATTTAGAAAGTACTGACATTTGTTCAGGTAACAGACTTTAACATTTAGTAAGCAAGAATACTAAGTTAAAACAGCATCCACCACGGGCAGGCCCTTAGCAGTGGGCCCCAAGGTATCCTAGTGTCTCTACCATTGGAGGCCAATAACACAGTGTCTCTTTGTTCCCCATCTTCAATTTAAATGAAAGCTATTTGCTGTGATCATTATGGCTGTTAAGTATTAAACTCTGTCTAATCGCAACATTAATCTAAAGGACAAACCAAAAGTCATCAAAATTAGAAGAAAAAGTTCTGTTATCATCTTGATCATTTGTACATCCCTCATCACTTAGCACAGCGCTTTGAATATAGTAAATGTTTCATTTTTTTTCCATTTTTTCATTCATAATCTGAAATTGGGCACCTAGGTGATACAGTGGATAGAGTACTGAGCCTGGAGCCAGGAAGACTCATCTTCTTGAATTCAAATCACACTTATTAGCTGTGTGACCCTGGGCAAGTCAATTAACCCTCTTTGCCTCAGTTCTTCAATCTGTAAAATGAGCTGAAGAAGGAAATGGCAAGCCACTACAGTATCTTTGCCAGGAAAACCCCAAATGGGGTCACAAAGAGTCAGACAGGACTGATACAAATGAACAATGAGAAAATCTGAAATTATCCAAATACTGACAATACTAACCACCTATCTCAGAAAATGTTTATTTCCATAACATGCCTATTCATAAGTGTATGCAATGTTCTAAGTGCCTATGTGCTTTGGGTCCTGTCAGATTTGGGTTGAAATTGTGGTGATTTTGAAGTCATTTACCTATTTGACTCAGTTGTGTCTCTTTCCCTTCATACAAAAACTAGGAACTCCTGAAGTTATTTCATGTCTAAATATTCCATAGGTATAGACCCAGAAAAGGAAGAGCATTGAAGCAATAAAACTATAATTTATAGAAAAACAACAGAAAACAAACCTCAAATTCTCAAATGAGTACACTTTCATTCCTCCTTCCATCCAGAACAGTTTAAGAAATTAGTTCCTCCACAACACTCATGAGCTTAACAGGCAAGCTTTTTCCTCTCCAACCATAATGAAGATAGATCCTTTATTGCAGACATCCTTGACCTCTCTTAGCCAACCTGAAATGCCCTCTCCTCATCATCTCTGCCTCTTGGCTTTCAGACTTCCTGCAAGTCTAAGCTCAAAGCTCAACTTCTACAGGAAGCCTTTTCCAGCACCCCAAAGCTAATGCCTCCCCTCTGGATTACCTTGCATATATCTCCTAGGGTGTAAGCTCCTTGAGGGCAGGGATTGTATTTGATGTTCCTTGTACCTAAGAAAGTGCTTTATATAGATAAGCTCTCAAAAAATGCTTATTGCCCTGTTGACTTGGCTATTTGAAAACCTTTATTGTTAATATTTTCTTTTAACCTCTCACAGGCACGGAACCGGTCCCAGCTTGGTCTATCTTAGATAATTTTCATCACTCCTAGTTACAGTTCTCTCTATGTTGCCTACCAAAGGTAGACCTTCCTTGTGGTAACAAACTCCAGCAGACACCTCCATTACACTCCATCTCATGGAAGACCCAAACCCTTTTTTGATTTAGTTATAAATACCTAAAAATGAAGAGGTCATGTGGTGCAGTAGATAGAAAGCTGGTCTTAGAGTCAAGATGACCTTGGTTCAAATATTGCCTTTGATTTAGTACTTAAGTGACCCTAGGCAGACCCCTTGCACAAGCTATCTGTACATGGAGATGCACAGAGGCTCACAGGAATTAGAAGCCTTGTTCTCCCTGTGTGTTTATGCTCTGGGGCCCAGACATCCTTGGAAACGTGGTCCACCCCTTAACCTTAGCCATGCTTGTTACTTAGGTTAAACACCGAAGTGAATTGCAGATCTTAACTTATTGAAGTAAATTTAACCACAGAAGCACTAATGAGTAATAGGACTCATGAGTGAAATGTCTAGATTTATTAAAGGGGGAAATAGAGAACCACTGTATATTAAGATAGCTATCCTCCTGTGAGGAAATCCATGAACATAAAGGGAAGTAGTATGGGAATGATAGAAAATATGTGGTTGGAAGATGAATGGAAACATAAATAGAAAATATATTATGGTACAAGCAGGGATGTGCTAAATCAAGTTTGACAAAACACTTCAGAAACTGGCAAACACTATAAATCAGGGCAGCTAGGTGATGCAGTGGGCTTGGAATCAGGAAGAGTCATCTTCCTGAGTTCAAATCTGGCCTAAGACATTTACTAGTTGTCTGACCCTGGCCAAGTCACTTAACCCTGTTTCCCTCAGTTTCCTCATCTGTAAAGTGAGCTAGAGAAGGTAATGGCAAACTATTCCAGTACCTTTGCCAAGAAAACCCCAAATGCAGTCACAAAGAGTCAGACACAATTGAAACGACTAAACAACTACAACAAACTAGTTAGGGCTTGATTTATTGTTTTATTGATTGTCTAGATTTAAGAAGGTGAAGGAGAACATGTTCACAATGCAAATTAAACTGAAAAGTTTGTCTGAGGGGCAGCGTAGTTAGTGGAGGACTGGCCCTGGAGTCAGGAGGACCTGAGTTCAAATATGACCTCAGACACTTGACACACTTACTAGCTGTGTGACCTTGGGCAAGTCACTTAACCCAAATTGCCCTACCTTCACCCCTCAAAAAAAAGTTTTCCCTGCCTACATTTTTTCTTCTGAGAGCCAGCTGTCAAACACTTACCAGCACACCACTGAGTGTGAGTATATAACAGATTACTTGGCCAGAAAGAGGAAGTAGATTATTAGCTCCAAAAACAGATGACAAATGTACAATAATATAGGACTTCAATCCAGACGTCATCCACAGTCTTCTCTCTCTACTACATGTACAACAACTAATAATTTATTCTTCAGGAGATTCAAGATGGGATGAAGAGAATGGATATTCTAGACTCAATTCTGGCCAAAAAGACATGTTTAATGATGAAGCAAAAAAAATTTTTAAATGACCATAGCTGGAAGAAAGGGAAAACCAGGCCTAAGCTCACATATATCCTAGATTCAGGAAGAGTAAGCTTCATAGTTAAAGAAAGGAAAGCTAGGATCCCTAAAATTCTATAAAGAAATCCAACTCAAGAGAGATGGATTACTCTTGAGGATGAGATTCGGATGAAACAAACAGAAATGATTCTGGTGAGTAAGAAAAGAGAGCTGCCTAAAAAGAAAGCTGTGGAAGCAAAAGGAGCTCATCACGTTCTCTGATTTTAAGCACTTCCTCGCTCTGTGCCTGATGAGGCAGGATGGTAAAACTAAAAGAATACTGGATCTGAGGTGAGGACCTCAGTGGCATTCCCAGCTCTTACTACTCACTACCACTTACTACTTATCTTATCTTGCACGAGTCATTTAATATCTACATGCCCGTTTCCTCATATGTTAAAAAAAAAAAAGACACTTGGATGAAAATGATGATCCGCAGGCCCTTCCAGTTAAAAAAAATCCTTTAAGGTTCAGACCACCGGCAGGAAACTCAGAGAAAAAAAATACAAAAAGAGGGGACACATTCCAGTATAAGTGTCAGGAAAACCAAAGCCAAGAACAAGCTGAGGTTGGTGATGAACGCTAAGGAACGATATGATGGGGTGTTGGGTTGAATTTCTTTTAGGGAGGGAGTGGGGAGGTAGGGTGTTTTTTTTTTTCCTTTATGCTAAATTAGGGACAAGAAGAAGGTCAAAAAAGAGATAGAATTGCTTCTACTTTACTAAATGGGGAATTTAGCTGGTGAATGCAGCATTCAGCAAATTATGAATATTTTTTCATGTTCTAATATGTAAATATAATGAAGTCATCCTAACACTATTTTCCCTTTTTCTCTTCAAAATTCTCTGATAAGTGGAGTGAGAAAAGAATTTTCGGAGTTATCTCTGAGAATTATCAAGGTTCTGTGAAAATTCTCAATTTTCAGTTAAATTAAGATCTTTTTTTTTTTTAAACAGCAGTCTTCATGTGCTACTGAAACTCTGGCAGCAAATCTTCAGGCAGGGGCTGAGAGCTAAATCAGGCCTTCAATTTTTATAAAATCCAAGCAAAATGTTTTAATTTCCATAACTTCCTGTTGCTGTTTCAATGTTTCATTTAGCATCAATTCCTCTACTATTGTCTTACATACAGGATAAGGATGAAGACAGCAAATGCAATAGCTAAATTTTTGATGAGGTTTTTGAAGGTATGTTTGTTGTTTCTAGGTTTTTAAAGTATCTACTTTTGATCCAAGGAGATCTCATTCCTTTTAAGCTCAGCTTTTATTTTTCCAACAGACGGCAAAGACGAGAGTAGCTAAAAAATGGCATCAGAATTCTTCTCTATAAGCTGCAAAATTACATCTAGCTTCTTGAGGAACTAAACAACTCATGCTACCAAGCTAGAGAGAATTCTGGTAAATACATGATAAATGAAACCAATATGATGAAAGTAGATTGAGAATTCCATTTTATAGCAAAATCTCTCTAAAAGGCATACTCCTACAATTTCTGTCAAGCAACCTGAATAACAATATTTTAGTAGGGGTTTCAGTGGAGTACCTAAAATTGCATAAAATCAACAATCACTCAGTGTCTTCTATACACTATGTTACATAGACTGGGATAGATACTCTACAAGACATCTAGGTAATGCAGTTGATAAGGTGCCGGGCCTGAAATCAGGAAGATTCCATCTTCCTGAGTTCAAATCTGGCCTCAGACACTTATTATCTGTATGACCCTGGGAAAGTCACTTTACCCTGTTTGCCTCAGTTTCCTCATCTGCAAAATGAGCTGGAGAAGGAAATGGCAAAGTATTCTAGTATCTTTGCCAACAAAACCCCAAGTAGGGTCATGAAGAATAGGAAGGGCATGACTCAGCTACAACAGCAACAAGATACCCTATAGGATACACAGATATGGGTCCTATCCTCAAGGAACTGACAATTTATTTGGGGAGAAAGGAGCAAAGTATGGAAAAGAGTCAGAGAACAATTTGAAACATAGCACGAAGAAATGTCAAGACTGTGTGATATCAACAATGGGAGAAAGAGATGATCACTATGGGCTCAACTAGCCAGTGATGGTTTCGTGGAAGAAGTAGGCTTTATAGAACGGATGTGATCTGGACAAGTGAAGAGAAGGGAAAACTATATTCCAGATAAAATAAAACAACGTGAATCAGATCTCATGAAGAATTTAAGTCTACTGAACCCATTTACCTTCTTTCATAATACTGGATTTCTCTAGTCAAATTCACTATTTTGGACAGAAAAGACATCAAAATATTTTGCAACATTAAAATTTTACAGTACCACTCAAACATTTCCCTTTCAGCTCTATAGGATCCCCTATTTTGATGACGAAGTTCTAAGGTCAACATGATGCTGCAGTTCAGTGAACATTTACTAAGCCCCTACTGTGAGCAGATCATAGTGTGTCAAATGATAACAGAAATACATGAAATACTAAATTGTGGACTTGGTTATAAGATTTAAAGCGGGACCAATTTTTTTAATGACAGTGACATCATTTTCTAAAGTAAGAAAAGATCCTTGTGATCATCTTAGAGCTCAGCTCATACACCAACTTTTACATGAAGTCTTTCCTCAACTGCCTGTGTCTTCCTCCTCCCCAACAAATTTTTATTTATTTTGCATGTTCTCATATGTGTACACATCTCTCCAAATAGAATGTAAACTCCTTGGGGATAGGGACAGTTTCATTTTTATCCTGAATGCCTACCACAGTGCCTGACACACAGCTGGCATTTAATAAGTGTTTTTTGTTTGCTTGATGTAGTCTGACCTCTTCAGTTTACAGAGGAGGAAACTGGAACCCAAAGAAGGAGAGAGACTTTTCCAAAGTGACAAAGTTGGTTAATGGTAGCGATGCAACTAGGGTCCTGGTTCAGTGCTCTTTCTACTCACTCACCATGCTGTCTTCTGAAGGTGCGAATTTAAATTCTGGGGTAAAGTCAATCTTATGTAAGTCACTGAGATGTGGTAGAATGTGGTTCACATATGGAATATGACAATGAAAGGATTTCAGAACGAACCTAATTACTAGTTATTAATTTCAAAATAAAAGTTCCTCAAAAAAGGGGAGTACTTTTTTTCTTAAAAATGTTTATTGATGTCTTCTGTTTTTTACATTATCACAGTGGGAATACTTCTTCTCGTGTATCATACAGAGGCTACACGGACAATACTTTAGCCTTGCCCACATATAGACTGTCTAAGCTACCTATCTCATACCCTGCAATTTTTAACTCCAACCCACTAAAGTCTTTCAGTTTTAAGTGCCTCATTTACTTTTTTTCCAGTTTCCTGAGTTAATAGGCAAGTGCTCTCCAGGCCCCAGAAACTATCACCTACTGATGAATGTAATTACAAGTTTCTTTGGATTTGTGAACACCATTGGCCTATTTTTTTTTCTGAATACGTTAGTTCATTGGTCAGGAAAAGAAGTGTTCCTTTAGCCATGTCCCCAGGGAACTGTATTTCTGCCAAACACATACAAAAAAGAAAAGCAAGATGCTGCTATTTAGACAAAATCATTAATTTGTCGATTAAACTTCGTAATGGCACTCAGCTGATTTCATAGCTAAAATTCTTCTTCAGAGCCTGTAATGGCTCATTCCTATACAAAGCAGAAGGAATCAATTCGTTTATTGCCCTGTCAAAGATAGGGAGCAATAGCAAACTTGCTCAATTATACAAAAATGTCCTCAGTAGTCACAAAAGTTAGAATCACCATTTAATTTTTTTCCTGACAATTATAGGGAATTCTAATTTAGAAAGCACTGAATCACTTCATGGGCCAACTCTTCCATAAATCCTGACAGTTCCTGTTTTCAAGGAGTTCACAATCCAATAGGAGAGACAACATGCAAACAATTAGGTACAAACAAGTCGTATACAGGATAAATGGGAGAAAATCTCAGAGAGAAAACACTAATTTTAGAAAGAATGGGGAAAGGCTTCTTGCAGAAGCTGAGATTTTAGCTGAGGCCAAAAGGAAGCCAGGAAACCCAGAGGACGTGATCTCTTTGTACTCAAGTCTCTCATACTACTGTTTGGTCCTTTCTTATGTACTTATATTATAAATTGTATTATAACTATTAGAGTCCTTGCATTATTCTTTCTACTAAATTTTAGCCTTAGTTGAGGTAGCTAGATGGCACAGTGGATAGAGAGCTGAGCCTGGAGTCAGGAAGACCTGAGTTCAAAATCAGCCTAGAGTCAGGAAGACTCACTTTCCAGAGTTTGAATCTGGCCTCAGACACTTAGTAGGTGTATAACCTTGGATAAGTCATTTAACTTCTGTTTGTCTCAGTTCCTTACCTGTAAAATGGGAATCATAATAGCACTTACCTCACAGGGTTCTTGGGAGGATTAAATGAGTAATATCTATAGAAATCTTAACACAGCTTCTAGCACATAGTAGGTGATACACAAATGCTAGTAGTAGTCATAATAGTAGAGGCTGTCTTTTTCCATCTTTGTATTTCCAGGGCCTAGCACAGTTCTATGTTCATAAGAGATACCTCTAAGACTCTAAGGGTCCTCGGAGGTCATGTAGTCCAACATTCATCAGACCAATAATTCTATTTACAACTTCCCTGAGAAGTGGTCATCTAACCACTGCTTAACGACCTCCAATCAAAGAGAATCCACTATCTCCAGAGATAACCCTTTTACTTTTGGAGAGCAAATTTTTAGGAAGTTGCCCTTTACATCTCTACCATGTCTACCCATTGTATCCACCCTCTGGAGTTCAGCAGAATCAGCCTTCCCATTAGATTGTAAGTTCATTTTGGTAGCCTCCTCCTCTAGTGTGGGGCAGGGAGGGAGAAAAGAAGACAGTTTGAAGCTTAAAATGTAATAAAAAATTAATCGGTTTTCTTTTTTAAGATTGTAAGCTCATTGAGAGCAAGAACTGTCTTTTGTCTCTTTTTTTTGTATCCATACGGTTTAGCATAGTACCTGGCACAGAGCAGGTACTTAATTAATGTCTGCTGATTGAGTGAGTGAATGATTGGTCCTCCAGTCGACAGCCCTTCAAATATTTGGGTAAAAGGATCACAGAAGTACCTAATGAAGCTAAGGAGTTTGTCAGCTGACCTGTTGAGAAGACAGTTATAAGCCTTTGTTTGGAAGCAATGAAAGCAAACTTTTTCCTAATGACTAGTTAACTGAAAATAGGAGACCCAACCTCATGACCTACAAAAGCAAACTAATTGGTCACTTTTAAATACTCCCTCTTTATCTTTTCTCTTGCATCTTTATCTGAGAGCAGAGTAAAACATAGGGGGTGGGATTTCACCCCCTTTCCTCTTCTTTCCCCTCCCCCAATCAATAACAATGAGTTATTAAAGAAGCACATGGCAAGTTGTTGCTTACATGACAGCCTGGGAGGAGAATAAAAGGCATCTTTTTTTTCCTTCCTTTTAAACTGTAAACTTAAAATCTGTGTAAGAAGAAAGTAGACTTTATATTTCCTAGAGAGCATGATCCCAGGAAACAAATTGAGTAAACAATGATTAATTCAGTGCTTCCTATGTACTAGACCAGGGGTGGGGAACCTGCAGCCTCAATCAAGGCCACACGTGGCCCACTCAGTCCTCAAGTGGGCCCCTTTGAATCCAAACTTCATTGTCAAAAGGCCATACTTAAGGACCTAGAAGGCCACATGTGGCCTCAAGGCTGCAGGTTCCCCAACTCTGTACTAGACATTATGCTAAGCCCTGGAAATACCAATACAAGCAAAAAGTCCCTGCCCTCAAGGAGCTTACTTTCTAAGGGGAGAAGACAACATAAAAAAATAGCTGAGAAGGGGTGGAGGGGAAAGAAGATATGCACTCAGGGATATGATTGAATCTAGCCTATTGAGAGAATGGAGATTTCCTGGGCAGCACCCACATTTGAAGAATGTCTCACAGGTAACCTCGGTATAAGAGCTCTATATGATGCAGCATGCTGCTTAGAGAAAGAAGAGAACCATCCACATAGTTTCTGTTCTATCCTGCTTAGAGAGAGCAAAGTTGGTGAGTTCCTTGGGTCATGCAAGTGTGATGAGGTGCGCTCTTGTTCAACAAACTCCCAAAGTACACAGGGGACCAGGAAAGGAAGGCAATCTAAATCAGCAGTGTCAAACTTAAAGATCCCTTTGGGCTGCATATTGACTTAGAACATCTCAAATCAACATTATTTATGTTGGATCATATTTTTATTTATTTTCTAAACATTTCCCAATTACATTTTAATCTGCTTAAGCCAATGCTGAGAGTTTTGCTTGCCTCCAACGTGATGCCTCTGGTAAACAATAGGGTAATCCTATGAGTCTTGGGGAGATTTTAGGACTCTGAGGGAAAAAAAAGAGAGACTGGCTGAAATGCCAGGTCCTTCCCTCAAAATAATGTCAAATTCACTTTCTAGGGAGGTCTGAGAAGTTATCTGAATGCCTTAGGTTTCTGTATTCATTCATAGTTCCTGGGAATCCCTCTTGTGTATTTTCTGGCAAGTAGGCAGGTAACAAGCATTTATTAAGCACTTACTAATCACTGTCATAAGGGCTGGAGATATAAATACAAGTAAAAAGAAAGATAGTCCCTACCCTCAAGGAGCTTAAGTTCTTACATTTTCTGTGGAACAAAATAAAGGTTGCCCAGTATCTACATTGAGCGCCGGTGTGGGTGTTGTTACCACTTGGTTGGAAGCCTAGGCACATGTTATGCCTAAATTTTAGTTAGATTTTCCTGGATTAACTTGAGGTGGGGAAGAAAAGCCAATCAATGAAACTGACCCATTTTGGGGGTCAACCCCCAAGACTAGAAGTTGTCTTTGTGAGCCTAGAGTCTAACTAACCAAGATCCTGGGCTATGGGTTATACTTTAAAATACTTATCACATTCTCTCCAAGTTTCTCTTTTCCAGGCTAAATATACCAAGTTCTTTCATATGCCTCATATGGCATGCTATTCAGTTTCTTCAATGGCTTTCATCTGGGTACACTCCAATTAATCTATGTGTTTCCTTAAATACGATGTTGAGAACTGAACAAAATACTTCAGATATGGCCTGACCAGCTCAGTATAACTAAACTACCTCTCTCCTTCATTCTGGACCCAATGTTTAAAGAACTGAACCAAACTGAACCAAAAGGAAAAATCCAGGATTCAGCTCAAGTAAATGCTTTACATTCTACAGCTAATAGGATGGCCATTTACTCCTGATTCTGCAAATGCTGATAGATTTCTAAATATAAACATGGCCAAAGAAAGTTTTATTTCTGCACTGCCAAGGAAACAGTATCTATCCTTCCTTATGTCATGTTTTCCCTTTTCCCTTATGAGTGATCTCTACTCTGAATGAAGTGGCAACTTGATAGCTCAGATTCAAATCTGGACTTAAATAATTAAAAGATGTGGCTAGGTTCAAGTCCTGTTTCTGTCACTTAGTAGCTATGATACCTTGGTCAAGTCATTTAGTCATTTCATCTTTAAAGTGGGGGTAACTACTGCACTACCTTTTTTAGAGGGTTCTTGTAAGTAATGTATTTTATAAACTGTAAAATGCTGTGTGGATAAAGCACAGCCCTTCAAATCAGGAGGACCTGTGTTCAAATATGACCTCAGATACTTACTGGCTGTGTGACTCTGGGCAAGTCACTTAACCCTCATTGCCTCAAAAAAAAATGCTAGATAGATGCCTGTTACTATAACTTTTACTTGTTCTTCCTTTAAAGCCAAAACAAACATCAATCCAATATTACAAAAAATACACATGCTTTCGACAACAGCTGCTGAATCGCCTGTGCAAGGTTTCACATGACTTGCTAGAATGGGAAGGGAAGGGCCTCAAGCTAGTTTGTTTATTGTGGAACACTTTTCACAGGTGAATAAAAGAACATTCCAATAAAGTTGCTGAAGCCATAGGTTAAGCAACCTGGGTGAAGAGAGGAAGATATTTAATGAGAATAATTTTTGGCAGAGTTTAAAATAAGCATAAGATTTGAGTATCCAAGAGGGAAAAAGTAGATGCAATATGAATATCAATATGACTTTATAACTCTAGGTGCACAATTGCAGTGTGCCTGTAGCATAGATATCCAAAGTCAAAGACAGTTGACATTCACTGCTACTATTAGTAAGAATTGGATGCCTAAATGCATAGGGCTGTTCTATATGGTGGCAGCCCCCTGCCAAAGACTAATGGGCATGTGTAGTATTCATATCTTCAAATAACATAAATTGTGACTAAAAGAATAAGATGTTAAAACAGATCTAAGCAAAATAAATTCTACCAACCTTAAGCTCTCTCTTTGCTCATTTAATTGCCAGGCCTGTCAGAAAGATCAAATAAGTTGTAAGAACAGAAAAAGCGAAGCATTTTTCATAGTTCAGATTATGCTATTCTGATGAGCATTATTTCCTCTTTATGCATGTGATGTACCAGCATTGCACCCTGTATAAATCATACATAAGAAGAGGGAGAAATAGCCAGTCAAATAGGAAAGAACGCAAGCCTGTACACATACACATACAAAAAAATGGGGAAACAATGACCAAGTACATTCAGCTAGCAACCCCCTTCTGTACCCATGAAAGCAGGCATAGGAGTGCACCATTCCAGGGTTCTTTAAAAAAAAGAAAAGGCAACAGACCTTCAGGAAATCACATAACTTCCCAAAAAAGAAATTCAATTAACTCGGCCTGTCCCTTTTTTGCATTGTTGTTGTGTTTTTATGAGAATTTACATTTATATTGGTAAGAGAACAATGACTTTAAAAGATTGTATTTATGGAACATTTCTATATTTACAGAAAATAATATAATTTTAACATAGAAGCATGTGGGCATGAATAAGAGAAAGCATGGGGTGAAGGAAAATAGAAGTGGGACTATGCAAATTTTGCAGCCTGGGAAAACATAATGATTTTTTGACCCTATCCGCAAAATGGATGATAATAACAATAAGCAATTTTTTTCTTAAGGCAAGGGTAGGGGGATAATCAATAGGAAGGATAATGCTTTCTTGGATGGTTTAATTCTATCTCTAGTGATAACAGCCATTATTGGAAAGTTTGCTGTATGCCACGGGTACTTAGAGAAGTTTTTAAAGTCTCATAGTCTTCTAAGCTGTAAAGTCAACCAAGAGCATCCCAGCTCACAGTCAGATTAAGTATAATAAGACTGAATAAGCACTAAAAGGCTTTCTTGACAGAGTACCTCTCCTTTATTGAACTGCCATCACTTCCAAAGTTCCCAGTGTTAGCATTATTCCTTTATGGATTTTATGAGTATATCTACATATTAGCATGGCTAAGTCACTGTGTTGTGGAAGAAGTACCCACAGTAATGAAATTAGGAATCTTATGACACTACCTGAGAGAAGGGAACAATTAATTAGCTAAAACCTTAACTTCTATTAAGTTATCTAATTCTCCTTTCCATTGTGATTCCTGAGGATATGATCCTGAGCTCTCAAAAGTTATTCCAACACAATCAAAGCTCAAGTAGCTCCAACTAAGATGGAATAGTTCTCAAATATGGCCCCAATAACTGACTATATATTGTTTGTGAAAAAATAAGTTGATGGTATGCTATTCAGTTTCAATGGGTTTCATCTGGGTACACTCCAATTAATCTATGTGTTTCCTTAAATACGATGTTGAGAACTGAACAAAATACTTCAGACGTGGCCTGACCAGCTCAGTATAACTAAATTACCTCTCTCCCTCATTCTGGACCCAATGTTTAAAGAACTGAACCAAAGTGAACCAAAAAGATCATCAGATGATGAGTTATGGGGACTAAAACTCTAGATTATCAGGTCCTGCAGTTTGTCTCATCTCCCAGAAGGGACTGTTCACTTGTTCCTCTTTTACCTCTACTGCACTGCAGGCTTTCCCTTCTCCCAGTCTTCCACCAGATGGCCGTCATGCCCTTTCCCAGGGGACCAGCTTTAACAATTGGACTGTTGGGGAATAATACTATGGTTTCCATTTTAGGAGACTATGTTTATAGTACGAAAATAAATCTCCAGACCAAAATGCTTCCCTTCTTTTTAAGCTTCATATTGTGATCCCAACAACATGCAGGTTTCTCTTTCCAATACTATGAAGGCTTACTCTCCTTCTCCCTGACACTTTCCACTGGGTCCAGGGTGAATCCCCACTTTTCTCCCCAATTTTCCCTTCATCCTTAGCATTTCCCTCTGGGCAAGGGGATTCAAATAATGAGAGTTAAATTCTCAAACATCTAGAAGACAGAAGTGTAAGGAAATGACACTATAGAAAGCCTTATAATCCCTAATAAATACATATAATAAGTCTGATTTTCCAATATAAAGATAAGACCACAGATTTTAACTTAAAGATAAGTTAAACAGAAGACTTTGGGGCAGAAACTCCAAAGTGAGTATAAGGTGGTACATAAATTTTTGATGTACTAGGAGAATTGGACCAAATATGTACACAATGCGGAAGCAGCAGCCATTCTGGAAAAGTTGGTTTTAAGACTCAGAACTGTCACAAATGAAAATCTTTTGAGTTGATTATCAATGCCCACCATGAACTTGGTTTTCTATTCTAGGACTTCTTAAAGTTTTTCCACTCATGATCCCTTCAGCATTTCTTAAACTGTGAGTGACCCACATTAAATCATTAGACTTTATAATAAATTCATTATGACTCTGTTACTTCCCTTGTATATATTTTGAGGTTATTAGAGAGAAAACAATAAAATCTGCTGGTTTGGGAGTGGGAAGAGGTAAACAGAAGTAACCAAGATGATGACAAGACAGGAAATCGTAAGAATACTTACCAGAAGCATGGTAGCTATCTTCAGATACTTGAAAGATTGAGAATAGAGATTAAAGTATATCTACTTAATGCTAAAGGCCAGAACTAGGACCAATGGGTATAAGTTTTGGTCAAGCTGATTTCATTCTATCCAACCTGCCCAGTATCAGCAGCAGGGCCACAAGCATAAATGAACATCTTCCAAGATGGCAGCTGACTTGAGACTTGGTATGGAGAGGTGGGATTCAGTTTAACAGTGAGATCTACTATCCCCTGTACACAACCTAGCACCTGATAAAGATAAGATTGTGGTATTACTTTATGCCATATTCCACGTCAAGAGTTCAGAGTTTTACCAAAGGTATAATGCTAAGTTCAATATTGAGTAAGGAAAATTGACTTAGAAGTACCAGAAGCAAAGAAATATGTCAGAAAGCCCAGACAGTAAACCTGAGGTGGGAGTGGAATTGAGGTTCAAAGTTAAGCCAGTAATGGAAAAGGATCATGATTACCTACTCACCCAAGCAAGTGAAGTGCTCTGTCAACCTTTAAGCTAAAGGGTACAAGAGTAGCCCATCCTTTCCCATAGACTTAATGTGCTAATCCAGCTTTGCTTCAACATTCTTTTAATTGGGAGGGGTCAGGGCTGGAATTGGACATATTTAATCCACATACAAAAGAATAACTTCTTAACAATTAAAGCTGATCCAAAAAAAAAAGAGTTACCTCAAAAGACAGTGAGTATCCCATCACTAGAAGGCTTCAAGTAAAGACTGATTAAACATGTTAGGTTGGAATTTATGCTTGGGTAAGAGCTGGGCAAGCTAATCTCTGATGTCTCTTCTAATTTTGGAATGCTATGATTCTATGAAGCAACGACTTTTAGCTGATGGGGAAACTGGTGGGGGTGGGTGGTTATTTCAGCTGGGTTTTAAATAGCAATGTGCTCTCCCAAAAATTAAAAAAAAAAAAGGAATGTACCCATGACACACTTTTAAGTAATCTGCACTACTAACACTTTCTCTGTCAAATTCTTAAATCTAGACAATCAATAAAACATTATGACAAGCCCTAATTAATACCATTTGCTGATTTCTGAAATGTAAATGTTCATGCAAATTTTAACAATCAGCTCTCAAAAGCCTTTAGAACTGGTTCCAGCATACTCCTAGTTTTAAAGAATGGACAGGAGATGAACAAGCAGAAATTGAGAAAGGTGAATATTCTATGTACAAAAATAGTGTATGCGAAATATGAGCAATTGTGGGGAATGAGAAGAGGACAGCATGTATTCAGGATTAGTACAATGTGGCTGGAGTATAAATAATGAGTAAATATAGTGTGAGCTGAAGTAGTAAAGTACAGAGAATGAGACCACATCTGGGAGGACTATGATTATCAGCCTAAGGAGTGTGGCTTTACTCAATGAGTAACCGGAAGCCTTTGAAAGATACTATACAAAAGAATTACATGATCAGACTTTTGTAGTAGAAAGATTAATTGACAACAATGTGAAAGATAGATTGGAGGGGCAAGGTCTAGAAGTAGGAAGGTATATTAGCGGGCTATTATAATAATTCTGATGAAAGGTCATGATGTTTTGAGCTAGGATGGTAATACTGGTAAGAAAGAATATGAGAAAGACTTTAACAGAACTTCCTGTATATGCAGGAAGAGGGAGGCATAAGTTATGATGCATAACTAAAAGTATGGATGCTAGGAGAAGAGTGGCATTATTGACTAAGATTTGGGGTAGTAGGGAGGCATGTGTTTATGCTTTGTTTTCACCATATCCTGGGTAGGCCCTGCTCATACAAATTCTGCCTATAGCACAGAAAAAGCAAAGCAGCAGAGGAGATCATCACTAGGGTAGAAGTGACCTAGCCAGCAGCTAGGAAGAGGAACAAAGATGGCAAGACAGCTATCAGGACTAATTCAGCATTATCTTGGCTTTATAGGTGCCTTCTCAAGCAAACACTGATACATGTCCTTGGAATGGACAGAGTGGACAAAGCACAGCAGAGCAGACACAGGGCCCAGAGGGAAATAGCAAGAGGAGGGATCAGCAAATAGTCCAGATTGTGGTAGGGAGTGGAGAGAACATGTACCTATATAAGTATGTATGGAACAAATGTAAAATAATTACCAGGTAGTAAGTGAAGGAGGGCCCTAACAGTTGGAGGAGGGGAGAATCATGAAAAGCATCATATAGATGATTAATATTTGAGCCACCCTGAGGGAACGGGGACATTCCATGAGGAGGACAGAAAGAGAAAACAAAATTAAGACTTGAGACATGGCCAATGCAAAGATATGAAGGAGATGGAATGCCATGTTTGAAAACACAAATCACAGATCAGTGTAGTTGCAGCATAGACTGTGGGAAAGGGCGTAATGCATAATGAAGCTGAAAAGATGGGGGCGGAAGGGAAGAGAAGGGGGAAGGGGAGGGGGGAAAGGGGAAAAAAGGGAAAGGGGAAAGAAAAGAGAAAGGTGGACATTTTAAAGTGTCTATTATTGTGCAAATACTGTGCTAGGCACTTAATAAATATGTCATTTGATCTTTCCAATAACTTTTTTAGGTAGATATCATTATTATCCCTATTTTACAGATAAGGAAATCAAGGCAGATAATGGCAAAATAATTTGCCCAGATAGGAAGTGTCAGAGGCTGGGTGTGTAATCAGGTCTCCCAGACTCTAGGCCTAGTGCTTTATCTACTGCACCAGCAGCAGAAAACACTATAACAAAAACCCAGAGAGGAATAAGTGTCTAGGTACAGAGGTGGAGAACCTGCGGTCTCGAGGCCATATGTGGTCTTCTAGGTCCTTAGGTTCGGCCTTTTTACTGAGTCCAAGTTTTAGAGAACAAATCCTTTTATTAAGGGGATTTGTTCTGTGAAGTTTAGATTCAGTCAAAGGGCCCTATTTGAGGACCTAGAAGGCTACATGTAGCCTTGAGGTCGCAGATTCACCACCCCTAGAGGAGTAGAGGGAGATCACTGTCCAATGCTGTAGGAAGTCAAGTTAGATGAGGATTGAGAATATATATATATATACACACATACATAAAGAAATCACTGGTAACATCAGTAGATGCTTAATAAGTGTTTGTTGAATTGAATTGGAAAACAAAACTATTTTGAAAGGGTTTGTGTATTACCCTTGAATTGTTTCTTTAAAAAATCAGTTTTATCACTTTATGGCTGCAATTTATATGATAGCCAAAGTTTGCTAATATTGCAACATACCAAATACCAGCTACCCTAGGATTTCATTTTGATGCCAACATTAAAAATGAGCCTATGTCCTCAGAAAGAAATATCATTCAACACAAGAATCACAAAGAAGTCATTAATTATTGCAAATCCTCGGCATCCTCCAAAGTGGATTTACCCACGTATTTTGCTCAGAAAATGGAAAGCTTGTTAATCAAATACCAAACTCCCTGTGCCTGCAGAAATGAAACACTATTTTCACAGTGTGATTAGATCGAGCAGCTACCCAAAGGACATGGGGCACATGGGAATGGCTCAGAAACTAAGAAAACTGACTAGCATAGAGGAAGAGAATGACTTTTAGCAGCAGCTGCCTACAGTATTTCTGACTCTGCCAATCCATGAGTCCAGTAATTATCACAAGAAAAGACACCCAGGTTCCACTCCACTTCACAAAGATTTTAATAGCAAAGCATTATTTCTGTGAGCTCATATTACAAAGACTTCATTACTTTTACAAAACAGATTATGACATATTCATTAGACTGAAGATGCACATGCTCATAAATATTGTAAAACAAACTATACTTTTTCCAAAATAAAATATGTCTAATTATTAGTCTAATTGTGTCTAATCAATGCCTTGTTCCCCCTCCTTTGGTTAAACTATAAAGCAAGTTACTTATAAAGAGTCTCCCCATGAATTTGCTCAAATGAGCAAATCCTTGCAAAGGGTCATGTTTTCTGGTTCTTATTGTGAACATAAAATTATTAATATTCCTTTGCACTATAGTAAAGAAAAGTGATGGAAAGAATGACACATATATAAGTAGCTCATAAAATTAATAGGCTGCTAGAACTTGAAAGGCTTGGAGGATCATAGCTAGTTCTATCCTCTTGTTTAACAGTTGAAGGAACTGACTTCATTGAAGAGAATAGAATATTACCTTAGTGTGGCAAAGCAGCAAAGACCTTGGCTCTGAAGTCAGATGACCTGAGTTCAAAACCTGCCTCTGATGATACTTGTGGCATTGGGACAAATCACTTAAGCCCCTGGGCCTCAATTCCTTTTCTGTAAGGTGAGGGGGTTGGATCACATGACTTCCCCTCTGATCCTATAAGCACAAAGACTTGGGCGTACCCCTCAGACGTTCACAGGATCATACCTTTAAAGCAGGAAGGGCTCTTTGAGGTCATTGAGTCCAATGCAACTGATGCACTCATTTTGTAGATGAGGAAACTAAAGGCCAGAAAAATTAATGGACTCTCTTTGGGTCACACAGCTAGTCTGTGACAGAGGTAAGATTCAAACCCAGGTCTTCTTGAGACCGAGTTCAATTCTCTATTCACTATGGCACACCTCTTTTTCCCAACTCAACTGAGTCATTACTAGCATGATAAAGATTTTCATGCTTGAAGACCAACCAGCTTTGTTTATAATATTGGAATGATCCTAGGACAGAAGGTCCAAGCCAATTTGTCCACAGAACACTTTGAGGCTTGAAATATAATAAGAGAATTTGTTTTTTTCAGTTGGTTTACAACTCTTTGTGACCCCATTTGGGGTTTTCTTGGCAGAGATAATTGAGTGGTTTGCCATTTCCTTTCCCAGCTCATTTCACATATGAGAAAACTGAGTTAAATAGGATTAAATGATTTGCCCAGGGTCACACAGCTAGTAAATATCTAAGGCTAGATCTGAACTCAGCAAGATGAGTCTTCCTGACTTCAGGCCCAGCTCTCTATCCACTGTGCCACATAGTTGCTGACAAAATCTATGGTGATTATCAAATGGGAATTTTGGAGTATATATATTTTTCAGCACAAAGGGTATGTTTACAAAAAGTGATCATGTGCTAGGGCATACAAGAAGTCACAAATAAATTTTTTAAAAAGGGCAGAAATATTCAGCATACCCTTTACAGACCGGTGTTGTTAAGCAAAATTGTCTCATTAGCATGGCTTTTGTTTCTTTTGAGTGGAAGTACTTTCATCTGTTAAGTGCTAAGCCCCAGGCCCAGGGCCCTGTCAGGTGTGAAACCTATGTGGGTGTGGATTGGTGACTT
>CM053624.1:164007269-164032364 GCA_028646595.1 Phalanger gymnotis
TCCTGCTTCCCTCTGCCCCTTTGTGGGTTCTGTAGTTCTAGAATTGGTTCAGAGCCATTTTTTCATAGGTTTTCGGAGGGACTTGGAGGGGAGCTCACGCCGGTTACTGCTTTCCAGTCGCCATCTTGGCTCCGCCCCCCGTTTCTTTGAATTCTTAATAATTGTCTTTCCTAATAGCATGATTCCATTTTAATAGTATACTACATATATTATATATACTATAGATATTATAATATATTAATTTCCAGGGGTTTTTTATTGATTCACTAGGGTTTTCTTGCTGATGTCTTTTATTTTGTTTGTATATTGTTCATTGACTTCTCTTTCCTTCTGTATCAGTACCCACTTTTAAAAAAATTCTTCGCATTTGTTTTTTATTTCATATTAAATTCAATTTATATAACATAATTTCTTCAGACATACTCCAATGACTGGACACCTAATTTTTTCCTAGAATTTTTTTATTTTAAACAATAGTGCTAGAAATATTTTTATACAGATAAACTTTTTGTAGAGGAACCACTACTTAGCATGCAATTGCATATTGCTTCCTAAAAAGACTGTGCCAATTTATAGCTCCCCAACACTGTATCAATGTGCCTGATCCACCATAGCTATGCCAGAACTTAACTTTATCATTGTCCATTATCTTAGTCAATTTGTTTAAGTAAAGGAGATTTTGAACAAACATTTTTAATTTGGTTGTTGATAATTTGTACAGTATATCATGTGAATATATATATGTACACACGTACCATAGATGTGTGTGTACATATAACCTATATTATATGTGTATATATACATAAAATATATGTATACACATATACACATCATATACACATAAACATATATATTGCTGTTGAGTCACTTCAGTTGTGTCTGATTCTTTGTGACCCCATTTGGGGTTTTCTTAGCAAAGACACTGGATGGTTTGCCATTTCCTTTTCCAGATCATTTTCTGGGTGAGGAACTGTGGCAAACAGGATTAAGTGACTTGGCCAGGGTCATACACCTAGTAAGTGACTGAAACCGGATCTGAACTCATGAGGATGAGTCTTCCTGATTCCAAGCCCCAGTGCTCTATCCACTGCTCAACTTAGCTCCCCATATGTATGTGTATGTACACACACACACACACACACACACACACACACACACACACACACACACCATTATTATTCTTAACTGAGGATGAATATATGAGAGTAACATGGACCTCTAAAAATAGCATCAGGAGTATTAAAGCTCGAATGCTAGAAGTAAACAGGAAAGTTTATGAAGTTTACTTTCAAAAAATGCTTCTGTTTCCTTTTTGTAAAATTTATTTTCTTATACTTTATGTCACCTTGATTTCTGAATATATCCTACTCAATGAGCCTTCCCTTCTAACAATGAATAAAAGTGGGGATGGGGAGGTGAGAAGAGTTTCGCAGAACTACACTTGAGTCTGACACACAATATTCTACACCTCTTCTTCCCATCTGCAAAGAAGGTAGGAGGGTAAGTACCTCAATTTTCTCAATAAAGTAGGATGTAAAGTCATCTGCTGAGATAGGAAAGAAATAGATTAGTGGTTAGGGGCTTTAGAAGAGTGGGAAATATTTGGGCAGCTGCTGGGAAAACATGTTGAAGTCAGCAAGAAATAAATAACAAACTCCTTGTGCCTAATAATGAAAAAGCAAACTTTTAAAACAATTGTAAAAACCAAGTAACCCAAATAAGTAGAATTTTTTTTCAAATTTAAGTCAACCAAGCCTAACTGATTTATGCAATATTTATATATTCTTTCCCTGAAGTTACAGCTGCTTCAAGACCATATTGGGTAGGAGGGAAAGAATGTCATAACCTTGAGTTCATATGTCTGAACTCTTCTCAAAACAATCATATGATTGAGTAAAGAAAAAAAGACTTAGTGAAGCATATTAATATCTTATAAGTCCTTAGAACACTCAGTAATTAATTTTTCATCAGTAGGTTGTTTTTACTTCAATAGTAAGAATAGCTATCACCTACAATAAGCAAAGATGTCAGAGAATAAACAGGAAACACGGAACAAATGAGACAGGAAGCAAAGATGTGAATCCTCTCATTTCTACTCCCCTGGCCTACCTTCACTGAGGTAATTTTGAAATGGTAAGTCTGATTGTCGAAAGGATTTTCTTGATGAATTCCTTAGGATTTGAATGGAAAGTGTACAGGAAAATAAGGAAATAGATGGAGGTATGAATGGTGATGTGTGTTTGGCATGGTTTAAAAGTAACACAAAGACTTTCATGAAATAACTAAGAGTGAATTGAGCAGAACCAAGAGAATGTTGTACACAGTAACAACACAATGTTGTACACAGTAACAACACAGTAACAAGAACTCAACTTTGAACTTTGAACGACTCATTGTAAGTATCATAAATACTCAAATCAACTGCAAAGGACTCATGAAGAAAGAAGCTCTCTGCATCCAGAAAAAGAACTAATAAATAGAAGTATGTATAGTATTGTTTTACATACATATACACATATTTAAATGGTAGCCTTCTCTAGGGCAGGGTGGAGAGGGAGGGAGGAAAAAAAAGTAGACAGCAGAGAACAAAAGATAACTTGTATAGTATGTATTACATAGATGTATAGTATTTATTACATAGTTTTAAAAAAGTAAACAGTGTGAAATGGAAATTCATGGTTTTATATTGGATCCTCTTTATGTTGTGCTGTGCCCATGGAAATACCCTTCTTTTTATATTTAAGTTCAAAATGAATAATTTTTTGTCTGTTTTCTTTCACAACATTACTAATACGGAAACATATTTTGCATGACTGCACACGGATAACCTTTATTTAATTGATTGCCTACTCCTCGATAGTGGAGGAGAGAGAGGGCAAAAAAATTTGGAACTTGAAATTGTAAAAAACAAATTCTAAAATTGTTTGACATGTAATTTAAAAATAAAATATTAAAATACAAATAAAGTAAAATGTGTTTCTTGTATGCAGCAAAATGTTGAGATTTTATCCATTTTCCTTTATTCTTATTCATTTTATTGGAAAATCTAAACAAATAGAATTATAAATATTAAATTTATGCTTTCTGGGGCAGCTAGGTGGCTCAGTGAGTAAAGCACTGGCCCTGGAGTCAGGAGGACCTGAGTTCAAATCTGGCTTCAGACACTGGACATGTATACTAGCTATGTGACCTTGGGCAAGTCACTTAACCCCAACTGCCATGCCTTACCCCCTCCAATATAAAAAAAAATTTAAAGTTTATGCTTTCCTCCATCAAATAGGAGAAAAAGAAATTGATGAAGAAATAGTAGCTATACCAGACGTCAAATGTATTATAAAAGTACAAAAGTATTATAAAAAAGATATAAAGAAATAGATCAATGGAACAGAATACAGGATGAAGAAACAAAACACAATAAAAATGAGTAATTAGTGCTTGATAAAATCTTGAGGAAATTAATCAAATACGTTAAAAGGTATAAAAAACCTAGTATTTGAAAAACTCATTCAAAAATACCTGGGGGGTGGAATGATTATTCAATTTAAAATTCTGCTGGAAATTGAATGGTTATATGGGGGGGGGAAGGGGACTGAATTTACAACTCAAACTATATATCCTTTCTTTCTCTCTCTCCATACATATATATACATATGTATATATGTGTATATGTACATGTATGTATATATGTATGTATGTATACATCTGCATATATACATATATTTACATCAATTTAAATAGATCTGTGATCTGAATCTTTTTTTAAAGATTGAAAAAAAGGGATAATATCTGTCTCAATCATTAAGGACATTCATTTAAATTGAATAAATAGAAGAAATAGATAACATAATGATTACATCTTGCACAATTAAAATATCTTTAAATTAAAAGAAAAATATTGAAGCAAATCCTGAGATCATGAGTTCTTAACCTGTGGTACATGATCTTGTTTTAAAACAATTTTTATAATTAATTTCCTTCATCATTCTATGTATTTATTTTATGAATTACAGAACGTTCTTCTGAGAATTTCATAGGCTTAACCAGAATATCAAAGGAGTACATGATACAAAAAGGGTAAATAAACTTTCACTAGAAAAAGGTCTACAGTATAGAAAACACAAAAAATTAATGCTTCTCTGTAAGACTAATACATACTTTCAGTATGGCAAGGGTCAAGAAACTGACAGTTTACAAAGGAAAAGAGAACACAGGGATACCAGCTGTTAAAAGTATGAAAAGATGCTCAGAATCACTGAGAGAAATGTACATCAAGAGAGCCTTAATGTACCATTTTACACATACTACAACAGTTATACAGGTAGCTAGGTGGCACAGTGTTTTGGGTTTTCTTTTGGTCCTTCATTCTGGAAGACGACCATGACATCAGGAAGATGTTGTAATGACTTGCAAGTGAATTGGATTTAAGTGAGGTAGGGCTATGCAGTCACCAGCATCACTTTCTCTTCCACAGCCATCTGGGTCCAGTGGCAAGAGATATGGATCAGGACAATTGGAGATGGCCCAGGATGCAGTGGGAGACCTTGGCCTTTTCAAGTTAAGGTCTTTCCAAGTTCTCACTTTGACTGAGGCACTACCCATTCAAAGATTAGGGCTATATAAGAAGTGAGCCAAGGTATGGTCCCTTTAATGCCCCTTCCCTCCCCCTGCCAAAAAAAGGAAGGAAGAAACAAAGGAAAAAGAAAAAAAAATCTAAGTGGGAGGGGAAGACCCTCAGGTTTTCTGGCCAAAAGAGAAATAATTGCTATTTACATTCACTCAGAGTCATCAGCACCCAAGAAATAACCAATAAGTGGTGCTTGGGCACCAACAACCTATTGTTGGCCAATCAATGAGAGCCGGAGTCAATTGCGTTTAAGGCTTTGTCTTTAAGAAAGACCAAGGGAGGGGAGGGGAGTAGTTAGCACAATCAACATTCAGACTTATGCTAGAGGTTGTGAGGTTTACAGCCAAACAGACCCAAGTGACAACCAAGATCCTATTATATTTCTTATGTGTGTGTGGAGGGCGGGGAGGGGGAGTTTCATGTAATTCATATACGAACTACACAAGAGGACAAAGATACTGATACCAAGTAGGCATGGGAAAGAAAGGCAAAACAACTGGTGAATGGAGTTTTGAAGATGACAGCCAAGGGAAGGCTACAGGAGAAGCCATAGAAACTTCTGTATAAGAGGAAGAGAGGACTAGATACCTAAGAGATTTCAGTCATCTATTTGCTCAGGGAGTTTTCTCTGGTCAGAAAATCATCCAGGAGCCCAACCTCCCCAATTCAAAGAAACTGTAGATATCCAGATAAGTAGTCTTTAAACATCAGAAGGGAGAAGAACTAGGAGGAAAGACAGAAATAAGAGACAAACTATTGGGAATATACAAAAAGGATAAAAGGCAAATAATCCAAGAGGGAGAGGCTAGGTATAATATTAGCTTCCAAGCAAATAAATGAACAGAGAGACTCAAAGAGTAGCTTGGTATAGCCACAAGATCATTGGCCCTGGAGTCAAAGGGATCTGAGACCTGGGTTCACATCTTACATGTGACACTACTTATGATCTTGCATGAGATAACTTTGCTTATCTGTAAAATGATGGAGTAGGAATAGATGGCCTCTGAGATTCCTTCCAGCTCTAGATTTTATGACTGAAGGAAAATGAATAAAAATTTGGATCATAACATTTGAAGTAAAGGAAAATTGATGAATATCAGGGGTACCTACTACTGAAAAGGTACCTACTGATGAAAATCAGGGGTATCTACTACCAATTAGGCTAACCAGAGTTTATAGAACAACAGTAAAGCAAGCAAGAATTGTCGAATGACCAAAATTAAAAAATGAACAAGGTGAAATAAAATGCAGAATAAAAAAAATGATCAGGAACTACTTTGCATCATTATATACCAGCAAAACTGAGAATTTGAAAGAAATGGAGGATCATTTATAAAAATATAAAATGTCAAAATTAACAGAATATCAAGTAGATCTTAAAACAATCTCATTTCATTAAAGGAAATTGAACTATCTATAAAGGAAGTACCAAAGAACTCTCATTCAGATGGGCTTTCAGGTGAGTTCTATCAAATATTAAAGAGCAATCAATACTTAGACTACACAAGTTTTTTTTTTTCAAAATCCAAAAAGTAAAATATTCTTCAGAATTCTATTTATGGATAAATATTGTCCTAATACCAAACCAGCTCAAGTTAAATCAATATCACCATTGAATATCAAATCAAAAAATTTAAATAAAATCTTAGAAAAAATATAGAAATATATAAGAAAAATTATCCCCATGACTGAGTTGAACTCATAACAGACATTGTAAGAATGGTTCAACAGTAGAAAATAATTAACATAATTAATCATATTAAGAACAACCAAAAAAAGTTTCAAATCACATGACCATATCAAAAGATAACAGCAAAAGCCTCTAACAAAATACAGCAGATATTTATGATAAAAAAGGAAAGAAAAATCTGTAAAGCATAAGCCCATTTTAACATGATTAAAAAGTATATATTTAAAACCAAAAGCAAGTATCATATATAATCAGGAAACAATAGAAGTTTTCTAGCAAATACAAAAGTAAAATAAAGATAGACCCTTCCCCTAGTGTTTACTTTAAAAACCCCATAATATTAGAAAAGAAGACAAATAAGATAAAAGTTTCCATAAAGTAGCAGAGTACAAAATAAATCCACAAAAATCAACAACATTTCCATATGGTTATAACAAAATCTAGGAAGAAATATGGAAAGAGAAAAATAGAAAATTATTCAAACTGAACTTTAAAATACATAAAACAAAAACATTTAGGATTCAATTCATCAAGGCATACTTAAAACATATAAAGATAGATTTATAAAAAATAAAAAACCTTTTAAAGAAATAAAGATCAACTGAAATAACTGGAGAGATACTCAGTGATAACAGTTAAGCCATGCTAGTAAAGCAAAATGAGAACACTAAGTTGATTTACAAATTTAGTGCTATACACATCAAACTACCAAAAGAATACCTTCTAGAACCAGTGGAAATAATGGCAAAATTCATTTGGAGGAACAAAACATCTAAAATGTCATGGGAAATGAAAAAAAAGTAGGAAAGAAGGAGAATAGCACTTCAAGACCTCAAATTATACTATAAAGCAGTAATCATCAAAATCATTTAATACTGGCCAAAAACAATAGAAAAGCAGATCAATGGAACAAATAATATAAGCAAGAAATGGAAGCAATAAAAAATAATAACCTGGTGTTTGATAAAACAAGAATATAAGTTATAAGGACTTAAGTTGGAAAGGCTTCCAATACTAGCCTGGCTATGGACTGTATGTCTTTCATCCGAGTTACTAAACTAAATTCAGAGTGTATTAATACCAGAAGGTAGACAACCAGGTGAAGAGTTCTTTTGACCACAGCAATTCATTAAGATTTTCTATTAAGATATAAATAGGCTCAGATTTGCTTCAGTGGAGAAGCTACCTACATTATAGATTCCTGAAGAACTGGAATAGGTCCCCAGGAGGTATTGAAAGGTAACTGATGAGATCTCTGATGAGAACTCTGAGGTTCTATATATACTTAATAAGAGTAATCAAGTTACCTCCCACAATAATCCTTTCAAAGCAAGGTAATGAAATGGAACCCAAGGTATGAGTGATAGGATCTGATTTTGTTCAATGAGCTAAAAGATACACTACTAACTAGTTTCTAAGACCTCATTCTGATGTTCTTGCTCCTGTATTCACTTCTCCTGAAAGACACAGAAACAAAATGCTTATTGATTTGTACTTTACATGTCTTCAGTCAGCAGTAATTCAAGATTTATATGCTGAGTGTTACAAGAAAGACAATAAGCAATTTCTTGGACCAGGTCCCAGTGTTAATAATATTTAATGTCTACTGAGATCTAAGACAGTGGAAAACATCACTAAATTCAGGATCTTCAGTAAGCATACCTTTGATTTAACTAAGGCATATGCAAAAATAAATATATAAATGAAGGAGAAAAGGAAGGAAGGGAGGGAGAAAGAAAGAGGAGAAAGGAAGGAAGGAAGGAAGGAAGGAAGGAAGGAAGGAAGGAAGGAAGGAAGGAAGGAAGGAAGGAAGGAAGGAAGGAGGGAGGGAAGAAAAGAAGGAAAGAAAGAAAATAGGAAAAAGAAACCAAAAACACCCACAGAACTAGTTACTGGAAGCTACTTCAAAATAAGGAGAAAAATAATCCCATGTAGAATTGACATACACTCAAAGGAGATACACAGATTAGAGCAGAAAGTACACACAAACCTATTCCCCTGTTTGCATAGAATCTACTGACACTTTGACATTTTGAAAGTACCCTACATTTTCAAACTGTTCCAAAATCATCATTATTAGTCATCCTCTAATGATCGCAATGGTTCTCTTTTTTTTCTTAAAAAAAAAAAAAGATTGGCCAATCCTGAGTCAATGTTTACTTTATTTAATCACATCACAGCCTGAGACCACCATACAAACCAACTTTAAGAACTACTTAAAATGCACATGGTTTCTTTCTCCTTTCTCACCCTTGAGTTCAGTGTACTACAAGAAACACACTCAATACTTCCTACATGAAAGCATTTAGAATCAAAGGAGACATTTGTTTAAAGTGTTCCATTCTGAGCTGTAAGCATCTTCAGAGATTTGCGGTCAACTAGAGGCTAATCTTTGCTACTGAAAGGTTATTACCACCATGAAGGGCCTAGTATTTGAGGGGAAGCAAATTTGAGCCATTCAAACGTGGTAAAAGTGAGGGGAAGACCTCACTCCTTTGAGACCAGCATGATTCTATTAAGGAAGATGTATGCTGGAATGTGAAAACTCTAAATCTTGGGACATGAAGAGTTTTTTGAAGAAGAGTTTTGGTCAATGAAGCCACCTAAATTGGAAAGAAACCTAGATTTTCTTCTCTAAAAAATTATAGAACACTCATATATTTTAGGACACGTGCATTCCCTTGGGTGTCTGCTTGCCTAGGGTTTTCTGAGTGGTGGTACTAATCAAGAGAACTAAATGCTGATGGTTTTACACAGTTAAATAAAACATTAAAGTCCTGGGTAATGAGAGAAATGTATATCACCAAAATGGCTTTTCAATGATAATTTGTGACTTGTGTAAGATTTTATATTTCTTAAACATACCTTTGAAATTTCAAAGTCACTGAATTTTTTCCCCCCTTACCTAATGGAAACTTGATTGGAATTAATAGAGGTTCCAAATTTAGCAGACCTGTAACTAGTAGAATTTGTTGCTTGACAACTGCACACATTTGTGTATTACCTGACAGGTTGCCAAGGGAAGCTGGTGGACAAGGAAACATAGCTAAGCCTTATGCAAAAATCACTAATCCAGAATACACATTTAAAAGTCTCTGTGACTCTGTGTCTTGTCTTCTCTGTTTTTCTGTCTGTCAGTCTCTCTTTCTCTCTCTCTCTCTGTCTCTCCGTCTCTCTCCACTTCCTCTTGCCAGAGCCTACTATGTGTCAGGCACTGTGTTGAGTACTTTACAAATATTATCACATTTGATCCTCGCAACAAGCCAGGGAGGTAGGCATTATTATGATCCCCATTATTGATGACATTCCTACATGGCCAAGTCACAAGACCTAAAGACTTATTCCATTTGGCCCCAGAGGCTATATATAATAGGACAAATGGGAAAAATTATAAGAAGGTGGATTTTGACTCAATGAAAGGAAGAACTTTCTAACAATTTATACTGTCAAATCACAAAACACTCTGCTTCACGAAATATCAAGGCTCCTCTCGCTGGAGATGTTCACCCACACAGTGGGCCCGTTGTAGAGGGGATTATGCATTGGGTAGGGAGTTAGTGACCTTTGAGATCTCTTGCAAATCTGTCATGCTACGAGTTAGTTCAGGTATGGCTCACCTTTTACAGAATTACAGAGTCCTGCTGTGTTCACTACCTACTTTCTGTGGCTTTTCATTCTCCTCCATGGCCTCTACATATCTAAGGAACAAGATCAGCCAGTAGATTTCATTTCCAAAAAGTACTTCCTTCCCCATGGGATCAAAACAAAGGAGGATTGAAATGGTTTCAGTTTAGAGTAGAAACAAAGGATATAGGAGCACAAGTTAGGATATTTAAACTGAAAATGAAAGCACCTGAAATGAAAGCCTGAAATAAAATGGTTTAATTAATGATTTGGGAAAGCTTGTATTAAGTATCTGCTCTGTGCTGGGCACTATGGCAGGTTGTAGGGATAGAAATACAGAACTATAAGGTCAAAGACCTTACATTCTAATAGAAGATATAAGAGGGAGTGGTAGCCAGGGAAGGGGGATTTTGGTCTAGGGAGTCACACAGGGATAGTGAATGGAGATAATACTTTAGATAGTACACATGCCCTTCCCAGAAGAAACTGTAGTATTGATTTGTTTACTCTTCCCAGAGTAACATATGGTTTGAAAGTGAAATTTTCTTCCCAAAGACCAAAACATCGGCCTGGAAACAGGAAAAACAATGCCAGAGGTTCCTAATGTCTAAGAACTTGTTTCTTAATAACAGAAGTTTGTTTTTTTTTTAATTCATGAGATGCTCGCAAACTTTCATTTATCAAAATGAATCCTCCCACTCCTAAACTTAACTCAAATATTCTTAAATGAAACTCCTCATCCTCCAAAGTGATACTTGACAAATAATATCAAAGGTTTAGCTGAAGTTTACATTTTTTTTCCTATAATGGGATTCATTATTTGTTTTCATTTTCACATACTCTTCCATTCTCGCTGTGAGGAAAATCTTTTGAAAATGCCTCTGACAGGATCTTCCATTTAGTTCCTACTGCCACCATCCTAAAGATTTCAGGCACTTATATCATATCTAAATTACTGTAAAAGCTTCCTAACTGGTCTCCCTGCCTACATAGTTGCTTCTCTCCCTACTCCTTCCTATACACTGTCACCAGAATAATCTGTAAAAACAAATATTACTCTCTGGCTCAAAAACAAGTGTACAGAACAATGTCTAGACTTCTTAGTCTGGCATTCAAGGCACTACACAATTGGACTTCAGTGTTTTCTTCCACAATTCTAGTTGCTGTTGTTGTTTATAGAGGATTACCATAATTCTATGAAACTGCCTATTCCCAAACACACCTTTGGTTTTCACCCTGCTCATGCTGTTTCCTCTGTCTGGAATACCCCCATTGTCAAATATCCACCAGTAAAAATACTACCTGTCCTTCAAGCTCCATTTCAGGATACAACCTCTTCCATGAAGCCTTCCTTAATTAACCCAAACAGAAGTGATTTCTCCTGCTTCTGAATTCCTAAAGTACTTAATTTGGGTCGCACTTACTAACACTCGACCATGTGTTATATTTATTTATATATACATCCACTTCTCTGCTAAACTCTAAGGTCTTTGAAGCTCTGGAAACCTATGTATCCTGTGGAGTACCTTAACCTCAATAGTAAGCCCTCAGTGATATGACTGTTGAATGAATTTTTGCCTAGATATAGAGCTTCTAGAAAGACTGACAACATAAACAACTCTAGTGAACTGAAGTGTCCACCAATCCATACTTTGCTAGTAACACATTCAAAACTACTAGCTGCCAGGATTTCCTATGCTTAATTGCTGAATGTGCATTGCCTCAGACAAACTGAGACCTGGAAAAGACCTTAGCTTAAAAAGGCCAAGGTCTCCCACAGCATCTGGGGCCACCTTCAGTGATTCTGATCTGTATCTTGCCAATGGACCCAGATGGTTCCGGAGGGCAAAGCTGTAATAACGATGTTGCTAGCAGCCATTGTGGGGGTGAAAGACCAACAACAGCAGCATACAGAAAGGCTGCCAGCGCAGGATCTACTTTTCTAAGGAAAGCAACTTTAAGGGGTTAACAGTCTCACTTTAATTAAACATACATACACCATTCACTTAGTTGAGGGGGAAAAACTGGCACCCTGAACTTCAGAGCAAATACAAACAGAAATTACAAATAGAGACAATATAAACTGAGCAAACACACAGCTATCAACAGACAGGCCTCTAGCTGTCTGACCATGGAATTACACAGTTACCAGAGAGAGAGGCACCAACACCTCGGTTTTCAAAGCTATGGCACTTAACAACAGCTACCCAAAGTTTCATCCGATCAAATCACATGACACTCTTCCAGTGAATGAGAGCCCCAAGCAAAATACTAACCTCTGAATTTTTATACCCAGGGTCGAAGGGTGTCATAATCATGTGACTCAAAACCATATTAATTTCTTCAGGCATCACAACCATGTGACTCAAACCTATGTGAACTAGGCTTTCTTGTTTCTTAAGCAGGTCATCAAAGACTCTTGATTTAATCAAAGAAACAAAGGCCAGACTCATCAAAGGCACTTGATCACCTAAGTGCTCCAAAGGAGAAAACAGTAAAAAAAAAAAAAAGTCCCACCTTAATGTGACTCTGCACAGTCTAGCCTCACTTAAATCCAATTCACTTGCAAGTCATGACATCACTTTCCTGATGTCATGGTTCTCTTCAAGAACAAAGGACAAACAACAACTGGCTGCCAGGAGCTATTACATTAAATAGTTCTTCCCAATGTCTATTTTTTCCTTCAGGGTATGTCTCTGAATATTATGCCCAATTAAAGGGACCCTTTAAGTGATTTGGGAAAAGTAACCAAGCAGTTCAGTTCTCCATGGAACCTTGAATGCTAAAAACAACAGGTTGGAGACTAAGACCATAGAATAGCAGTTAAGAAAGTCTTGGGAGTTGAGTGGCTTAAGTTTTCCAGGGCCCTGTTCTATAGTCCCAGACAGGCCAACTGAAATATCGATTTGTGGATTCTGCATCCTAGCAAAAGTTATAGGAAAAAATGCAGAAAACTCAAAAAAGCTTTGGACAATCTCCTCCTTACAAGTAGGACATATAAGAGTGCTACATATAAGGTCAAAGTTTATTTTCCTTAGACTCTCCTAGAAGGGAAGATGCTCTGTTCCCATCTCACACAATACAAGATAGAAGGCTACTTGACTCTAGATTTAAGCTACAATATGGTATGTAGAAGGGCAACTGGGTTTGATCAGGAGACCTTGATATAAGTCCTGACTCTGACACTCATTAGCTATAAGATCTTGGCCAAGCATATCCCCTCTGACCCTCTGTTTCCTCATGAGTCAAATGGAAACAATATAACTTGTACCAACCTATCTCATGGGCACCTAGGGTGGCACAGTGGATAGAATGCCAGGCCTATTCACATTATATCCTTCTACTAAACTGTTAGCTCCAGGAGGTCAAGAATCTTGCCTTATCTAATCTTTCTATTTTGCTCAGGCCAGGGTACACACTCTGTACACAGTACAGAGCACTGAATGCTTTCCAAATTAAAGCTCAATTATCTAGTTTGTATTGGCAATAGCAGTTTAGAAGCCTTCAGGAGTAGGAAAGGGCCTTCAATAAGAAGAGAGAAGATAAATAGCAGTCAGGATAGTCGGTGACAAAGGAAGAGAGAACAATCATATGAACACAAGAGAAATCATAGCATTTACAGTCAGAAGACAGGAATAGGAATCCTAGTTCTGCCATTTTATTACTCATATGACTTTTTTCTAAGTCATTTTGATTCTGTGGGTCTTAGTTCCCTCATCTAAAAATAAAGGCATTGGACTAGATCAGTGGTGTCAAACTCAAAGAGAAATCGGAGCCACTAAACCATGCAAAAGGATCCCTGCAGGCTGCATATTGACTCAGAAAACCACATGTTAATATTATCGATGTTTTGTTGTGTTTGCTATTAATTTTGTTAAATAAATCCCAGTTACACTTTAATCTGTTTTGGGCTGCAGTGTGCAGGCCCCCTGTGTTTGACACTTTCTGATGAGATGACTTTAGGGTCCATTCCATCTCCAAATTCTAGGATCCGACCTCAAGAGTAAACAAAGAATCCACACCTCAAGATTCCCTGCAGACATCAACTCTCAACCTCAGAGAAAGCTAGAGGATAGAGAGTGCTGCGCTTGAACTCAGAAGGACCTCACTTTAAATCCTGCCTCAGATACTTACTAGCTGTTCCACCTAGGGCAAGTCACTTAACTGCGGTCTATCTCAGTTTCCTCAATTGTAAAATAGGCATAATTTAGATATTTAATGAGGATTTAACTCTGAGACCTGGGGAAAACCACTGGACGCAGATGGCTCTAGAGGACGGAGTTGTTGTGAGGAGCAAATGAAATAGTAATTGTAAAGCACTTAGCATAGTGCCTGGCACATAGTAGGCATCATAATAAATGTGAATTACTATTATTATATCACCTCACAGCACGGTGATTGATAGTTATAGCAATGACCTCAAGTCATCAAAGAAAGGTTAATTTACATTCTGGGGATTCTGGTAAGGTAACTATATTTTTAAATGATTTCCATTAAAACTATTAAAAATTTTTAAATTAGTACTTAAAGGGGGCAACTTTCAATTAATGTATACAGTCAATTCAACAAGCATTTTTTAAAAAGCAGCTGCTACCTGCATGGCACTCTGCCAGAGATACTAAGATGGAAATGAAAGACAGTCTCTACCCTGAATATTTTAATCCCTGACAATGCCAAATAAGCAAACTGTATCTGGATTAACACCCATGCATGTTTAGCAAAGACTGAACAGGAATCATTAGTCACACCATGCTGTTCTTGGTTGTCACAAACAAACTCCTAAGGGTAAAAGAATTGCATTTTTAAGAAATCCTATCCCCAGTGAAAAACTTTTTAAAAATTATTTTCTTTCAATTACAGCTTTTAAATTTTTCCCTTTCTAGCAGCTGCTAATGGTAAATTTCTTCAACAACGTTTCTACAGGTTCCAAAATGTAAGGCTATGGCAAACAAAGAGCATGTGTGTGTGTGTATGTACAAAATGTGTGTGTGTGTGTGTGTGTGTGTGTGTGTTCAATGCATCTGTCTCCCCAAGTGCACTCAGGCCTTCCTGTGGCCTTTGACAATGAAGGGAAAAAATATTCTGAAAGAGAAAATGAAATTTCACACACACCAAAAAGAAAAGTTATACTGATTTTTTAAAATAGCCTATCAAATTTCACTGCCCTATTCCCCACACTAAAAATACCAACACTTTCTTCCATGTAGGCTTATACCACTGAGATGGGCTTGGCCCATGCACTTTGCTTCCCTGGCAACCCAGGGAGTGGTACATTGTGCTTTTCTTCCTATACTGTCTCATCCTGAGAAGGAAAAAGATGTAAGATCTTTTCCCAATATATTAGAGAAACTTCAGAAACACTGACCTAAGGAATATTAATGTGCATATTTTAAATGTTGGACAAATTGATCACATAAAATATCTCCAACAAAAAGTTTGTATTTTGGGACTTTCTTCACTTAAATCTAAAAAAACATTTTTGAATAAAAAGTAAAACCTATAATTAAGCCCCCCAAAATGACATTTTAAATTCTGACTTATTTGCTAAAAAATTTTTACTTAAGATTAATTTTTAATGATTTTTTTGGCTTTATATTACCTTCAATTCTAAATAAATACTTCCCTCTCCCCATACTAGCAAATCCCTTATCCTGTAACAAAGATTTTAGATGGGGGTTGGCGGAGTTCAGCAAAATTAACCAACATATCAACCAAGTTTGATAATATAGGCAATGTTCCACACCCAAAGTTCCACTTCTGAAAAAAAAGAGAGAGTAGAACATTTTATTATCTCTTCTCTGGGGCCAAGCTTGGTCATTACAGTTGCAAAGAGGTAGATTCCATTTCTTCTTTTTTTCCATTTTACACTGTAATGAATCATTGTGTATATTTTTCTTGGTTCTATATACTTCACTCCTATCCATTCATATTAAGTCTTTGAGTGCTTCTCTAAATTCTTCAAAGTCATCATTTCTCAAGTCTCATTAACATTGTACTCCATCCATGAATACCTGTTTGTTTAACTGTTCCCCAATACATGGCCACTTAACTTGGTTTTCTGCTACTACAAAAAGTAGTGAATATTTTAGTGGACGTAGGACTTTTCATATTCCTCTTTGCCTTCCTATGCCTTGAGTTAACACTTTAAAAGGAAAAGTGAGAGTAACAAAACTGAGATCATGAATAATTAAAAAGGAAGAATAAAAATAATTAAGTGTAATTGCTTCTTTACTATAAGACCACAAATTTTTACTGTTAAAAGAGACTTTAAAGATGATTTAATTCACTTGTCTTATATTAAAGATGGGGCACCTAGCTAGGTGGTACACTGAATAGACTGCCAACCCAGGAGTCAGGAGGACCTGAGTTCAAATCCAGCCTCAGACAAAAGCTGTGTGACCCTGGGAAAGTCACTTAACTCTGCTACAGTTTCCTCACCTGTAAAATGAGCTGGAGAAAGAAATGGCAAACTACTCCAGTATCTTTGCCGAGAAAACCCCAAATGAGGTCACAAAGACTTGGACACAACTAATTGACTAAACAACAACACAACATATATTAAAGATGGAGAAACAGAAGCCTGCCTGTTTAGTTGAATGTGGCTATATCATAATGACACCCCGTTACCTGGGTTGATGACATCATGGGATTGGCACCTGAGGCTTCCTAAAGAAGGATCTGCACCTCTTTCACGAGATCCTTTATTTCTACTGGCGTTCACCATCCTGACTCTCTGTCTAGTTTTTCCTGCCCTTATCTGACCTGAAGATCTAATCACTCCCTGGATCTGGTCCCATCCCATGCCTATTGTTCATTCCCAGACTTGCCATGCTTCTCACAATTCTGGCTTTCCACCCACGTTCCACAATCCACTGCTACTCTTAGTCCCACGAGCAAAATATGAGACTTGAATCCTATTCTGCATCATGGCGAGTATTCTTTAATATTTCAAGGAATATCAACCTGAAAGGAAGATAGCTTGTGTTATATCACTAGAGTCAAAGTGCTAGACTCAAAGACAAGCAGGGGAAAAAATTGTGAAACTTGAAAGGAGAGAGAGGAAAGCCAACAATAATAGCATCTTTACTCAAAAGGAGACCAAGATCTTTTAAATCTTTTAATCCATCCATGTCCCAATGTATCAGCAACAGTCTAATAATGTTTGTTTAAATAATATTGCTTTCTCTATCACGCTACAGAAATCTCTTTACCGAGGAAGCTCGTTCCACCCTTGGCCCCACAAATATTGGAAGTACCCGCTGCCCCTGCGGCCTCTCCCTCTGATTGGCTGGTTCCCCAAAGAACTTCCATTTTATGGAATAGCCCAGGCCAGCCATGTCTTTATTTCTGTCCAGGGTATGCTTCTGACTCTGTCGACTTTGTCTACCATGTCTCTGTGCAGGTTACCTTCATCTCTGCTCCCAATCCCCACAATCAACAACCACTTTTCAGTTTCCTTTTATATTTTGTCTTCCCTCTTACAATGTAACTCCTTGAGGGCAAAGCCTCTTTTTGTTTGCATTTGTATTCTCAGCACTTAGCACAAAGCCTGGCATATAACTAGTATTTAATAAATGTTTCTTGACTTAATTTGATCCAGATGTTGCCAAACTTATTTGTCTTATCACCCCCTTTCCAAAAAAAATATTACTCAGTGTCCCTCCTTCCCAGGAAATCTACTTTCTTTAACTCTTTAATGGTTTTTTGAAATTTGAATCATTTAATATAACTTTTTTTAAATGATACATCTTAAATTTAATCATTTATGGTAAATTTGTGAGGGGTTCCTGAATTGAAATTTCGACGACACAATATTGTGTCATGTCACTGTGTAGTATTGTATTGCAAACAAGTCATATTCCTGCCGATGCATGCTAGACTTCCTGACAATGCACCACCTACCAATGCTCACCTATCAACACCTGTTTTTAAGACCTGTCAGCAGACTTAATCACTGATGGGTTGTAACTTGCATTTTATGGAAAATAATGTAATCACTACAACTTTAACTCTATTATACAATAGATGAAACATGTATGAAAGGTTTTTCAAAATTTTCTTCTTTTCTTGTCCTTCCACCACCCTCTTATTGTTATTCAATGCCCCCAACTGCACCCGAGGCTAATACCACCCCCCCATCATTCCAGCACTCCCCAGAAGGTGGTATTGACCACTTTGGGAACCCATGCTTTGATATATTGTTTCCATCCATAGACAATTACTACTGGGAAATGAAAACTATCTGGACAAAATTCTCAAATGGCAGAACAGGCCAAAGAAAAGACAAGAAAATCCCATGATATGATGAATTACAACATTTTATGGTTGGATATCATATTATTAAAACAAAAAGTATAAAGTATCTCTTCCAACAGCTGTGTTATATATAAATTCCCTCCAATTAATGGTTTCTGTAATGTTATGTTTACTGAAAAGCTCAAAGTAATTTTAAAAAAAGCATTCCTAATATAGTCTCATAATACTCCTTTAAGAGTTACAAAACATGATAAAGAGAGATATTAAACGCTAACTAACTGGATGACTGATTGGGGATCAAGGTTTTAAATGGAGAGGGCTCTGCTCTGTCCATAAACTTAAAACTACCCCTCAATGTGGTCAAGAAAAAAAGTTAATATTTCCTCAATGATTCAGCGTTTAATGGCCCATCTTTACTAAGCTACACTGTTAGAGATTTGTTAGAAAAAGATGGTTAACCACAGTGTAGGCATAAAGCCACAATAAGAATGCTAGAATGTCTATTCTTCAAGATACAGGACTGGTTATTCCCTTTGGCCATGTGCAAATCAATCTTTTCTCTACATTACTAGACATTTTTCACGGGATACTTTGGCCAGAGAAAATAATCATACTGTAGCCAACCTGGTGATAAGCTTGTCTGAACTCAGCTTAGGAGGGTCCTCAGACCACAGCCATATAATCCATTCACCAAGAGCACCATCACTAGGAGCTAGGTGGCACCAGTGGGTACAGCCCTGGACTTGGTGTCAGAACTGTTCAAAACTGGCCTCAGACACTTGTCAGCTGTGTGACCCTGAGCAAGTCACTTGATCTCAGTTTACCACCTCTAAAATATGAATAATAGTTATAGCACTTACCTTTCAGGTTACGAGGATAGAACAAGAAAACATTTTAAAGACACTTTGAACATCCTAATGGGCTATATAAAGGTTAGCTTTTTTCTTTAAGAGGTATCTAGGTATTGCAGTGGATGGAATGCTGGACTTCGGCTCAGAAGACCTGAGTTTATAACTGGGCTGAGATATTTGTCAGCTGTGTGACCCTGGGCACAGTCACTTAAATTCTAACTCAGTTTCCTTGTCTGCAAAAAAAAGGGGGATAATAACAGCACCAATTTCCCAGGGTTTTGTGAAAATAAAAAAAAAGATAATATTTTAAAATGCATTGCAAATCTTAAAATCCTATATAAATGCTAGCTATGGTCATAATTATTGCCAGGATCATACTTAAGGCCTTTCTTAGGGGGTTAGATCTGAAATCTTCTGCCATAGCCTTCCATCAGTCAATCAAAAAGCATTTATTAAGTGCCTACTATGTGTTAAACACTGTGCTGGCTTAGGATATAGAGTTGTTTGCAAGCCATATTAAGATATCACTGTAGGGGTTGAGTGCAAGGACACCACTTTTTACCTGAAGAAAATTCCTGATATGGAAACAATCACAGTCACAGAGTATGGATGATAATAAGAATTAATGTTATAACAGTAGTAATAGTAGTAATAATGATAATAATGATAATAAAAATATTTAAATACCTCTTTAAGGTTGGGTAAAACGCCTTAAACATTACCTCATTTGAGCCTCACAACAACCCCATGTGTTAGGTGCTATTTTTTGCAAATTTTACTCATTTTACTTATTACTCATTTTACGAATGAAGAAACTGAAGTTGATAAAAGGTTAAGAGATTTGCCCAGGGGGCAGCTAGGTGGTGCAGTGAGTAGAGCATGGGCCCTGGAGTCAGGAGAACCTGAGTTCAAATCCGGCCTCAGACACTTGACACATGTACTAGCTGTGTGACCTTGGACAAGTCACTTAACCCCAACTGCCGTGCCTTCCCCCCTGCAAAAATAACAACAAAAAAAAGAGAGAGATTTGCCCAGGGTCACACACCTTGTAAGTGTCTGAGACAGGATTCAAACTCAGGTCCTTCTGGCTCCAAGTCTAGCATTCTATTTACTATGCCATCTAGTCCAACCCTTACCTGAGCAAGATTCCCCTCTCTAATAGTATTGTGATTTGCTGATGTTGTTCAATCCTTTCAATTGGGTCCAACTCTTCATTACTCCTTTCTTGGAGTTTTCTTGGCAGAGATACTGGAGTAGTTTGCCATTTCCTTCTCTAGCTCAATTTACAGATGAGGAAATTGAGACAAATAGGGTTAAGTGACTTGCCCTGGTCCACCCAGCTAGTAAGTGTTTGAGACCAGATTTGAACTCAGGAAGATGAATCTTCCTGGCCTAGCACTCTACCCTTTGTACCACCTAGCTGCCCACTATAGGTATCTATCAATAGGTTATGGCTTATGGGATATTTTATGTAAATACAGTATAACACTGATAAAATCATAAGTCTTCAATGTATTTTTATTTCCCAAACTATGTTTTATGAAGCCCTAGGTTTGTTTGTTTATTTTAATGATGCATGAAAGTTTCGATTCCAATTAAAATGGGGTTTCCCCAACCACAGAAGGACTCTCTAACCAGGCCTCCACCCTATGCTCTCTTACCAAGCCTTGATTCTTCTATACGATATCCTCTATTATTAGCACCACGATCTTTTCCTTATCATGACTATTTAAGCAGCTCCCTTCAAGATATATCACTTATAGACTTTAGTACCTTGATCACTTACAATTCTACTTTTAAATCACAGGATTAAGAAATATGACTATTCAGTCATAAATAAAATTATTTGAGAATAAAACAAAGCAGAAAATGTAGAAATGTCATCATACTGAAACTTAAGAATATATAATGGTAGCCATAGAGCAGGGGAGGGTGGGAAGAAAAATAAAAGAAATTTACATAACTTTATTATATATTTAAAAGGAATAGCAAGCTGTACATAATAGATTTGCAATTTCATATGCAATCACTTTTTATTATGCTATGTTATAGAAATGCTTGTGTTATGCCATAAATTAAAAAAAGAATAATTTTTAAAAGAATACATACAATTATTTAACTGAATAATTTTATATATTTCTAATTTTCTGCTATGAAATTAAGTAATCAACTTAGGTTAAATTTCTATAAATGCAATTAATTACTTATAATGGGTATCTACCAATTGGTCTATGAGGTCATTTTACATAAATAATACAGAGCACTGGGCTTGGAGCCAGGAAGATCTGAGTGCAAATTTAGCTTCAGACACTTACTAGCCTTGTCACCCTGGGTAAGTCACTTAACACCTATTTGCCTCAGTTCTTCATCTGTAAAATGGGGACACACTAGGAAGGAAACGTCAAACCACTCTAGTGTCTTTTCCAAGAAAATACCACGGACAAAAGTCGATGGGGTCACATAGGGTCAGACACAACTGAATGATAACAACAACAATACAGTACCAATACCGATGAAATCACACATCACAGATATATCAACAATTCCCAAACTATGCTTTTATAGAACCCTAATTTTTCACACAATGCATGAAAATTTCAATTCCAGTAAGTCACCCAAGAAGGAGCTATCCCAACCACAGAGGGACTCTCCAACCAGCCTACAACATCATCCTGCCTTACCAACCTTGGATTCTAACTTCCACACATCAGGTCAATAGATCTATAACCCTTCCTCTGTCCATAAGAGGAAAGGAGAGGCTATAAGAATGAACATCCAACCTGTGTTATAATTCTGGCCATAACTGATACTTATATCTCCTTGCACCACTGCCTCCCCATGCATCCATGGCCTTAAATGCTAAGTTGAGCATTTATAAAGTTCCATCAATAAAATTCAAACCCAAAAGTGTTCTGTGGCCAAATTAGTTTGGAAAGTACCGTAATACCATATCCAACTTGCAGTAAGAAGGCAATAGGTCACTGCTCAAATTGCTTTATCGAGCCTTTAGATTCAGACAATAACTGAAAGTATAACCTTTTTCAAAATGTTTTCTTCCACATATTGAAAAAGCCAATTTTGCCTTGAATCCGAGGACTTAAAAATCCACTATAACTGGAAAACACACATCAACAAAAACCGGGAACAACATTTTTCCAATATTCAATTCCTTTTCAAATAGCCACATACAACTCCATCACCTAGGAGGAATTTTAACCAGATGCCTTACTTTTCTGTAGACGATCATATTTGGAGTAGTCTCTTCTGGGTCGGCAATACCCACTGTACTTTGATCACTGCTTCCCTGAGCCATTTTGAAAGTCTTCACTTACCCTAGAAGGATAATTGAATATCAGATTAATTTATGTAAAAGAAACATTTGAAACAAAAAACTGAGTGTCTTTCAGCAAGTTGTAAGGAAAAAACAATAGATTTTCCCCCATTTTTCCTCATGAAGTTTTTAAGGAATTATAAACATCGGTAAAGAGTTTGGATCTTACCATCCAAGCAGAGGCAGGATCTAATCCTGCCTTTAACATATTGGCTGTGTGATGCTACATAAGCCATTTAACCTCCAGACATTCACAGCCTGTCAGTGAAATTTGTATATTTGGGGGGAAAAAGACTTTGAATTAAAAACAAAATCAATCGACGAACAAGTTTTTACTAAGTTTAAGGGGCTTACATTCTAATGGGAGATAATTTACACATTTCACATATATATATGTATATATATATATATATATATATTTATGTACACATGTATATATGTATGTGAACGTGTGTGTATCATATGCATATACAGGGTAACCATGGGTAGAAAAGTACTGAAGCAACCGCAGGTAAAGTGGAAACCAGGCAAAAATTTCCTTGCTTCCTTCTTTCCTTTACCCTCCTTTCTTCCTTCCTTTTTCCTTTACCCTCCTTCCTTCCATCTTTCCTTTCCCTTTCTTTTTCTTTACCTTCCTTCCTTTTCTCCTTCCTTTTTTCCTTCCCTCCTTCCTTCCTTTCCCCTCTTGCTTGATCTCATCATCTCCAATGGATTCAATTCTATGCAGATGATTCTCATACCTGTTTTTTATAGCCCTAATTTCTCTCCTGCCCTCTAGTCTTCCACATCCTACTACCTATTGGACATCTCAAACGGAACATCTCATAGATGTTGTGAATTCAGTATGTCCAAAACTGAACAGATTATCTTTCCCCCTAAACCCTCTCCTGTTCCAAACTTATCTATTACTAGATACCTTCCTTCCAGTGACCAAGGTTCACAACTGTGGTGTCCTCAACTCCTCACTTTCTTTCACTCCTCACATCCAATCTGTTGGTAAATCCCATCAATTCTACCTTCAGATCATCCCTCCTATATACCTCCTTCTCCCCTCTGATAGAGTTGCTAGCTTGGTATAGACCTCATCATCTCATGCCTGGACCATTGCAATTGTCTTCCCATTCTAATTCACATCCCACTCACCTGCCAAAAGTATAAGTTTGATAATGTCAACTCCCTAGTCAATAAACCCCAGTGTTTGGTTTTTAATGCCCTTCATAAACTTGTCTCTTCCTACCTTCCCAGACTTCTTGAACTTTACTTCCCTCCTCATGGTCTGTGAACCAATGTCACTGACTTCCTTGCTGTTCCCTGCTTGGGACACTCACTCTCTTCTTTTACTCCAGGTCTGGAATATTCTCCCTCATCTCCACCTCTTGGCTACCCAGGATTCCTTCAATTTCACCTTTTACAAGGGGCCTCTTCTGGTCCCCTTTAACGTTAATGATTTCCCTCTGAGGGTATCTCCAATTTATCCTGCATATATGCTAAATGTACATAGTTGTTTGTATGTTGTCTCATCCATTAGAATTCAAACTCTTAGAGGAGAGAGAAGGAGGGAAGTTAGGAGGAAGAAGGAAAGAAGGAAGGAACTTATTAAATGCCTACTACATGAAGGGCAGCTAAGTGGCAGAGTGAATAAAGTGCCAAGCCTGGAGTCAGGAAGACTCATCTTCATGAGTTCAAATCTGGCCTCAGACGTTTACTAGTTGTGTGACCCTGGGCAAGTCACTTAAAATGAGCTGGAGAAGGAAATGGCAAACCAAGCCAGTACTTTTGCCAAAAAAAAAACACCAAACGGGGTCATGAAGAGTCAGGCATGACTGAAAAACAACTGAATGACAATAACATGCTCCAAACACTGCGTTAAGTACTTTACAAATTTTATCCACTGCACCACCTAAGTGGGAGTCAAGATAAGGTCTTTTGAATCCAAATCCAATGATCTTTTTCATTCCCCCATCTCTAATGATCGTTTATCAACTGTGCTTACTATGTAATTGTGTCATATTCTTCTCCCCAACTAAATTCTAAGCTTCAGAAGGGTTGAAACTTTGTACTAATTATCTTTTGTATCTCCTTCCACATAATATTTTGGACATCACAGACACAACAAATAACAGCTGAACAAAGGTACAAATAAAAAAATAATTTCTTCCCCTTTATTAGTTAGAATATAAACATTTCTAATTGCATGAAGGAATCAGCATAGTCTTATTTACCCATCACTTAATTTTTAAAATCAATATTTCTATAAAAGCCTGCTATGATGCCTCACTGCAGGAAAGGAATGATAACCACACGTTCTTGAAGAATTTTCTGGGGGAGTGTAAACTGGGACAAATTCTACCATGGTGTGATGGTTAAGTACAATCCTGGCAACAAATTATATCTGCTTTTTAAGTACAGAGTACAAGAGCTTATCTCCTAGGTGATGCATTATTTGGCCATGGCAACCTATGAAACAAATAAAAATTCACTATGGCCCCTACTCCTGTGCTCTCCCATTCCACTGGGACAGTGTTTGCTTTTGATTACCTCCACTCCCATCTGCCCTCCCTTCTATCATCACCCCTTTTTATCTTCTTCCTCCTTTCCTGTGGGGTAAGATACCCAACTGAGTACGTATGGTATTCCCTCTTCAGGTCAAATCTGATGATGGCAAGATTCACTCATTCCCCCTCACCTGCCTTCTCTTCTCTTGCTACAGAACTGCTTT
>CM053624.1:164032864-164093596 GCA_028646595.1 Phalanger gymnotis
GGGGGGGTGGAAATGGGGAGAAAAATCTGTAATTCAAACGCATGTGAAAATTAATGCTGAAAACTAAAGATGTCAATAAAAAAAAGGAAAAAAAACAATGAAAAGAGAGAGGAAAATAAGAATAAAATTGATTAATTTTAATTCAATTAGACTTAATTAATTTTAAATTGATGTTTTCTCTCAGCTATGTTAAACTCTGCCAGAAACGCATTCCCCTTTCACCTCTGCCTCTTAGAATCCCTAGCTTCCTTCAAAGCTTAATTTAAGTCAGTCAGTCAATAAGCATTTATTAAGTTCATATTATGTGCCAGCCATTGGGCTAAATGCTTGGGATATGAAAAGAGGCAGAAGACAATCCCTGTCCTCAAGGACCTTACAATCTAATGGGAGAATCAACATGCAAACAACAATGTACAAACAAGCTAGATACAGGATAAATAGGAAATAATAGGGGGAAAGTACTCAGATTAAGAGAGATTGGGAAAGACTTTCTGTAGAAGGTGGGATTTTAGCTAGGACTTGAAGGAAAGCAAGTACTCCCTCCTACATGAGCTAGGTAGCTCAGTAGATAGAGCACCAGGTCTGGAGTTAGGAAGTCAAATCTGACCTCAGACACTTAGTAGCTGGGTGACATTGGGCAGGTCATTTAACCTGTTTTCCTTAGTTTCCTCATCTGTAAAATGAGCTAGAGACAGGGCAAACTACTCCAATATCTCTGCCGAGAAAACCCCAAATGGGGTCACAAAGAATTTGATACAATTGAAATGACTGAACAAGTATATCTCTCTCCCTGGAGAGATATACTTTCCAAGGTAAGATCTTTGAGGTCAGGGACTGTTTCATTTTTGTCTTTGTATCTATAATGCCTAGCACATAGCAAACACTTCATATATGCTTATTGATTGACTGATCCCTTTTAAATACAAAATGCTAAAGTTGTGAGTTGCTATGAAAACCATCTAGTCCAATTCTCTAATTTTACAGATGAGGAAACTAAGGCCTAGAATAGTCAAATGTTGGGCTCAAGGACACATATCTAATTAGTAGTAAAGCCAAGAGGAGTACCCAAACCTCCTAATCTTCAGGCCTTTGTTGTTTCCCCCTGCCCAACCCGAATAATCAGCTATTTTTTAGCTGTTATTGTATAATCAATTTTACATTATTGGAATTTTAAAACTTTGGTCACCTATCAAGTGATGCTATCCACAGTAAGGGCTGCAAGAGTAATAGATTTCACACACACACAAAAAGAAAAGCCACAAGTTAACTGGGAGTAGAAGCAGAAGGATGATAATTACCGGGAGGGGATAGTTATAAGCAAAATAAACTTCCTGATTCCAAAGGGGGTCACGGGGTAAGGAGGAGAGGATTGAGGAGAGAAGGGGAAATGGAAGGGAGAGGAGAAAGAAACTGAGGGAGAAGAAGAAAAAAAAAACAAAACAAATTTAAGGGCTTGCTCATTAGCTGGTGAATGGCTGAACAACTTTATGGCATATGAATGGAATAGAATGGAACATACTCTTAGAAATGACAGAAGAGATGACTTTGCATAATTCTGAGAAGTAGGAATCGATAGAGTGGAGGAATGAAATAAGAGGATGATACATACAAAGACAACCACGTTACAAAGAAAGGCTGAAAAACTTAAGAATTCTGATTGACGCAGCGACCAACCACATCTCCAGAGGACTTGTGACAAAGGATGTTACCCACCTCCTGACAAAGAAGTGACAGACTCAGGATAGGAAAGGAGATGTGCATTTTTGGATATGGCAGATATGTGGATTTGTTTTGTGGGACTATGTCTAATTGTTACAAGGATTTTTTTTTCTGCTTTTAATTGGAGTTGATGATTGGTATGGAGTTGCCAAATTAAAAAAAAGAATCATCAACACATTTTAAAAGTGCTTATAGGTGTGCAAAAGGGATTTCAGAATGAAGCACACAAACAGGACAGTTTTGAAAGTAAAGATTGAATTTTATTATTATACTTTTATTTTTAAAAGTAAATAGTAGAGATTCCAGGTTCCATGGCCAATCTTCTTTTTGTTCTGTTTTTTATTCGAAAATTCATTTTTGGTGTTGTAAACTGTTTGTGAATGATTTTGTATAAAAGGGAAGCCAAATGGGGAGATGGGTCAAGAGCTACTGTGGCAAATAGTAGGAGTGTCTCCCTCAGCTGTTGAGGGGTAGCAAAGATTACCTCTAGAATCCTGAGAATGAGTTGTAGCCATGTGGATATGGCCAGTGGCCAGCCTTCCCTCTGGTAAAACTCCCTAGATCTTCGGAGTTTAAATACCACATCATAAATTTGCTAGCTTTTTGACTCTGGACAAGTCATTTAAGTCTTTGGAAACTCAGTTTCTTCATCTGTAAAATGAGAATAATGATAATAGTATCTACCAAGTGGGTGTTATTATTTGCTCCATGTAAGGAATGAGGATCATGTGATTACAGCTTTAGAGTTGGAAGGGACTTTAGAGGAGAAGCAGCAAAAATGATGGGGATGATGAGGATGAGGATGGCAAGGAGGAAGAAGAGGAGGAGGAACAAGGAAGAGGGGGAAGAAGAGGAGGAGGATGACAACGATAGCATTTATATAGTGACTGAAGGCTGGAAAGTGCTTTAATATGTATTATCTCATTTGATTCTCAAAAAAACCCTAGGAGGTAGGTTTTATTACCCTTGTCTTATAGAAACTGAGGCAGACAGAGGTTAAGTAGCTTGCCCAGAGTCGCACGGCTAGTGTCTGAGGCTGGATTTGAACTCAGGTTTCCTAACTTCAGATCCAGGACTCGCTCTACCGTAGCACCTAGCTGCTTAGACAATCCATAAATCGAAGGTGTCACTCCTCTAAATAAGTTGGCTCAATCAAAACGAGTAAGCTTCTCCTGTTCAGCAACACTACAGACTCCGGGATCTTTCAATCCTCTCTACACTCCAAAGTCTAGCATAGGTATTGCATGGTACTTTCTCTGATCCTCATTAACTGGAGATGATCGTTGAAATCTCTCAGAATATTGTGCATGTAAACGCATCCTTATGTTCTCATTTTGCACCACAATGATGAGTCCCTACCATATCTGTGAGGACGAGGACCCTGAATTACTCACCTTTGTACCCTGCAGCATCTTGCACACAGTAGGCATTTAAATATACCTTTGCTGCACTCACTGAATTCCCAATGCTCCACAAGCAATTACGCATCATCATCATCTCTATTTTATTTACAGAGGGTGGGGAGTAAATAGCACAAAGTAACTTGTCCAATGTGACACAGCTTAGCAATGGCCAGAAATCAATCAGTCTTACTTCTGTATCTGCAAACTGCATGTTCTCCTAAAAGAGAAAGAGTATCTTCCCTACAGTAGACTAGCTACTAGTAGAACTTATCTAGAGAAGGCTGATGGGACTTTCAGCAGATTCTATGTTGTGATTCAGAATTGTTCTCATACCTTGTTGTAAACTATCCCACCTTGGATTCCCAGGGTTGTTTCTTTATGTGCTTCAGGCACTGTTACATTGAACCCTCATACTACCAGATTCCCCTGACATGGATGGCCAACCCTTTATACCATGATTGGTCATTTTTTCCTAATCTCCACCAAGACATTCCTTGATGATGGTGAGATTTGTAATTCTTGTTACTCTTTTTACCTGCAACTGTTATAAAAAGTCCATGACTCCAGTCATAGGACGTTGTTGTTCAGTCCTGTCTGACTCTTCATGACCCCATTTGGGGTTCTCTTGGCAAAGATACTGGAGTGGTTTGCTATTTTCTTCTCCTGCTTATTTTACAGATGAGGAAACTGAGGCAAACATTGTTAAATGACTTGCCTAGGATCACACAACTAATAACTATCTGAGGCCAGATTTGAACTCAGGAAGATAAGTCTTTCTCATTTCAAGCCTGACACGCTATCTACTGTGCCACCTAGTAGCCCCAGTAGGACATTAGATATTCAACCTATTCACTTTACAGATGAATGAACTGTGGCCAGACATGGTAGATGATTTTCTAGAGAGTACGTGGCAGATTCAAATTTATGCCCTAAGTTTCCAAGTCCTATGCTCCTTCCACTGGACCATAAGGGTCACCTCTTTTTTTTCCACTCATACATTTCCCTGATAATATTTATACCAATTCTCCTTTGAAATTCCCTTTACCTTGCACTGCATCTCTCCATTGCCCTTTGGGTGAAATTCTTTTTTAATTACTCAGATTGTAGTATTCCAGGACTCAAAGCTATACATCAACTCCACGAGGATATTCATACTAAAAAGGTAGGCCTTTTCTTTTCCTGGACAATTTTGGGGGTCATTAAAGGACCTTTCCAATTTACTGAATGAATCAAAAATCATTTCTTAAACATCTACAGCATGTCAGGCATTGGGCAGAATTCAAGGGGGTACATATACAAAATATTCTAGTCCTTGCCCTGGAGGAGTATATATTCCAATGGACAGATATAATATTTATAAGGGATTGGCAGTCCCAATGGATGTTTTGTTCTGGAAAATCAAAGGAAGAGTGAGGGAAGAAATAAGCATTTTTATACCCCCTACTATTTGCCAGGCACTGTGCTGAGCACTTGACAAAAAGTTATTTCATTTGATCCTAACCTGAGGATCTTGAGGGGGTATAGTTGAGGAAACTGAGGCAAAAAGGAGTGAGACTTGCTTAGAAGTACCTTAGGTTAGATTTGAACTCAGGTCTCCAGACTCCAGGCCACAGTAGTGACTTGGTACTTTTAATACAATCAGAGCATTAGGGCATTTAATTGGCAATGACCTTTCCAAGAACAATGACAATATGGTAGTATATGTTAGACTACCAAGCCCAGCGGTGGAAAAAAGGGGGAATGAAAGGGTTAGGAATAAGATATATGTACAAGGAAGCAGGGTGGAGGACAAGATGGTTGGGGAAGATGGCAAGTTAGTGAAAGTCAAGTCTGGAGGTCTGGAGCCAGCTAGATGGAGCAGACTGGTTGAATTTGGATTCACTCATCAATCAAGGAAGGTTGGTCCAGAGCAAATGTTCCAAAGCTGAATGGATAAACTTTCCTTAGGAAATGACTGTTGTTTAGTCATTTTCAGTCTTGTCTGACCCTTTGTGACCTCTTTTGGGGTTTTCTCGACAAAGATACTGGAGTGATTTGCCATTTCCTTCTCCAACTCACTTTACAGATGAGGAAACTGAGGCAAACAGGGTTAAGTGACTTGCCCAGGGTCACATAGCTAGTAAGTATCTGAGGCCAGCTTTGAACTCAGGTCTTCCTGACCCTGCACTCTATCCACTGCACCACCTAGCTTTACCTTTTTTATACAGGCTTTGTTCAAAGGTATCATTTTAGGTGACGAGAAGTAGAGTAATAGCAAGATGGCCAGGATGGGCACCTAGATAGGTGAAACGTGGTTCTGGCATGAAGGCAATTCAGCCTGCGGTCCTCCTGCTTAATTCTCTGCCTAACATCCATTTGTACTGCCTGTTCCACACATAGATAGCATACACATAAATAAGCGAACCTGTGGCCTTCTAGGTCTTTGGGTATGGCCTTTTGACTGAGTCCGTGTTTCATAGAACAAATCCTTTTATTAAGGGGACTTGTTCTGTGAAGTTTGGATTCAGTCAAAGGGCCACACCTGAGGCCCAAGGAGCCACATGTGGCCTTGAGGTCACAGGTTCCCCACCCCTGCTATAGACTGTCTTATCTAACTACTTATCATGAGCCTGGCAATAGACATTTTTCATCTACTTGTTTGATGCTGTGCGGGTGGTTAGGCTAAACTCTCTTGAATGGTAACAGATACCATCAAGGTGATTCTACAATATTACAATTACAATCAGCATAATGTCATCCACAATCACAGGAACATTTGGAAACCTCACAATCCACAAGGCATCCCTCTTCAACTTGGGCTCTGTACTGGATCTCCCCTCCCAGTGGCAAACATCTTTGATAAGCACACATAGGCCTTGCATGATACAATTAGAATCAAAGTTCTCTTTGGTATAGCTTACAAGCAATCTTAAATAATCTTGATTCATAGGAGGCAGCCTTTATGGCAGCATTTTGCTATACTAAATAAAATTTTCTTAAAAATCAACAAACAACAAGCACAATGGGATCCTATATTATTTATAGCTTTCAGTTGTGTGACATCAAAGATGTGGTTTACTGTGGAATACTGCTTGTGGAACTCTGCCTGTTCCCTTCCCATTCCCTCACTGAGGATATTCTCAATACAGCAGAGATAATTCTCATAAAAATTGTATATAGACGGAAAAGGAGAAATATAGGTCAATAGTTATTGAAGTTCCCTCAAGAACCTTTTTTATATTAATAAGGTCTAAAAGAAGTTTTTCCCCTATATCTTTGGTATCTTCACCTTATTTAGGAATCTAGTTAATCAACTCCCTAATGCCTTCACAATTACATCGCCTCCAGCATGGATCTTCTCTATATATACTTGGCCTAATCCTGGTGCTTTCATTATCTCTTTAATGCCATTTCTACCTTCCCTAAGCATGTCCAGGACTGCAATGTTAGTGTTAAAATATAGTGGCTCTACTTACTACCCTTGATGGTGAAAAGAGTTTGTTATTAAAATCTTGACAGATTTTTTTTCCACTTCCACCTCCACCCCCTCCATTATCCACCTAAAAAGCTCTCAGGATAATTTTACTTAGTAGGTTCTCTCCCCAGCTTTCTAGTGGTCAAGGCAGAAAGAGCTTTGGTTCAAACCCTGACATCTGAGGAATATCAGCTGGCCTGATATACCCCCAAAATAAAAACTTATAAGGTTTTTCACTATTCAAAAACACCAAAGCAATGAGGCTTTTTGGCTGACAGATGTGCTTAATAAAGGTTGATACATGGGCTGCTCAGAGGAAGAATAATGACCTTGCCTTTTCAGTTTTTCTTTTTTCTGGATTAAATTCATTTTCATGCTAAACTAAAGAGGACCTTGGAATGTCTAAACCTAGTTACCTCTAACAACGATCTCTAGGACCTCTGCCCAGAAGTAAAAAAATAAAAAAATAAAAGGAAATCTTAGCCTGGGTGCATCCAGCCTGGCTTTAGTTAGCTGGCTGTGGGGACTATCTAAAAAGTTGCCAGCTTGCTCCCTGAGAAGTTATAGCTTTTAATAGCCTTACCAGAGCACAGCTGAGAGGGCCCGCAAGAAAGCCTTGATGAGATGAAGCCTGGACTATACATCCAGGTGGAGTCAGAGGATGAGGATTCAAATCCCACCTCTGAGATTTGTACAAGTCATGTAAACTCTCTCAGGCTCACTTTCTCACTTTTCTCACTACAAGCTTTTATATTTACATGCATTTTCACTTTTATATCTATAATTTTATCATCTCTGACCATCAGAATATGCAGCAGAGGCTACCATGTCCAGCAGCCTCCACGAGACCACTGGGGACCAGCAGGGCAGCCTGTTCCATTGAAGATGCTGCATGCTGGAGGGAACAAGTTTAGAATGAGAACAGGATAATAGGATCACCAGGAGAATTAAGTGGTTCTGCAGCATCAAGGAATGTATATTGGCATACTTGTTCCCTACACATACACCCCAGACGTGTGAGCCCTGTCCGTACCAGGAGTATGCACACCTAGGTTTATGGGAGAAAGTGTTTTATTAGGACTTTTCTTAGTCTATTTCATTAAATAGCTTTGCTTATAACTATATCTTCTGACTGACTAGAGAAAAAGTAAATATCAATGGCGCCCTCACAAGCTATAGTTTTGAGTGGTGGTAAACATACAGGTTTCATTAAGTCTGAGCTTATTATTCTGGTGCTCCCACATATGAGAGGAGAGTGCTTGTGTATGTACACACATATATACACATACATATATGTGTGCATGTATACACATATGTGTATATATACATGTGCATACACACGTACATGGGCACCCTCCTCTCATATGTGTATATATGTAAATCATGGCAATTAGATGCGCTGTACGGAGATAGCCTTGCCTGGAGTCAGGAAGACCCAAGTTCAAATATGGCCTCAGACAGTCACTAGCTCTGTGACTTTGGGCAAGTCATTTAACCCTGTTTGCCTCAGTTTCCTCTTCTGTAAAATGAGTTGGAGGGCGAAATGGCAAACCACTCCTGTATCTTTGCCAAGAAAACCCCAAATGGGGTCACAAAGAGTCAGACAAGAATGAAACAACTTAACAACAATAAAATATATAAATCAACAAATCCATTTTTTCCTGAATTTATACTTTCTATTTTCACTTGAATCAATTTGGTGCTGAATCAATTTTTATGTATGAATTATGTGGCTTAGTATATAGAGATTAAAAGTTCTTCTTGGTTCATTTGGAAACAAATACAGTAGCATTTATGTATTGGGAACTGAAGAGGAAAAATAAACCTGAAGATGTTTTTAAAAGTTACTTCAACTCAAACCAACATTTATTAAGTGCCTACTGCAAACAAAACCTCAAGTGTCTTCCCATTCTAATCCATCATCAGCTCAGCTGACAGTGATTTTCCTAAAGCACAAATTTGCCCATATCACTGCTCCTACTCAGTAAAGTCCATTGGCTTCCTATTACCTCCAGGATCACCTAACAAGTCTTACAGCATTAACAGCATTTCGCAACCTGGCTCCTTCCCACCTTTCCAATCTTCTTACACTTTGCTCCCCTCTACACACTCTGTGATCCAATAACACAAGCCTATTTGCTGTTCTTTGCACATGACACTCCATCCCTCCAATTGGTGCCTTTGTCTTGACTCTCCCCTCTGCCTGGGATAATCTCCTTCCTCACCTCTGCCTCTTAGCTTCCCTGGCTTCCTTCCTTCAAGACTCAGCTCAAATCTCATTTTCTTTTTTTTAATAAGTTAATTTATTTATTTTTAGTTTTCAACATTCACTTTCATAAAGTCTTAAATTTGTCTCCCTCCCTCCCTCCCCCCCTCCCCAAGACAGCATGCAATTCAATACAGGTTCTACATATACATTCTTATTAAACATATTTCACATTAGTCATGTTGTATAGAAGAATTAGAACTAATGGGAGTAACTATGGAGAAAGGAAAACAAAACAAAACAAAACAAAAAAAGAAAATAGTCTGCTTCAATCTGCATTCAGATTCCATATTTCTTTTTCTGGATGTGGATGGCGTTTTCCATCATGAGTCTTTGAGAATTGTCTTAGATCATCATATTGCTGAGAAGAGCTAAGTCTATCAAAGTCAGTCATCACACATTGTGGCTGTTACTGTGTACAACGTTCTCCTGGTTCCACTCACTTCGCTCAGCATCAATTCATACAAGTCTTTCCAGGATTTTCTGAAGTCTGCTTGATCATCATTTCTCATAGAACAATAGTATTCCATTACATTCATATACCACGACTTGTTCAGCCATTCTCCAATTGATGGGCATCCCCTCAATTTCCAGTTCTTTGCCACCACAAAAAAAGAGCTGCTATAAATATTTTTGTACACGTGGTCCTTTTCCCATTTTTATGATCTCTTTGGGATACAGCCCTAGAAGTGGTATTGCTGGGTCCAAGGGTATGCATATTTTTATAGCCCTTTGGGTATAGTTCCAAATTGCTCTCCAGAATGGTTGGATCAGCTCATAGCTCCACCAACAATGATTTAGTGTTCCAATTTTCCCACATCTTCTCCAACATTTATCATTTTCCTGTTTGGTCATGTTAGCTAATCTGATAGGTGCCTCAGAGTTGTTCTGATTTGCATTTCTCTAATCAATAGTGATTTAGAGCAAGATGGGTGTTTTGGACTTTCTTTGAATTGCCAGCACTAAGCAGAGTGCCTTGTGTGAAGTTAGACACTTAATAAACGGTTTCTGACTTGACAGACTGTGCTAATTTATAAAATTTTGGTCTTCTTATTTGTTTGTTTTTTAAATTTTTATTTATTTTATTCTGAACTTAAGAAATAAAGCAAGTATTTCCATAACAGTAGAATAGGGGGAAAAAGATGATTACACATAAAACTGCAACTCTGTTATGTACACCTTGCTATTCCTTTTAAATATATAATAAAGCTAATCGTGTAACTTTCTTTTTTCCTTTTTTGCTTCTTCCCCTGCCCCCTCCCCAGGTGGCTACCATTAGACACAAATATGTATATGTATGATACATATATAAATAAAATCATCCTATACATACTTCTATGTACTAGTCTTCTATTTTGAAAGATTAGTAACTTATAAATTATTCCCCACTTCCAATGCAGTGAAAAGAATCCCGCATTTGGATTCAGAAGACCCAAGTTCAAATATCAGCTCTGCTAGTTAGTATCTATGCGACCTTGGACAAGTCAGTCTACCTCTGTGGACCTTATTTCTTCATCTACATCAGGGCTGTCCAACCTTAGATTTTTATTGAAACAACAGACAATATGTTTTGATTTGCCATTTTAATAAGAGCTCTGTGGTAGCTTGGCTTCCTTTACTAAAGCATTTATGTAAATTTCTATGCTTATAGGTAGGTCATATAAATGGCCCACAGGCAGCATTTTGGAGAGCCCTGATCTATATAATGGGGGTGGGTGGGAGATGGGATTAGGTGATGTCTAAATGTCTTTTTCCTCTACATCTATGAACTACAAATATTAGTTCACTGAAATGCCCTATTTTGCTTCTCTTCAATGCACATGATGCCCTATTTCCTGTCTCCAGGCATTTGCTCTGGCTGTGCCCCGAGCCCAGAATGCTCTCCCTTTCCATCTCCACTTCCTGACTTCCGGTCTCAGTTGGAGTTCCATTTTCATCAGGTGTCCTTTCTAGTCCTACTTAATCTTAGTGTCCTCCCATTGAGACTATCCCCAATATATCTTGTAAGTGTATATACATATTTATGTATATATATATATATATGTGTGTGTGTGTGTGTGTTCTATGTGTGTGTGTATATATATATGTATGTATATATATATATACACATATATCTTGACTAGTTTGTTCATGGTTGTTTGTATATTGTTTCCATTAATAAAAGGATATGTTTGTGAAATTTGGATTCAGGGGGCCAAACTTAAGGACCTAGAAGGCCATATGTGGCCTGAAGACTGAAGGCCTCCCACCCCTGAAAGCTTGTTAAGAGCAGGGACTATTTTTTTTTGCCTTTCTTTATATCCCCAGCACTTAGCACAGTTCTTAGCACACAGTAGGTGCTTAACAAATGCTTGTTGACTGACTGACCTAAATTCTACCTATTCTTTATAGCCCAGATCAAGTGTTACTTCTTCTGTGAAGTCTTCTCAGACCATTGCAGCCCACAGAGATCTCTCTCCCTTCTTCAGATTTATAGCATATTGTCTATGCCACTCAGTTCACAATTACATGTAGGCATACGCCACCATAAGGTTGCCTGAAATAATGTCATTTAGCATCCCACACACCACTATAATGTCATTAGGCGGATTAGCCCAGCTTAGTTCTCTGCCAATTTCAGTGCTATTCATGCCCTCCCTACTCTTGACCAGCTGTGCACTCCTGGACATCCCCACCAGTCTCCATTCATCACAACTTCACCAGATGGCTTCCTGTACCCTTCCCAATATGCCATGCTCAGTATCAATTCCATTTCTTCAGCCCCCAGGCTCCGGCTCTACTGCTACGGAGCTGCCTTCTACAGCTTCATTTCACATGGCATTGTGTTTTCAAAGAACCAATTAAGAATAAGATGCCTTCTGACTTATCCTGTACTGTTTTGTTTAATTTTTTACATCATTACTTTAATTTTCACGTGTCTATGTTCAGCTTCCCTAACTAGTCTGTAGGGTTCCTGATGGCAGGGACCATGTCATATTATGTCTTGTCTCCCACAATAATTAGCTTAAGAACTGGAAGATGAGTAAGGAAGAGTAGCAGAGGAGAGTTCATCTACATTGGAAGGGAATGGCCGATCCTCCAGAGAGTTCTGGCTCTAGAAAGTGAACCAGGAGAAAGACAACACAGAATGAAACATTACAGGTGGGCAGCCAGGGGGCAGTTAGAGCCCACAATTCCACAGGACCATAAGGTAAAACCTGGAGACGTCAGAGACATTAAGGAATGAATGTGTCCAATTCCTCAAATGCCAGAGTCCTGGAACAAAGCCCTGTTCACTTAGTGCTAGATACAGTTCTGTTAGAAGCTTAAATACCTGTGGACTGTTATTCTCTTCAGAACCACAGACTAAAATTGAGTGTTCAAAGTTTAGCATCCAAATCAAAGCACAAGGAAAAAAAATTATAAAATGATAGTCACAAGAGCTAAGAAACCAAGGTAAAAAAATTCTGCCACACTCTATCTTCCCAGCCTCAGCTGCTCCCACCCATCAAATGAAGAGGTCTCAACAAATCTGCCTATTTCAAGAAATTAAGCAGGCCAGGAGAAAGTCGTGGCCAAGCAGGGGCCACAGATACTACATTAATAAATTTAATCATGCTGTACTTAGGTAACATGAAGAGGATTTCAAACTTCACAGACCACAGATACAGTTATTGAAGTTTTATTGAACCCACATGAGGAGGTAAGGTAGAGGGAGTTCTTTCTGATAGAATGAATTTCTCATATTCTCAGACCAGGTTTTTTTAAGCTTTGCTTCCATTGACTAATATGAGAAAGGGCTGAGAAATGCTTGGAATTAATGACTGGGAATTCAATACCTTAAAAATTTTGGCATCCTGAAGTAGTGATGGGTAGATCAGAAGTGAATGAAGAAACAGCTGAAGAGTATAAAACAAACCTACTCATAAAGTAGTAATATACTTGGGATAGGGATAGGGATAGACCTGTGATTTCATAGGCATAAGGAACTCTTGGTGTGGAAACTCCTTCCACCGATGCAGATGAGGAAACCCATCTACGACTCACGTTCTTAGAAGGCACTGAGAGTTGCAATATGCCTATGGTCCCATAGTAAGTAGAATGTCATAAACAGAAGCCAAACTCAAGGCTTTGTTCCTTACAGCATACTACATCTGTATGTATGCTTGTTGTTCATTTCCGCCTTCCTGACTCCAGGTCCAACACTCTATCCATTGCACCCCCAAGCTATATATTTTTGTTGTTCTTTTTCTTGTTCAGTTGTTTTTTAGTCATGAATGACTCTTCATGACCCCATTCTGGGTTTGCCTGGCAAAGATACTGGAGTGGTTTGCCATTTCCTTCTCCAGCTCATTTTACAGAGGAGGAAACTGAGGAAAACAGGGTTAAGTGACTTGCCCAGGATCACATAGTAAGTGTCTGAAACCAGATTTGAACTCAGGAAGATGAGTCTTCCTGATTTCATGCCTGGCACTCTATCCACTGTACCACTCAGCTGCCTCTAGCTATAGATACATAGATACACACACATACATATATGTATATATACATAAATACACATATGTATTTGTATGTGTATATGTACATAGCTGCATGTATATACATATATACATGCGTATGTATATATGTATGTGTGTATATGTAAATGTAGCTATGTGGGTATATGTATATATGCAACATATACTGCAAAATTGCTAATTCTCTAAATTGTCTAAAGTCCTCTAAAATAGTTTTTGTAAGTTATAGATATGTAGACAGACAGACAGACATATAGAGAATAGATAGATAGATAGATAGATAGATAGATAGATAGATAGATAGATGGATGGAAGGATGGATGGACGGATATCTTTTACAACAAAGATAAAAATGTGGAATAGAATACAAAAAAAGCAAACAAACATAAAATCATGGCTCCAAAAATAGTAAAAACAAAAGAAATGTTTAAGACTAAAGAGTTCCTTAAATCACAGAGCCATTTTTTCTTCCACTCAGGCTGGATCTACCCACAACTACCTCAGAACACTGAATTATTTTGAAGATACTGAATTCCCAGCCATTAGTTCTACGCATCTCTCAGCCCTTTGGCATGACTGATCAAAGGAACAAAGTTTAAATGACAGGCCTCTAATATCACCCTGGGGGATGGGGCAGCGTTGTTGCACCTATGTGACTCATCAGCTGCTAATCAGCAATTCTCCCTTATTTGCAGAGCCAGTACTGAGTCTTCACATGCCAAAGGTGCATCTGATTTCCCCATTACTTTGTCTGAGTGCCCCTGTAGCAAGTCATCACTCCTTGGCTCTAAAGGGGAAAAAAAAACCAACCTTTATTTAGGCACAATCTATATTTCCCTCTTTGTGCTGCTGTCTGCATTATACTCAACAGTTTTTTTTTGTTTGTTTGTTTGTTTTTACCAAGATTAGGAGGTGGCAAATGACACAGAGTCGAAGATGTTTCTCATTTCTTGGACTGTGAGGGGTCCCCATCGAGAAGCAAGGTTTCCATTCCCCATTTTTCTTTTCTAGCCACAAGGTGATTTTCCATATGGTACTTGGGGAGGGATGACAACATTGATACATATCTCTGTACATACTGAGATTATAGAGTTTCACTGTGCCTTGGGCTCCTATTAGGACCTCTACTCACAGCCAAGAAAATGTCTATTTGAGTAAGACTGAAGACAAAAGACGGCATCATGAATTTAGGTGGACATCTACTGCTTTTTCTCCTAGTCAAGTTATTGCTACAAATTATATTGCTCCTCCCTCCCATCCATTCCCACTCTAACCTCTAGAGTAACTTCCCTTCAACAATACCGGAAAAAAATAACAGGCATTTATTTTGTTTTTAATTGACCAACCATATCTACTTTATACTTAATACTGGCAAAAATAAAAAGAAATTTTGAAAATATATCCTTATGCTATATTTTTATATATTGTCACATTTTAGGTGCTTTCTATTATTTGACCTTCATTCTCAAAGAGGACCATGACATCAAGAAGATAATGCCGTGACTTGCAAGTGAATTGGATTTAAGTGAGGAAGGGCTGTGCAAGGTCACAGCCTCGTTTTCTCCTCCAGAGCCATCTGAGTCCACTGGCATCAGATAGATCAGAATGACTGAAGATGACCCAGTCAGTGCTTTCCAGCACCTAAAGAAAAAAGTAAAATCCGAGTCTTCCATTCAAAAAACCAATATTGCTAGGAAGACTTGAAGGGCCAACTGATTTCCTCCTGATGGTAGTTGAATCCCTGATCATTGAATACACACTTAGAACCCAAGAGATTAGCCTCATTTATCCTGTGGTTAAAAGGAGTCTACCTGCCAAAAAGAAAAGACATGTGAATTTGGGGCAAATCAACTCACCTCTCATTGGAAGAGGTAAGTTCAAAGGTTACCTTCCAGTTCTGACAATCTACAACTATAGATATAAAGTTACATCCTGCACTCCAGCCATAATCCTCCGTTTCTCCCTTCCCATTTCTACCCTTACCCCAACCAGAATATGGGAATTACACAACCAAGACGGGTAAAGAAAGCTTTGATAGGTGAACTTCTGCCTAATTTCACCCAGACCAGGTCTCTGGAACACTCTTCCCAACCATACTGCCTCTCTCATGTACTCCTCCCCTTGCCAGCTCCCCTTTAGGGATCTTCACCTATTCAAGAAGCTCCCTGAAGGCAGGAGTGTCATGCTTCCTTGTATTTGTGTCCCCGGCATTTAGCATAGTGCCTGGCACATAGTAAGAGCTTAATAAAAGATCTATATATAATCTTTAAATTGAGCCCTGAAGACCCTAAGGTATTTTATGGCAAACCTATGAAATGAAGGTAGACACTAGAGATAGATTCTTCTAGACTAAGGTTTCTTAAACTTTTTTGCATCATGAACATCTTTGGCAGTCTGGTGAAGCTTTTGGACCCCTTCTCAGAATATTTTTTAAACGAATAAAGCAAAATACACAAGATTACAAAGGAAACCAATCATATTGAAATAGTTATCAAAATATTTTTTAAAAAATTCACATATGTCAGGTTAAGAATCCTAGTTCTAGATGTTGCTGAATAGAAAATCCACAATTATTAAGTGGAAGAAATTCTAAAGGCTCTGTCCTGGACTTTCTCTTTTCTCTCAATAACTCTATGTTCATGATTCCCTGATCTTTATATCCAGCCCTAGACCATCTCTCCTGTGCTCCAGTCGCACATTATGAACTGCCTAAATATAATTTCAGACAGGATTTCCTGGAGACATCCTAAACTTTGCATGCCCAAATTATCATCATCATCATTATTAAGGACTAAGTCTCCTTATCTCACTCAGGCTGGAAGAACAATGTTGTCTATTCAAGGTTGTATTCCTGACTTGGCATAAGGAGCTGTGGCCTTCTTTATGACCTGGGCCAGTTTGTCCCTCCATAGGCAACCTGGTGGTCCCTCTTTCCTTGGAGCTCACCATATAAATGCTGAGCTTTGGTTGGATGCCCAAGCAGCTTAACCCACTGTAGCTCAAGAAATCTACCAGCCTCAGCCTCTCAAATGGTTGGGATTACCATGAGTGTACCTGCATGCCCAGCAGAACTCATTATCTTTCCCCAACAACCCTCCCCTCTTCTGAATTTCCCTATTACTGTTAAAGGCACCACAATCCTTCTAATCACCCAGATTGGCAACCAAACTTCAGTTTCTTTTTTTGTTTTTCTGTTTTGTTTTTTGGCAAGGCAATTGGGGGTTAAGTGACTTGCCCAAGGTCACACAGCTAGTACATATGTCAAATGTCTGAAGCCACATTTGAACTCAGGTCCTCCTGACTCCAGGGCCGGTGCTCTACTCACTGCGCCACCTAGCTGCCCCCAAACTTCAGTTTCTTTCTCAACTCTTAACTTTCCCTCACCCTACTTATTTAATCAACCGCAAAAATCTTGTTTCCATCTACTGAATTTCACCTGGACATGCCTCTTGCCCTCTACTCACAGATACTACCCTAGATCAGGAATTTATCACCTCTTCCCTGAACTACTGCAAGAAGCTTTCAAGTTGGTCCCCTTATTTCAATTCTTTTCCAGTCCACTTTTCTTAAAACATAAATCTGACCATCCCATCCCCCTACTAAATAAACTCCCTATTACTTCTGGAATCAAATACAGATGTCCTCTTTCTGACATTTAAAGCTCTTTGAAATCTTACTATCCTTCCAGTCTTCTTACACATTATTCTCTTCGCCACACTCTACAGTTTAGCCATGCTGGCCTACCTATGGTTCCCCACATACAACGCTCTATTTCCTGTCTGCGACTTTTCAGTGGCTGTCTGCCCACCCGGAGTGTACTCCCAGCCAACATCATCAGCCTCTTAGAATCCATGGTTTCCTTCCAGAGTCAACTCAAGCACCATCCACACATGATGGGATGTGAACTCTTTGCACCTGCTTAGGGTTCCACACACACATAATGAATCTAGTTGCAACACACTGTCTCATGAACTTATGATATTGTTTTTGGTTAACAACAGAAGCAAACATCTAGAGCTGAAAGGGACCTCAGAGGACAACCCTCCTCCCCTACCTTAAACTGTAAGTTCCTTTAGGAAAGGAACTGTCTTTTATCTTTCTAACCTCTTAGCACAGTACCTGGTATATCTGTTGCTGTTCACTCATTTTAGCTGTGTCCAACTCTTCATGGCTCCATTTGGGGTTTTCTTGGCAGAGATACTGGAGTGGTGGAGTGGTTTGCCATTTCCTTCTCCAGCTCATTTTACAGATGAGAAAACTGAGGCAAACAGAGTGAAGTGACTTGCCCAGGGTCACACAGCTAGTGAGTGTCTGAGGCCAGATTTGAATTCGGGAAGATGAGTCTTCCCCATTCCAGGCTCAGGCTTTCTACCCACTGGGCTATCTAGCTGCCCCTGGTACGTAGTAAGCATTTAATAAATGCTTACTTACTCGATCTTATAGGCAGGCAATCTTATAGACAGAATCTAAGAAAACCTGTTACATTAACTTGTCTCCAAATTAAAGAGGAAAATATGCCAGCGCAAGGGACCTCTGATTATTTTCTGATGCCTTACATACAGTAAATGCTTACTAAGTACTTACTAAATAAGTTACAGTAACTTTGTATGGGGTGGCTAGGTGGCACAGTGGGTAGAGTGTCAAGCCTGGAGTCAGGAAGATGAATCTTCCTGTATTCAAATCTGATTTCAGACACTTACTAGCTGTGTGACCCTGGTCAAGTCATTTCACCCTGTTTGCCTTTGTTCCTTATCCATAAAATGATCTGGAGAAGAAAATGGCAAACCACTCCAGTATCTCTGCACGAAAACCCCAAATGGGGTCACAAATAGTCAAACAAAATTGAAACAACTGAACAAAAACAAAACCTTGCATGAGTTGACCAGATAAAGGAAAGGGGGCTAAAACTGATTTACCATAAGAATCCCCACCTTAATATGCCAGTTAAAATCTCCCAAGTCATATCTGCTGTTTTCAATAAAGAATAAATCATTAATTCTAGTATTTGTGGTTTTCCCTATAGAAATTTCACTTTCAGACTAAGGCAATTATATTTCTATTCAATTTCTACAAGTAGACAAAACTCAGAATCAGTTCCAAAGAGAAAATAAGATAAGTACATGCTTTCTCCGCAAATAACTACTACAAATATGAGACATCATAATACATTTGTTTCCCTTGTAGATTAGCAGATTTCTAAGGAACTCACTCTGGTTACACTTAGGAATTTTATTGACTGCTGCCATTGTTAGTGGCTCTGAAGTGGATAGAGCACTGGGCTTGGAATCAGGAAGATTCATTTTCCTGAGTACAAATCCAGCCTCAGATACTCACTAGCTGTGTGACCCTAGGCAAGTCACTTAACCCTGTTTACCTCAGTTTCCTCATCTGTAAAATGAACTGGAGAAGAAAATGGCAAACCACTCCAGTATCTTTGCCAAGAAAACCCCAAAATGAGGTCATGAAGAGTTGGACACAACTGAAATGACTAAACAACAATAACAAATTGTTAATTTAGACAACTACCATTTAAGATGTCATACCTTCACCACTACTTTCTACACTAAGGGCAACTCATTGTGAAACAATAACTAACCTCAATTCACATTTATATAGCTCTTTACAATTTCCAAAGTGGTTAACTCACAACCACCAAGTAAGGCTGACTGTCAAAACGTGATTATCCCCACTTTACAGCTTAAGACTATGAGGCTCAGATAAATGGAATAACTTTCCCATAGACACACAATTAGTGTTAGGTGGCAAAGCTGACACAAGTTTGGAGCCAGAAGAGCCGGATTCTCTTCTGACTTCCAATTCAGTGTCTTTTCTCCTTGCTCTAGTGAAATAAAGATAATAAATAATTATCATATATATGTCTTAGATCAGTAATAAGCAACTATAAAACACAATTTCTTGAGACTACAGGAAAAGAAAAAATAGTTGAAGTAGTCATTTACAGTAAACATTAAACCTAGGGAGTTAAATGAAAGAACAGCCTTCAAGCACTTGCTTTAGAAAAATATGCCCAAATTCTATTAGTTCAATCAGCCTCACCGCTGCCATTCAGCATGAGAAAGGCAATTTAAATCTAATCACATTTGTATAGTACAAAACTAAGAGACACAAGTTTACTATTGATTACCCTGATTTCCAGAGCAACCTTCCAACAGGCTGATGTGGCATAAAGAGCATTAAATTGGGAATTAGAAAATTGAGGTTCCTCTCCCATCCTCATCATTCACCAGCTGTGTGACCTTGGGTAAATCATTTCCCTTTCTGGAGGCTGTTTTCTCACTTAAGAAATAGGGGTCATAAGTCAGTCTCTATCAAGGAGGCAGTTATGAGGATCAAGTGAGATCAGAGCTATATAGTGTTTCATAACAGCATGGCAATAAACGTAAGCTATTAAAATTCAGGGAAAACATTTTCGGAGAAAAAAAACATTTTCAATAGTATTTAAAGTAGTCCAAGGGAATGAATAAGATTTTTTCCCTACTCATAAATACATATAGGATCACAGAATTCAGAGGTAGAGGAGATATTAAAGATGGTGTCATCCATCATCTTCAATGTATAAAGGAGGGAAATGAGTCCCCAAAAAGATCACATGGCTGGTAGATATCAGAGCCAAGAATTTCCTCCCACTCTTCTGACTTTCATTCTAATTCTCTTTCCATTATATGTCACACATTTAAGAAAACAACTTCTTCATGGGGAAATCCTCCGTCCTCCCTAAATCTGATAGAGAACTTTTTTTCGTAAAAGATGAAAAATTTTTATTCTCCCTGCAAATAAGTTCAACGAATGAACATAAAATTCTGCTTCACCAAAGCCAACCTGCCAGTAGCATTCTCATACCATGTAAAGGAAAAAGCAGGGGATTGGGAGTTGGAAGACCTGTATTTGAATCCCAGCTCTGACGCTTGTCAGCTGTTTGACCTTGAGTGAGTCACAGCTTCTCTGTCACTTTCTTTCTCTGTAAATGTGGTTAACCTGGATGATCTCTAAAGTTCCTTTCATTTCTAAATCCTCTGACATACTTTACAATGGTAAGAAATCACCTTTATGTGATTTTTCTTGCATTTTACAAAGCTCTTTCCTCACAACCACCCTGTGAAGAGTGTGGTAAAAGCACTACTTATCCCCTTTTTACAGAGAACTCCAAAATGTGGTTTAGAGAGGTTAAGTGACTTGTTCAGAATCACACTAGCTAAGGGGCTGAGTTGGGACCCACATCTACTTGTTCAGATTCCAAATCTATCGTGAGACTACACTGTTTCTTAGTCCTGGTTACAAGGCTCTGAAAGTTCATAGAGTGGGAACATTTCACCTCACAAACAACTCAGCGTCTACATCACAACTCAGGTTGAAGTTATGTGCGGTCATCCTATTCCCACAGCATAAGGAACATCAGGCCTACTGTAATTATAAAAATGTCATATGTAATAATAATGTTAGATATATAACAATGCATCCATTAATGCCAGGAAGGATGAGCACCAAACTCCTTCCCAGGTTCACAATCGTCCCAAAGAAAATATGACTAGGTACCTAAAAAGAAAAATCTAATCTTATGCTGCAAACCTGAGAGCATTTCTTTCCTTCCCCTCTATCCCTATTTATCCTTTGGATTAAAGATAAGTACATCACACAAAGCTCCCAATTCATATCTTTTGATGTTTTATCTTTATCCTAACCAAATTTTTCAGAAATTTCTAGGAGAAAATTGTGAGTGTAGGCGACAGAAACACATAAGCAGAAGAAAAGCAGAAAGATTCTTGAAATGAATTATCCCGTTTTGACATGAAAGTTTGTCCCTGGGAAATAAGACATCCAAAATTATAGGATGTCATTTTAGCCAAGTCTTATTCTGAGACTTTTTTCTCTTCCATGAAACATATGCTTCATTTTAATGTTTCTTTTATAAGACAGTTTATCCAGACAAAGGGAAAAAAGGCAGTCCATTCAGAAAGATTTCTACTAAAAAAGCCTTGTTGTAATTTTTCATTTGATACGACAATTTGTCACTTCAAAGCAAAACCAGCAGTATTTTAGTGACAATTCTAGGGATGTAACAGAGTTTCTTAAAGGAGATAATGCAGACAATGATACACCATGTAACAAATTCTGTACTTTTTTTAGGGGAAAGAAAAAAAACACCATGAGAGTCTCCTAATAAAATACATTACAGTGGCTGAAATGCCCAGAATCTATAGACAGCAACACATGAAGTATGCAGCAAGGGTCCATGCACATCATTTTTTTTTCTACCAATAGGCTTTGGCGGCTATGTTGTTTATGCTGCAATTTGGTATGCCACTAACATCCCATCAACTCCTCAACATACCTGATGATGGATACTCTATTCTACAGACAAGTTGTCTCCTCCAAGCACATATGTTCTAATAACCGATGTTTGTTTTAATCTTATTCTCATCTTCAAATGGACAAAAAAAAATGTATTCTCTTTACAGAAATGACCAGTGTATAGGAAAAAGCATAACTGGGTGCTCCTTAAGGGGAAAAAAAAACCTACCATACATGTGAAGATGCCTTTTTCCTCCTCATCTTAGTCCTAACCATCTCCTACCTTCCTTGGAAAAGTTGCTTGGGGATTTGTTCCATACATTAAAACTAAGAATATAGCCTCAAATGTTCCCATTCAAGTCATATTTACAACTTTAGTCTCTAGATGTCTCAATACCTTAATCCATCAACTTGGAGGATTCATGAAATAGCATCTGTACAGAAATTATATGAACATTGCTTTAAAAGAAAAAACAACCAACACCACCAGTGTAAATACAAAGTTCAGAGCATTGTTATTATCACATGAGCTCCTTTTTTTTTTTTTTACTACCGCTCATTCCTTTGAGTTCAGCAGGCACTCCAAAGATCTGTATGACAGTTTCTAAATCACATCACTTTCAAATCCTGATTCTTATTCTCTTCCCACTTGCCCACGGCAACACTGGAGAGAGAGGAAGGCGAATAGTTTTCAATGTTGTGGTTTAACTGGTTCTGCTTATTTCTTAAATCTTATTTATTAAAGACTCCTGAATGTTTATTCATAAAAGCCTGGTTTATAAAACTACCTGCTAATTTAGTTGCCAGACTCTAGTACATTCCAGGAAAGATATTCAACAACAACACCACCTCAACACTTTGCTTATATTGCCTGGGAAATGCCACTACATGGTCCTCCAGACAAACTTCTTCCCCTGTCCTACTCAATTAAAAGCAAGATATTGCGGCTTTTCATTCTGAGCAAAATTCCATTTTCTGGGTCACTTTCTTAGTCTTACGGGGCCACTTTCTGAACAGCCTAACAGAAACAGGAAAGGAAGATGTTTAAACGCAACTGGTTTCAATGTCATTGTTGCAAAAAGCAAGATGATTTGGGGCTTTTTCCTCCTGGCAGTTTCCAAACAAATATACCTCCACAGACACTTTAGTCTGCACCTTCCTCCGCATGGGAAAAGGCTCCCTTTGCTTTGTCCAAACCTCAAAGGAGAAAGACCTACCATGAGGGGAGGGATGGGAGGGGAGATTTAATGAATCCCTGTTTCTTATTATAAGTTTCTACAATTTAACCGCACGTTTAAAAGGCTGAAAATGGTAATAAAAAGTGTTTTCACTCGACATTTACAGTAAAATACTCTCATTCATTCTCTCTCTCTCTCTACCTCTCTCTCCTTCCCCCCGTATATAGTATACAGATAATTCTCTCTACATGTATAGATATCTAAACATATACAATGGCGAGTGTATTACTTTTAAATATACATATACGCATAAATAAAATGAGTGTGTGTGTATACACACACTCATCTATGTATATATAGGAAGATCCACACAGGACAGACATGCAACCCAGCCTAGCCACATCACACATGCTTTCCTCTTGGCACACATGGCTTGCATGCATTTCCAAACTAGGCAAGGGCAAATCTTTGAACACTTATTCACAACATACATGTGCCCATACACAGAAGCTGAAAAGACAAGCATGAATGGGAGGGGAGAGAGGGAACGCAGTTTTTAAGCACCTTTCCCCCACATGTTTCTTGCACATTTTTTTTTTCGTCCCAACTACAATTACCTTAGCAACCAAAGAATTGTCTTTTATTTTGCCTTCTGCTTTAAAAAAAAAAAATGTTATTCTCCTCGGGGACCAGCTCGAGCCTGGTTCATGGCAAAAGAAAAAACAGAGAAAGCAAAAGAACCAAAGACTCCCGCAGCTTTTTTTTCCTTAGGCTCTTCCCCAGATTTCTTTGCTTCTCTCCTTAGTTTCCTCGGACCCGGCTCCGGGACGTCCCTCAGAGGAAAAGCCAAGAGAGGAAAAGCTGCTGAGAAGCAGCTCCGGCTGGCATGGTCCTCTGAGAGCTGGGGCACAACTGGGTGCTCCAAGCCCTTGTTTTGATTCGCTCTCCGCGGCTCCCAGCCGTCTTTCCCCGGGTGCAGCTCAATGCCTCTTGCCAGCAGCCCCCCCGAAGGCGGAGGGATAGTGCGCCTCCTCCTCCGCCCCCGCCGGGCGCCCGCGCCTCCTTGCCCCCCTCCTCCTCCTCCTCTCCTTTCTCTGCCTCTCCGCTCAGCTGTGGGAGCCGGGCGGGCGCTGAAGGCTGCCGCCGGGCGAGAAAGGAGGCAGTCCGTAGCCGCTGCCGCCGCCGCCGCCGCCGCTGAGGAGGAAGCAGCAGAAGTCGCTGTCTTAACTCTCCAAGAATTGTTCCCGATGCCCTCCGCGAGCTGCAACAGCGGCGCCCGCTGTTGGGTGCGGAGAAGAGCTGCAGCCCAGACGCCCGCACCTGTGGAGGGAGCACCTGCGACGGGAAGGACGAGAACGAAGCCAGCCGGGGAGAGTGGAGTGGGATGGGGAGGGAAGGGGAGGAGAGGGGAGGAGCGGAGCGGGGCGGGGCAGGACCACTCTCGGGAGAAGGGTCCGCAGGGGCGGGGGTGTGCGAGGAAAGCATTACATTTTCAGTTGCTTGGAGATAGGCAAACGCTTCAAATCAGCACTTGATTTCTTGTTTTGTTTCGTCTAGACTTAAGAAAGTAATGGAGAAAATGTGAATGATGCTGGATTAAACCAAAGTGTGTTCTGTGTGCTTTTGTCTTTTACCACCCCCCCCCGAGAGCTGGTTGTTAAATATTTATCAGCAGACCCCCAAGAGGGGAACCTCCCAAGAAAGGCCTTCATTCTACCGAAGGTAGGATTTGAGCTGAGTCTGGAAGAAAGCTAGAACGTGGAGGGGAGAGAGCATTCCAGGTAAGGGAGGAGGGGGGAGAACAAAGACAGAGATGGGAGATCCCCACTGTAATCCCTGCTGGGGAAGAAGACAGTGATTTGCGCTTCCAAAAGAGGGAAGACGAAACTTTCTGATCTCCGAATTGTCCTACAAGTCGAGGGCTTTGCTGAAAGTTTTGGACATTAATTCCCTTTCTGGATGTTACTTCCTTGTCTTAAATCTTTAGTTGTTTTCAAGTAGCCCCTGGCTCTGCTTACATTGCATTGTACCAAGCTTCAGAATTGATGATGCAACTAGCTTTATCTCAATTCAAGTCAATCAAAAAGCATTTATTAAGCTTATTATGTGATGGGTACAGAGCTGAAGTGACAAAGACAACTGATGCCTTCAGGGAATTTACGTCGTTGGGGAGGAGAGATTGTGTACACATCAAGTCAACCAGCATTTATTAAGTACGTACTATGTGCCAGGCACTGTGCTAAGCTAGGGGTGCAAAGAAGGCAAAAAAAAAGATCTTGCTTTCAAAGAGCTCACAGTCTTGGGGGGGTGGGGGAAGACAGCACTCAGACAACTATATATAAACAAGATAAGTATATACAGAATTATAATAATTATCTCAGAGGCAAGGCACCAACATTGAGGAGGGCTGGTAAGGATGTCTTGCAGAAGATGGGATTTTATCTGTGTATATATGTGTGTCCACAATCAATTATTGGGCACCTACAATGTGCCAGGCACTGTGCTAAAGATACAAAGAAAGGCAAAAAAAATATTCCCTACTGTCAAGGAATTTATAAATAAAGAAGTGAAGGGGAGTCATGTATATTAAACCTGGAAATGTAGATTGAGGTCGGGTGGTGAAGGGTTTTAAATGCTAAACAGAGGTGTTCTGTACTTTCTCCCAGGATGCCACAGGAGATTATTGAGCCATTAAGAACCACTGGAGTTTATGGAGCATCAATTTAACAAACATTGATTAAGCTCCTACAGGACAATGTACATAAGTGCTGTGCTAGGCCCTGGGGGGATGGGATATATCGATATGATAGTACCTGCTCTCAGGGAGTATATATTCTACTTGGAAGACACAATTTTTGTACAACACAAACATATAAATACATAAATGTATATATGTGTATTGGGAGGACCCAGTCCTTAGAGCACAGAAAGATTTTAGATTTGCTTTTACATGTGGGTTATTCAGTGCATGCAAGATTATATTCCTTGTCTGATTTCAATTCAATACCAGGGACTTCTAAGAGCGTACCTCTAGCCATGAATGACCCAGGGATCTATACATTGTCACAAAAAGACAATTGGAAAGATGATGAAATGGAGGTTAAAATGGGGAATAAGTATTTTATTAAGTACCTACCATGTGCTAGACGCTGTGCCAGTCACTTTACAAATATTATTTTATTAGATCTTCACTAAATTTTGTTATAATCTCTATTTTACAATTAAAGAAACTGATAATAGATGTTGTTACTTTCCCAGAGTCGCATAGCTACTAAGTATCTGAGTTTACATTTGAACTCAGATCTTTCTGACTCTAGGTAGATAATGCCATGCCACCTAGTTATCAAGTGTGCTTAGGAAAGGTTTGAGAAAATGGCCTCTTGTTCTCTCTTCCCTATCAATCTCTGAGTAAAGAGAATTGCTGTGAACATCCAACTGGTTGAGGCAGGGGCAGCAACTGACTTCTGTCCATAACCACCACATATCCTTGACTGCATGGTGCCTGTTTCTTTTGTGTTTATTCTTTCCTGATCTTAGGTGAATTCATATCTGAAAATACAATAAACCAAGTTGAAATCTAGAAGGTAAGGAAGGTGAAGTATAAATGGTAAATGTCTTTGTGAGAAAATATATGCATACACTTTTAAGTTTATTATTTACACTTTGTATTATTTTTTCTAAAATCGAGACAATCAACAAAACAATAAATTGAGCCCTGATATATATCAATTTGAGAGATTTAATTGCTTACATTGAAAATTTAGCAATTGACTCTCTCTAGCACACCCCTCCTTTTGAGTTGATAAGTTCAGAAAAGCCATCATGGTCCTCTCTCAGCCACCAAAGTTGATAGCAGAACCCAACTTAGGCCAGTAGCAGCAGAAAGTGAAGCCTGTGAGGAGCTAGCCCTCAGGAACAACCCACTTGACCCAGTCCAGCAGTGGATTGATGTGTCAATTGCCAGTGTCCTACAAGGAGCTAGCCCACTTGAACAAGGAAGAGACTAGTCTGTTTTGCTAGGTACTGGGGATACAAAGACAAAACTAAAACAGTCCTGCCCTCAAGGGACTTATATTCCAATGAAGGATATAACATGTACAAATGTAGTTATGTACAAAACATCTGAGTAGACAATGTTGCCTGGTGGGGTGGGGGAAGCCACTAACTTCTGGGGGAGAGAGATGAACAGGAATGTAGCCCTTAATGAGAATTCAACCAGAGGACGATCTCCAGTTGTCCTGATGGCTCTGGAGGAGAAAATGAGGCTGGTGACTTTGTACAGCTCTCCCTCACTTAAATCCAATCCACTTGCAAGTCATGGCATCACCTTCCTGACGTCATGGTCCTCTTTGAGAACGAAGGACAAACAGCAGCAAAAGAAATCATGAATTGCAGGAGATGAAGGTGAAGAGGGAGTACATTCTAGGCATGGGGGACAGCCAGTATTATACAAAATACAAATAATTATCAGTATCATTTTGTTATTCATATCATTGTTATATATTCAACACTTAAGTAACATTTTGTTAAACATTTATCATTTTTTGCATGACTGATATTTTGGTAGATTTATTATTTCAAACCTCTACCACAAACTTCATGTAGCATTTACAATGTATATTACATACTATATTTAGTCTGTGTATGTGTCTTATTACCATCCCAGAAGGAATGCTACATGAGGGCAGAGGTTGTTTCTTTTCTCAAGTTTGTATCTCTCCCAACATATTGCACAAATTCTTAACATATTTAGTTGGAATTGAGTTGAATCCTTATATGCTTTCCTAATCTTAAATAATTCTCGTCCAAAAAGCATCTACCCAATGAACTAGAGGCCTCCCTCTACTTCTTTTAATATTGTGAGGATACCAGTGTAGGATCTGGGCTGCCCATCTGTTGTGTCATGAGTGACACTATAAAAGAATTGTCAGAAAGTGTGAAATATGACTATTAAGGAAATCAGATAATCTTTGAAAGAGAAAAGGGAAGAAAATTGAAGACTGAAGATGGGGACAAGCTAGGGAGACAAATTTACATAATCTTTAATGCTGGAGTTTTGAAATTTGACAGTTAAAGTTGATGGAAATTTAGCCAATTTGGTAGAAATGAGTTGAATTCAAGATGAGTTGAATTTTTTAGCTTTCTTCAATAATCGTATAGTATATATGGATATGACAGTTCAGAAACAATAAGCAAACTGAGGAGATTAATGCATTTTAATAGACCCCCATTCTTCTTATGTAGACCCAGAAAACTGTTTAAAGATCCCCCCACTTCCTCTATACTCCTTCCAATCAACCTACACTTGATTTTCCAGGGATCCCAAATAAGGAAGCTGAAATTCAGAACTACACACACACACACACTATTGTTCCATTTCTCTATTTAAAATATAGCATATTCCTTTTATGATACAAATTTGGTGCTGACACCTAAACAGAGAAAGAAAACTATAAACCAACTTACCTAATGAGTATCGATGCAAAAATTTTAAATAAATACTAGCAAGGAGATTATAGCAATATGTCACCAAGGTCATATGTTATGACCAGGTGAGATTCATACCAGGAAGGTAGGACTGATTCAATCCTACAAATCCAACAAAAATCATAGATTATCTCAATAGATGCAGAAAAAGTTTTGACAAAATATAACACTCACTCCTATTAAAAAAAACACTAGAAACCATAGGAATACATGGAGCTTTACTAAAATGATAAGTAGTATTTATCTAAAAACATCAGCAAGCATTATCTGTAATAGGGATAAGGTAGAACCCTTCCCAATAAGATCAAAGGAAAGATGCCCATTATCATACTATTATTCGATATTGTACTAGAAATGCTAGCTATAGCAATAAGAAAAGAAAAAGAAATTTAATGAATTAGGATAAGCAATGAGGAAACAAAACCATCACTCTTTGCAAGTGATATGATGGTATACTTGGAGAATCCTTGAGAATCAACTGAAAAACTAGTTGAGGTAATTAACATTACCCAAATTTCAGGACCTAAAATAAACCCACATAAATCATCAGCATTTCTATATGTTACCAACAAAGTCCACCAGCAAGAGATAGGAAGAGAAATCCCATTTAAAATAACTGTAGACAATATAAAATACTTGGGAGTTTATCTGTCAAGACAAACCCAGGAACCATATGAACAAAATTACAAAATAATTTTCATACAAATAAAGTCAGATCTAAACAATTAGAAAAATATTAATTGCTCAGGAAAAGGCTGAGGCAATATAATAAAAATGATAATTCTTCCTAAATTTATTTATTCAGTGCCATACCAAACTACCAAAAATATTTTGTAGTGCTAGATAAAAACCAATATGCATATGGAAAAAAAGATCAAGGGAATTAATGAAATAAAATGTGAAGGAAGATGGCCTAGCCCTCTCAGATCTCAAACTGTATTGTAAAGTAATAATCATTGGAACAATGTGATACTGACTAAGAAATAGAGTGATAGATCAGTGGAATAGATTAGGTACACAGTACAAAGTAGGGTAATGACCATAGTAATCTAGTGTTTAATAAATGCTAAGATACCAGCTTTTGGTATAAGAACTCACTATTTGACAAAAACCGCTGGGAAACCTGGAAAGAAGTTTAGCAGAAACTAAATACAGGCCAACATTTCACGCCATGTACCAAGACAAGGTATATAATTTAAACATAAAGGGTGGTACCATGAGCAAATTAGGGGAGCATGGAATAATTTACCTGTGAGATCTATGGATAAGGAAAGAATTTATGACTAACCAAGAGTAGAGAACATTATGGGATATAAAAAATGGATAATTGTTAGTATAAATTATAAAGGTTTTGCACAAACAAAACCACTGTAGCCAAGATTAGAAGGAAAGCAGAAAACTGGAAAAAAAAAATTTACACCGTTTCTCTGATAAAGGCCTCACTTCTCAAATATGTAGAGAACATAGTCAAGTTTATAAGAATACAAATCATTTCCCAGTTGATAAATGGTCAAAGGATATGAACAGGTAGTTTTTAGATGAAGAAATCAAAGCTATCTATGGTCATATGAAAAAATGTTCTAAATCACTGTTGACTAGATAAATACAAATTACAACAACTCTGAAATACCACCTCATGCCTATCAGTCTGGCTTATATGACAGAAAAAGGACAGCTAGGTGGCACAGTGAATAGAAGGCCTGGCCTGGAGTCAAGGAGACCTGAGTTCAAATCCAGCCTCAGACACTTACTAGCTGTGTGACCTTGTTGGCTACAGGTTCCTCATCTATAAAATGAGCTGGAGAAACAAATGGCAAACCCCCCCAGTATCTTTGCCCAGAAAACCCCAAATGGGGTCACAAAGAGTTGCACATGACTGAAACAACTGAACAACAACATTACAGAAAAGAAAAATGACAAATGTTGGAAGGGATGTGAGAATATTGCGACGCTGATGGAGTTGTAACTGGTGGAGTTGTAAACTAATCCAACAAGTCTGGAAAGTAATTTGGAACTAAACCCAAAGGGCTATAAAATTGTACATGCCCTTTGATTCAGCAACCACTGCTAGGTCCATATTCCAAAGAGATTTTAAAAAAGGAAAAGCACCTATATGTACAAAAATATTTATAACAGCTCTTTTAGTGGTAGCTAAGAATTGGAAGTTGAAGGGATGCCCATCAACTGGGGACTGGCTGAACAAGTACTTGCATATGGTTATGATGGAATACTATTGTGCTATAAGAAATGATGAGCAGTATGCTTTCAGAAAAACCCGTAAAGACTTACATGAACTGATGAAACACAAAGTGAGCAGAAGCAGAACATTTTACACAGTAACAACAATATTGTACAGTGATCAACTATGAATGATGGCTATTCTCGGCAATACAATGATTCCAAACAATTCTGAAGAACTTCTGATAAAAAAGGCTATCTATCTCCAGAGAAAGAGCTAATGGAATATGAATGCCGATCACAGTATACTATTTTTTACTTTCCTTATTGTGTGTGTGTATGTGTTGGGGGGAGGGCTCTGTGTTTTCTTTCATAACATGACTAATATATAAATGTTTTGCATGACTGCACATATATAACCTATATAAAATTGTTTGGCTTCTCCATGAGGGGGGAAGGAAAGAAAGGAGGAAAAGAATTTTGAACTCACATTTTAAAAAAATTATTTATACACGTAATTAAAAATATTAAAGTTTTAAAAATAAAACATAGAATGTTAAAAAAATAGATTTATTTTGGGAAAAAAACGAAATACAACATAAAAACTTGACCACAAAGACAAGCCCTGCATTCAATATCTAGCTTAATCCAGATTGGATTGTTGGTTGCAGCATTTAACAGCCCATCTGAGGGAGAAGCATGGAATAAAAGAAGGAATGGTAAGAGACCCTTTCTCTTTGAGGAACTGGCCACCTCTATGACCAGCAACTCTCTAGGAAATCCTGTAAATTTGCGTATGTATATCATGGAAGAAAAGAGTTGAATTATCATGGAAGAAGGACTCAGCATCACAAAATAAAGATAATAATCGGTGTATCTCACAATTTTTAAAAATCATATACTTAGATATCATGTGTGGACCTCCTTTCTACCTTTCTGAATCTTCTCTGTGTGCTTCTTGTGCTTTTCTAATATCAGTCCCCTACAGAGAATCAACCTAATGCCCTGAAGGCCTTCCTCTGCTTCTTGTGATGTCTTAGTAGTACTAATGTACCACTTTGGTTTTCCATCTATTGTCTCTTATTCTCCAGGTATATTTGTCCTTGAAAAGATCTTTCATGCCCCTTTTTTGAGAAAATCATCACTGGGAACATCTTAAAGCCTATGTTTTTTGTGTCTTTCTATTGCCCATTGGGTTACTTATAATTTTAATTCTTCTGAGGAAACAACTGAATGACAATATGGTGGCATAAACAGTGTCTTTGAAGTCAATGGTCCTGGGTTCGATGCCTGTGTGTCTGATGCTTTCTACCTGCATGGCTTTCGGCAAGTCCTTCTTGGCCTTCAGTTTCCTTTTCTGTAAAATGAGGGGTCAGAATAGATGACTTCAGAAATCCCTTCCTCTTTCTTGACTGCTAATCCTAAAATTCATCAATAGAATACAAGCTCCTTGAGGGCAAGAGTGGTTTGGGGGTTTTGTTTTGTCTTTTGTCTTTGTATCCCTTTGTATCCCTGGCTCCTAACACAGGATACAAAAGGTGACAATAAATACTCCATTGAATTGACTTAAATTCCCACTCAACTTTTAAGGAAAATTACTACTAGGTAAAGTGAGGCCCACTTATGGATAAATCAAGAGTGCTATGATTATTTCTTAATCAGTTAAAGAGATGGAGGAAATGGTAGCAGAATTTAGGCACAGGTGGCTATGGTACAGTTCTTGAACCATAGAGCAATAAAGGAAGGGAAATGAGTCGGCAATCCGATTTCAATAACAGCATTGGCAGGAGAAGATAGAAAAATATTGTTGATGTCAGTGCATTTGGTCCATGTGTATACTAAGCAGCAGGTTTTGTGGAGATAATGAGCATTGGTAACATGTGTCCTCATTTCCCCCGGACTGTCCATTTTGGATGCAACAGCAGCTGCTACCATTCTCTTTCTTGAACTCCCACACTTTCTCTTTCTCACTATTTAGTGGAATCTTTTGCTGTTTTTGAAAATAGAAGGGTAATTTCTTTGCATTAGGGCAGTGAAGTAAATGAAAGAGGGCTCTAGGATTTCTCCTCCAATGGCTTCTATTCTGGCCTACTGGGCTATTAGTCTCCTGGTAGTTTATGTCACATATTGAAATGATACGAAAGACTCATGGATCATTTAACAACAGAAGGATATGCGACATGAATATGGATTGAAGATACTGTGAGTCAATTCACCTGAGTTGCCTATGGTGGTCTGCCAGCCAAGCATCAGATAGCACCAGGATATTGTCTAGTCAGACAACTAGGAAGTGATGTCAATAGCCTCAGCCTTTAGTCTCTTTGTAACAGGAAGCACCCTGTCACATCCGGGATAGCCTGCTAGCACAGGTTCTTTGATCTACTTTCGGAGGAAAGATAGCTTTTAAAAGAGTTAACAACCTTCTTTTAATTACATTCACTAGTTCAGGGGAAAGGTCAGCACCTTGAACTCGGAGAAAATACAAGCAGAGAAATCAGCACAAAGACCAACAGACAGGGCTCCAGCGGTCTGAACAAAGTAATACAACCACCTACATACAGCACTGTATCAGGGGAGCACTAATACATCTGAGTAGCCAGAAGACTCTGAACAAACAGCTACTCAGAGTCCTATCTAAGGAATCAAAAGGTCCTTCTCATAAGTGAACCCCCAAAGCAAATCTCACCTCAGTGTGTGTGTGTGTATACTTTTGGCTAATAGGCTCAGAGCCAGAAGTCACAACTCTCATGATTCAGTGCCTAATTAGCTTAGTACCAAAAGGTGTGAAAGCCTTCCTACAAGCAAGCCTCCCCCTAAGCAAGCTTCTCCTTAGGCAAGGCCCTCTGCTAATGGGCTCTATGTGACTCAGGATGTATCACACCTATGAGGTGGGCCAGATCTCAAAGCAGCAAGACATCCATGATTGAACACATGGACACATTAACGGATGGGGAAGGTCTTCCTATTCTATTAACATTTTACCCTTGAATCAGTCAATTCCCAAGGATAGTTTCAATACAAGCTTAAAGGAAAGTTTTCCTTAAAGGAAAACTTAGCCTAACTTGCATGTTGGTGAGGGTGAGGAGAGGAAGGTTTTCACCACAGCATCTGATCATAAAATGATTTTTCACTAGATCTCTCATGTCTCTAAGATAGTTTTCCTTGATTTTTAAAAATCAGATATGTGACTTCATTGGGGAACTTCTTGTACCAGTGCAGATCAGAATCACTTCCGTAACTTCTTTTTCTTAGACCTGAGTTCAAACAAATGCAGTCTCTGCTATTTACAACTTGTATGACCTTGGACAAATCACTTAATTTCTCTATACCTTTCTTTCCTGCTCCTTAAAATCAAGGGGTTGGATTTATACGATCTCTAAAACCTCTCACATCTCTGAATCTATGTTCCTATGGCACTTCCCGACAGAGATTTATGGCAGTGAAGTTGTGTTGGGATTTTTTTTCTCCTTCCATTATTTTAATATTCCAAGAATAGCTCTGGAATTTTGTGTATCATTTTTGCTAGAGAATGATTATATTTGTATTAGGCCACTGGACCACCAATGTTTTTGAAGTGAAGAAGGAATTAAACATTTATTAAGCACCCCCTAGGTAGCAGGCATTGTACTAAGCACTTTACAAATATCTAATTTGATCCTCACAACAACACTGTGAGGTAGATGCTGTTATTATCCCCGTTTTACAGTTGAGGAAACTGAGTCAGAGAGAAGATAAGTGATTTGCTCAGGTTCATACAGCTAGTAAGTGTCTGAAGCTGGATTTGAACTCAGGTCTTCCTGACTCCAGGCACAGAGCTCTATCCACTTTGCCACCTAACTGTATTTGAGATGCAAGAATATTATCATATAGTAGCAGGGTGCTTGTTTACCACATTCCATTGACGTTTATAATCAAGACACACAAGTGCTCACACACAGGACATATGCATGTATATATGCAGAAAAGTTCAATGTACCATTTCCAAAAGAACCCTAAAGCACTGATTGCATTGTTTATTCATTGCAATATTAAGACATTTCCCTCTACATACAGGATCACTCTGCCAGTAGTTTGGCTGAACTGTTTTTCCATTGTTATAAGGCCCAGCTCAGCTTACCTAGGAAAGCATCTGCTTTGTCACCTGAGAGCAGTCACCATGCAGCCAGAGTATTCTTCATAGAAAGTCCCAGAGTTACATGATGCTACCAGTCAAGTTAGAGAAAGGGCAGTGAGCAGAGCCATTCCCTTTTAAAAGTCCACTGAGTGGAGCACTCTTCCTTGACAACTGGACAATTTATTTGTCACAGTTTTAATGAAGCCTCTTGCCCCACCATACTTTCAGTTGCCATGAAGGGACCAACTCTCATTCTAAAGTTTTTCAAAGGTGAATATGTTATCTTTGGGCATCTAGGTGGCACAGTGCCCTGAAGTCAGGAGGACTGAGTTAAAATCCAGTCTAAGATACTTACAAGCCATATGACCCCAGGCAAGTAACTTACCCTGTTTGCCTCAGTTTCTCATCTGTAAAATAAGCTGGAGAAGAAAAAGTCTAACCACTCTAGTATCTCTGCTGAGAAAACCTCAAATGGGTTATGGAGAGTCGCATATGATTGAAATGATTCAACAATACTGTTTTCCTAGAAGAGGCTAGGAAAGTCAGTCCATGTTCCATAAGACAGGCTCCCCACAAGCCCATCCTCACATATGATCCAGGAGATACAATCACTGTTAAGTATGCAAGAAACTAATACAGTTCTTTATTTTTTCATTCTTCCAGCCTTTATTGTGCCCCTAATAGATGCAAGGAACTATGAGTAGTATATTGCATTGGAAAGAAAAGAGTTTGGAATCAGATGACCAAGGTTCAAATTCTGCATTCTACTTACTATCTGTGTGACCTTGAGCAAGTGACTTCATTTCTATAAGCCTTAGTTTCCTCATCTGTAATATAGTGGATGCCAGCAGCATGTGATGTAAAGAACACTGGATTTGAAGTTAGAGGACCTAGGTTTGATTCCAAGTTCTGCCACTTGCCATCCATATGAATCTGTGCTCCTATAATTCATATTTTGAGGATGGGTCTCTATTTCCCAGGTGCCCATTAATAACCCAAGATCCTATGAGGGGACTGGACTAGATAATCCCTAAAGTCCCATTCTAAATCCAATGTTCTAATAATATGACAGATAGACAAATTATAGGCACACAGAGTGATTACAGAAGCCAGATTTGTCCAATTTCACAGATAAATTTTAATTCCGCTGGCTTTGCATTGCGGGCTAACCAGACTGTCCTTCAACTTAAGAACTTACCTTAAGAAAATGATTTTTCTATTTGATTATCCAGATGTGAACCCAGGCTTAGATCATCACTCTACAAAGTCCTTCACCATTCAAACTGGTTTTGCCCTCCTCCTTGATTCTCATGCCCAGAAATCCCATGTTTTCTCAATTAACTTTAAAAAAATCCACCCTTGACTCATATTACACCCTTTTTAGATTTTATTTTTTTAATTATCTTTCTTTAATATGGTTCTCTTCCTCCAGTATGTCTGCTCTCCTGTCAGTCTCCTTCCTATCATCAATGTTTGTTCTATCATCAGCATTTCTACCCTTAGAATTAACAGATGTGATTAATCTCATCTGGACTGAAGAGGAGTGCACTTGGTGGAATAGAGCTAAGAAGAAAGTATTGTTCATTACAAGTTGACCAGACAACAAGACAGAAGCTTGCTAAACACAGACTTCTTAGCATGACTAGTTACTTAGCTGCTTTAGGACTATTAATCATAATCTCTATTTTCTCTGACCTAGATAATGTAGGGAAATGATCAGTACAACAAATCTTGTCATTACTTAAGGATAGAGATTATTTAAAAATTACTTCAGGTAGAAATAATAATAATAATTGGGCATTTCTATAATACTTTAAGGTTGATAGAATATTTTGCCCACAACCACCATGGGAGGTAGCTAATTCAATCCATAACCTCATTTTATAGAGAAAAGAACTAAGACCCAGAAATATTAAGTGCTTTGTCTGGGGTCACACAGATAAAACAGCAGAACTGGGATATGAGATTGGCTGACTACACACCCAGTGCTCATTCTCATTCATATACAGATAGAGATAGCTATGTGTGTGTGCATATGTCTGTATCTACATGTATGTATATGTATGTGAGTGAATATATCTGCAGGTATACATTGTGAGGTATATTCCCTACATGTAGCATGGAGGTATCACTATGAGGTTTGAGGGAAGGCAGAATAAACATTCCCCACCCCCCCACCCTGTCCTCTGCCACCTTTCACCAAGAGAGATTTTAATTCCTTCCGGGAGAGGAAACAGGAATTTGAGGCAGGTTGCCGCTCTGCTCTCCTCAGAGAAAGGGAGTACTGAGTTAGAATTATAACTCTCCGTTCTCTTAAACATTGTTAACCTAAGGGAATTGTGTCTTCAGGTTCAAGCTAATTTTTGATTGTTGTTTCAATATTGGTGGGAAGGAGGATCCCAAGCTTTATATCCAAGCCTTGATCCCTTTGCCTTCAAACACCAGTTCCAAAATTAACACGCATAGCAATTATCAAAGAAAACCCATTTATCTGAATCAGTAGCAGAACAGAAATCCAGAAGTTATACATAAAAAATTATATTCAGAGTGAAGGAGCTCCCCCACTGGGAGTGAAGAAACTCACCTCAACCAAGAAAAAGAGTCTGAGATCTCATCCAAGGCTAAGTTCTCCAAAGTGTCTAGTGTAGCACACTGAGGATAAGGACATGCTGGAGACTGCTCTTGTGTCTTTCTATAGGTTTTTCCTTCATCAATCTGAAATGGGGTTGGCTTCTTTCATCTTCCTTCTCAATGCTGGAAGCCAGAGGCATTGAAGGCAACTTGAAGCTTGAACAGAACTTGAAGAAGACTCACTGAAAACTGAAGAGCTCTCCTCTCCCCCACTCTAGCCAATTCACCCTGCCCTTCACAGAAGTCACAGCATTCATCCCCACCAATAGGAGAGAGTCCCATACCAATGGATTTTGGAACTGAGGTGCCATATATATGTGTATATGTATGTGTGTGTGTGTGTGTGTGTGTGTGTGTGTGTGTATGCATGGGTTCCAGCCCTGCCTGATGCTTTTCTTTACTCAATGTCTAATCTCAGCTATAGGCCAGAGTTGATCAGATAGTGGTTCCTTGTGTCTTTGTTACCAGCTCATTCATTTCTTCTAGGTACTCCACATGCCCTCCAATTATTCTAGTCTAGGCATGGGCATCTTTTTCCTTTCTGGAGTCACTGGTAAAGCTATCATTCAACCAACAAGTAATTATCATCTCCGTTTTGTGGATGAGAAAATAGGCCCAGAGAAGTTGAATGACTGGCACAGCTAATAAATACTGGAACTCAAATTTGAACTCAGATCTCTTGGTTCCAAATTCAATCCTCTTTCCACTATACCCTGCTACCTTTTTATTTATTTGCGTTTAAAGATGGTTTACAAATGTCCTTGCCTACAATGCCAATAGGCCATCAGAATCCAGAAATTTTTTTTAAAAAGCATTCCTCAAATTTCACTTTCTTCTTTTTATTTTAAATATTTTATTTCTTCCAATGCCATGTAAGAACAATTTTAAACTATTTTTTAAATTTTGAGTTCCAAATTCTTTTCCTCCTTTCCTTCCATCCCCTCTCCTTGAGAAAACAAACAATTTGAAATAGGTTATACATGTGCAGTCATGCAAATCTTATCTTCCTTTTAGTCATGTTGTGAAAGAAAACACAAACCAGGAAAAAAACAAGAAAAATTGTAAAAGTATGCTTCTATCTGCATTCAGATTCCATCATTTCTTTCTCTGGAGGTGGATAACATTTTTTCATCATAAGTCCTTCAGAATGGTCTTGGATCACTGTATTGCTGAGAATAAGTAAGTCATTCATAGGTGATCATTGTAGAATATTGCTGTTGCTGTGTACACTGTTCTCCTGGTTCTGCTCATGTCACTTTGCATCAGTTCACGTAAGTCTTCCTAGGTTTTTCTGAAAGCATCCTGCTTGCCATTTCTTATAGCACAATAGTATTCCATCACAATCACATACCACAATTTGTTCAGCCATTCCCAAATTGATGAACATCCCCTCAATTTCTAATTCTTTGCTAGCAGAAAAAGAGTTGCTGCAAATGTTTTTGCATATATCGATCCTTTTCCTTTTTTAAAAAGCTTTTTGGAGGATAGACTTAGTAGTGGCATGGCTGGGTCAAAGGGGATGAATAGTTTCATAGGCCTTTGGGCATAGTTCAAAATTGTTCTCCAGAATGGTTGGATCAGTTCACAATTCTGCCAACAGTGTATTAGGATCCCAATTTTCCCACATCAAATTAGGCTTTCTTTTAGGAGGAATTGTTCAGGAAAGAATACTGAGAGGGAGATTGGAAGTCAGAAGTCATAGAATAACAGATGTTAGAGCTTGGACAGACTTTAAAGATCACTAAGCCATTTCACAGAGTTAATTTATTCCACATCAGAAACAGAACTCAGGCCTCCTGACTTCCAACCCAGTATTCTTCCTACTAAATATTTTCCTCCCACCCCTCAAAACTACTCTTTAGTACTTGTTGATTGGCCTGGAGTAAGTCAGATGATTCAGTGCTCCAGTTTCCCATTTTGATGATTGGTAATACATTTTTAAAGACATAAGAGATCAGTGTCAAAGTCCAAGACTGCATTATGAGACAAATCATTATTGATGCTAACTCAGCTACCTCACCCAAGAGAGGATAGGGCAAAGAGTATGATCACAGGCTCGTTTGGTCCATCCAGAACTATGATATCCACACCTTGGGGTTCCAGATCAAGATAAAGCAGAGAGGACAATTTTGAGAAGGTAATTCTCTGCCAAGCATACTAGATGCCCTGAGGACTGAGCTTATTTTGGCTCAATTCTCTCTGCTAATGCCCTGTGTCCTGCACTGAAGGTCTAGACTGACCAAAAAAATCACAGAGCCAGTTGTACTTTCAAAGATATTGCAAGGAGATTGAAAGACTCTTTGGCCAGCCAGCCCTAGCAGATGGACTGGATAAATGAGCAAGGAGAAGAAATACAATGGGTTAAAAAAAGCCCAAGATAAAACTCAAGAAAAAGAAAGTATTTCTCTGTTAATTACAAGTAGAATCTCAAAAAATATGGATTGGCCAGAAGGAATCCACGAGTGGTTGAGAGGGCTAACAAAAGAAATAAAAGAAGAAATAAAGAATTACATTAAAGCTCTTGTGGGAAAAACTTGAAAGGAAAATAAATAGCTTAGAAGAAAAGCAGGAAAACCATGCTCAATTCAATATTTAAGAACCTACTATGTGCCAGACATTGTGTAAGCACTGAAGGTTGTCCCTGCCCTCAAGGAACTTACAATTTAATAGGGGAAGACAACATGCAGAAGAAAGTCAAAGGGGAGGAGGGGACATCCAGGGAATGATATTCTGTGGAGACCAAACCAAGCAGAACTGCTAATGGATGTAAAAATTATTTCCCAATTTTCTGCTTCCTTCCTAATCTTTGTTGCATTGGCTTTGTTTGTACAAAAACTTTCCAATTTAACATAATCAAAATTATCCATTTTGCATTTTGTAACATCCTCTATCTCTTGTTTGGTCATAAATTCTTCCCTTCTCCATAAATCTGACAGATAAATTCTTCCCTTCTCCATAAATCTGACAGGTAAACTATTCCTTGCTCTCTCAAACTGCTTATAGTATCAGCCTTTATATCTAAATCATGCACCCATTTTGACTTTATTTTGGGATATAGTTTAAGATATTGCTCTATGCCCAGTTTCTGCCATACTATTTTCTAGTTTTCTCAGCAGTTTTTGTGAAATAGTGAATTCTTAACCCAGAAGCTGGACTCTTTGGGTTTATCAAAGAGTAGATTGCTATAGTCATTGACTGCTGCTTCTTGTGTGCCTAATCTATTCTACTGATCCACTCTATTTCTTAGCCAGTACCAAGTAGTTTTGATGACTGCTGCTTTATAATACAGTTTAATATCTGGTATGGCTAGGTCACCTTCCCTAGCATTTTTTTTTCATTAATTCCCTTGATATTCTGGACCTTTTGTTCTTCCAGATGAATTTTGTTATTATTTTATACAGCTCTGTAAAGTAATTTTTTGGTAGTTTGATTGGTATGGCACTGAATAAGTAAATTAATTCAGGTAAAATGGTCATCTTTATCATATTAGCTCAGCCTAACCACGAGCAACTGATGTTTTTCCAGTTATTTAGATCTGACTTTATTTGTGTGAAAAGTGTTTTGTAATTGTCTTTGTATAGGTGCTGGGTTTGTCTTGGCAGTGTCTCTGATAAAGGCCTCATCTCTAAAATAAATAGGGAATGGAGTCAAATTTATAGGAATATAAGGCATTATCCAATTGGGAAGCAATCAAAGGATATGAACAGACAGTTTTCAGAGGAAGAAATTAAAGATATCTATAAGAATATGTAAAAATGCTCTAAATCACTATTGATAAGAGAAATGCAAATCAAAAGAACTCTGAGGTACCACATCTCTCCTGTTAGATTGGCTAACATGACAAAACAGGAAAATCATAAATGCTGGAGAAGATGTGGGAAAATTGGAACACTGTTACGTTGTTGGTGGAGTTGTTAACTGATCCAGCCATTCTGGAGAGCAATTGGGAACTATGCCCAAAGGGCTATAAAAATATGCATACCCTTTGAGTCAGCAATACCACTTCTGGGGCTGTATCCCAAAGAGATCACACAAGTGGGAAAAGGACCCATATGTACAAAAATATTTGTAACAGCTCTTTTAGTGGTGGCAAAGAATTGGAAATCAAGGGGTTGCCCATCAATTGGGGAATGATTAAACAAGTTCTTGGATATGAATGTAATGGAATACTATTGTACTATAAGAAATGAGGGGCCTACAGACTTCATAATAACCTGGAAAGACTTATGCGATCTGATGCTGAGTGAGGGGAGCAGAACCAGGAGCACATTATACATGATTACAGACACACGGTATCTGTGATGACTAACTTTGATAGACTTGGCTCTTCTCAGTAATACAATGTTCAAAGACACTTCCAAATACTCATGATGAAAAAAGCTATCTATATCCAGAGAAAGAATTACAGAGTCTGAATGCAGATTGAGGCAAACTATTTGCTCTTTCTTTTCTCTTTTTTGGTTTTGTTTCTTCTTTCTCATGATTCATTCCATTGGTTATAATTTTTCTTTACAACTTTACTAATGTGCAAATAAGTGTAATGTGAAGGTATAAAAATGTTTGTTGATTGATTGGTTATTTGGAACTACCTGACCCTCATTCCCTTCTCTTCCTAGCACCTACCTCACAGGGCTGTTGGCAGGATCAAATGAGATGATATTTGCAACAACAAAAACAAGGTACTTTGCACAAAAGTTGCTCTCTTAAAACACACACACATACACACACACACTCACACACATACGCACGTGTGCACGCACACACATGCACACACAGACTTCCAAATATTTACACATTAAGTAAACCAGGGCTTGGCAAAATCTCTGAAATACAAACATAGGACATAAGAGAACCCAGAAAGAAAACAACTTGAAAAAGCACTTACATCCTAATAGGTGGAGAAGAGACAATTACACCTTTAGATCACCAACATCTTGAAGTGTCAAAAAGGGAACAAGACAAGGCAAACAGATCAGGTGTTTTTCGTTGTTTTGTTTTTTTAAAAGAGAAAATCTAAAAGGAATAGTTTAGGGAAGAAATAAGGAGGAAAAGAAAGGACTCTTTAACATGACAAGAGATTGTATAGGTATCAGGAATTATGTTCATGAACCTCACTCTTATCTGAGCAAGGAAAGTTTGAAATGGGGGAAAGTATAGTGTAGAAATTCTAGCAAGTGAATAGAGAACTGGACAGATCCAGGGGAAAAGATCTAGATTTGAGCAAGGCGATGAAATGCGTAGGGAGTAGGGAAGGAAGTAAGCATAGCGCCATCTTAAAAGATCAAAAAGGGAACAAGACAAGACAGATAACCTACGTTTTATTATTTTTGTTCTGTGTGTGTGTGTGTTTTAAGAGAGAAAATTTTGTGCAAAAATACTCCAAGCTCCAGGGAGAAAAAGACCAAGGAACTATAGTCAGAATCACATAATACTAGTCAATAAATATGAGAAAAGAAAGAAAAACTTGAAATAGGATATATAAAAATAAAATTATTTATAATCAAGAATAACATGTTACAAAACTGAGTATAACTTTTAGAAGTCTCTCCCCACTCCAGTCAAGCCTCTCAAATTAATCTTCTGAAAGTGCAGGTCTGACCCTGTCACTCCATTCTGAATTCAATAAATTCCAGTGGCTCCCTATCAACTCCATGATCAAATATAAATCTTCTATTTGACATTCAAAGCCCTTCACAACATGGCCCCCTCCTATCTTTCCAGGTTACTTACACCTTAGTCCCCACCCCACCCACCTTGTTCTTTATGTTCCAGTTCCACTGGCTTGCTTATTGCTCCTCAACCAAGACACTCTATCTCCAAACTCAGGGCATTTTTCATTGGCTAGAATATTATCTCTTCTCACTTCTACCTCCTAACTTCCCTGAACCCCTTTAAGCCCCAGTCAAAATCCCATATTCAACAAAAAGTCCTTCCTGATTCCCCCTTAATGCTAGTACCTTTCCTCTGTTCAAATTCTCCAATCCTATACATATCTTGTTTGTACAGCTATGTACGTGTTATCTCCTCTACTAGACTGCACTTCTCTACAACAGGGACTATCTTTTGCCTTTTTTTGTATCCTCAATGCTTAGCACAGTGCCTGGCACATAGTAGGTACTTTAAAATGTTTATTGACTGATTTTTCATGGACAAAACGGATCCTTAATAGAATTTATGATAGCACTAGCAGTTTTAGAGGAGGTTCAGGAAGGCTTTACATAAAATGTGCTTTCGCTGTGTCTTGAAAGAAGAGAGGAATTCTGTAAATCAGAAAATGAGGAGGAAATACATTGCAGGAATGAGAGACATCCAGTACCAAGGTACAGAAACAAGAGATGGAGTGTTGTTTCTGAAGAAGAGAGAAAAAGATCAGGATTCTGGAGGGGGAATAATGTCCAAATGGACTGGAAATATAGGTTGAAGCCAATTTTTAAAAACTAAACAGAGAAGTTTTGATTTTATCCTAGAGGCAATAGGGCGTAACTTAATTGAGCAGGCAAGTCATATGGCCAGATCTCTGTTTAAGGAAAACCACTTTGGCAGCAGAGTGCAGGACTGACCTGAATGGTGAGAAATTTGAAGCAAATGGAACATTGCTATAATCTAGGTGAGAGGTGACGAGGGCCTGACTGTGTGAGTAAAAAGAATAGGTCAGATGCAAGAGATGTTATGTGGTAGAAATGGGAAGCAAGGCAACTAAGTGGTGCAGGGGATTGAGTGATGGACTCAGAGTCAGGAAGATCTGAGTTCAAATTTAGTCTCAGACACTATCTAGTGGTGTAACCCTGGACAAGTCACTTGAATGGTGATGATACCAGCACTTACTTTCTAGGGTCATTATGAGGATTAAGAGAGAAAATATTCATAAAGCTCTTAGCACAGTGCCTTACACAGAGTAAGTACTATATAAATACTAGCTATTATCATTATTGGACATTATCATCATTATCATATTAGACTAATTGGATATGTGGGGTGAGAGAGAGTAAGAAATCCTGAATAATGTCGAGGTTACAAACCTGGAAAACAACTATAGGCTACTAGTGTTAGTTTAACTCCCTTTCCTCCCATGATTTTTTTCCTTGTGAATCAGGGAGTTGACTTGGAGACAAAGAGAAGAAACATGATGTGATGAAAGGGAAAATAAACCTAACAATTATCATACTGAATGTGAATGGAGGAGGGTGGAAAAGGTAGCAGTAAGCAAAACCCAACATGCTTGTTATAAGAAACACACTTAAAACATAAAATTCACACAATTGTAAGTGAGAGGTTGGAGCAGAATTTATCATATATCAGATGGACCCAAAAAGCAGAGGTGGCAATCACAATCTCAGGCCAGCCAACAATAAAAATAGACATGGCTGAAAGAAGTAAGCCAGGGGAATGGGAGCCTAAGAGTTTCATGAGGCAACAGGCAAGCGGGAAGATGAGTAGACATATCTTCATCCAGGCTACTGTAGACCAAGACGGTCATCACTTGTGTGAAGTGTCCTGCTGACTTATACCTTCATTTTCTCACAGATGTGATCCTCATTACAGTTGCCATCCTTGGCAAGGTGAATCTAGTGGTGCAGTTCTCCCCTTTAAATAAGAAAGTCACAAATGTCCCTTACGTGTTCCTTGGGATAGGCACAATCATTATCCTCATGGGAACCTCTGGCTATTTTGCTACCTGCTAGGCTTCTGAATGGATTCTAAAACAGCATGCCATGTTCCGGATCCTCGTTTTCTTTGTTGAATTGGTGGCTGCTATTGTCGGATTTGTTTTTAGCCATGAGATTAAAAACAGCTTTAAGGTAAACTATGAGGCTGCCTCGAAGCAATACAACAATACTGCAGTTCACAGAAGTGAGACAGTGAAAACCACTGCACCGCTTTGGTGTCTAGAATACTAAAGACTGGGAAAGTATTGACTACTTATTTCACAGAGAAAGGATTCCGCTAGAGATGCTGTCTACTACATAGGAAATGTATTCAAGATCATCTGAGAGATCCAGAGAAGATGTATTCAGGAGGATTATTTTACAATGGTAACAAAAAGTATCCAATCGGAAATGGTTGTTGTGGTGGAGATTTCCTTTGGAGTTGCTTGTTTGTAGCAGATGGAGATTTTTTAGCCTGCTGCCTTTCTTGTTCCGTCATAAATAACCACCAACATAAGATATTACCATAAGCTGGTGGTTGGCAGTCTTATACCTCTCTGACCAAGGACACGATTCACCTCATCTCCCTTCCATAGAGAGGGAGAACACCTCTTGGCCTTCAATATTTAAACTGCTGAATAAATGTATGAATAGACTGATCCAATCAAGAACTGGCACATGCAGTTATGAGCCCAACGCTTGCTTCCTCCAGCTCAGGTTTTTGAAGCTATAGAATGTTCTGAGTGATATTAATCTAGCTCTAGAGGGGATGATGTGAATTCCTCCAATCTTTTTTCCTGACTTTGTTTTAGTATGGCTTTTTCAGAAGGTGCTATGGAGTCCCCTTATTTCTTTTTTTGTTGTTGTTCAGTCATGTCTGGCTCTCCAGATTCTAGAGATATTGGAATGGTTTGTCATTTGCTTCTCTAGTCCATTTTATAGATGAAGAAACTGAGGTAAACAGGATTAAATGACTTGCCTAGGGTCACACAGCTAGTAAGTATCTGAAGCCAGATTTCAACTCACTGATTAAGACCAAGGCTCTATCCACTGTGCCATCTAGGTGCCCCCACTTATTTCTTCATATTGCTTAAATATATAGACAACTCTCACTTTACCTAAGTGGACCATTTGGCAGACCTCTATGTAAAGGTATTTTTATGTCATACCAAAGACCTGGGGAAGGGAAAGGAGGAAGGGGGCCCACATTGGGGAGAGAGGGGGCTGCATGTGACTTAAGAACTCATTGGAGCTGGGGACAGAGAAGCAAGAGCAGGAGGAGGAACATGTGGCCTAACCAAGAGGAAGAAGGCAGGTGAGGCAGACATGTGGGGGCCGGACAGGGACACAGACAGGAGAGGATAGGAAACCTAAGGGTTGGATGGATAAACAGAGCTAGACACAGGGCAGGTGGGTGGAATGGGCAAAGGTCTCCTGTCTGGCACTGGAGGTCTCAAGCCAAGTCACTTAGCCAGAACCTGTGGCACATTAGCTCTGCTTTCACTTGAAGGGTGGTTCTAAGGATTTTTTAAGGTTTTTTGGGGGAGGGGAGGCCACATAGCTCCAACCAAGGAGCAAGAGTGGAGAAAGAGCACAGTACTTCCTGTACAGTTTTTTTTTTTGGAATGTGGATTTCTTTCAGAATTTTTATATAAAATCACATAAAGGGAGAACCATAATCCTCTTCAGCTTTAGAGTGTCTTCTAGTGGCTTGGGAAGGTGAGCCTCATCCATTGGCTCTCTTATTTGACTGTGCAGAGTAGAAGAAGTTAGCGCCTATGTTTCCTTGGCTCTGTTATGCTTATGGGCATAGAGGTTACATTGTGCATCTCACAAACTGTCACAACTGTCAAGTGATGCTTAAAGGTCTCTGAACCAATATGCTGACACTAAAAGACACAAAAGATCTGTGTTTGCCCAGGGTTCAGAGAGCTGAATGATTCTCTCTTTTACCTCCTAAAACAAAAGTTTTATGTCTATTTTTTATAGGTTTCTTTTCTCTCCCTTTTGTTTTTGTTTTTAGGAAGGCCTTAATTATTTCTTAATTATGCTATAGTGATTTGGTTTTCCTTAAGGGACTTAGGGGTAGTAGTTGTTTGGCAAATGACTTAATCATTAGTATTATAAACTACTTTGCCTTGTATTCTTGTGTGCTGATTTATATTTGGGGCCAATAAACCTAACAAACAGTTGAATATTGTTTTATGGTTCTTAAAACCCAATAAACAGTTGAATATTGTCCTTAAAAAAAAGAGATAAGCAGGGAAGCTACAGTAGGCTTAAAGGCACCAAAGATAATGAAACAATGTCAATATTAAGTATACATACATCAAATTTTATGGTATGTAAGTACTTAAAGGAAAAACTAACTGAACAACCAGGAGAAATAGACATTAATATACTAGAACTGCTGGGAACTTTAACATTACTCTTTTAGACCTACTCAATCTAACAAAGATAGATAAGAAAAAAAGAAGGAATTTTGAGGAAAAAAATCAGATAGGACAGTTCTTTGATGATTATGCAATAATAATTATGACACATGCGTAATAGACTAATAAAAACAATAAAAATCATTATTATATTGATAGATGATTTAAAAGCCTTCAACAAAATGTTATGGAAGACAGTCCCTCAAGCAATCACAATCTGCTCTGCCCAGTACCCTCTCATGTGAATATTTTGTGCCTTTGCTTCCGGAAATAAATATGTGTTATATAAAGGACCCAGTTAATCTACTTTGGAGCATGTACAAATATTCTCTGACTATTTCATTTCCACTTACTATACAATGATGAAAACCCTTTTAATTGGCTGTGAGCTAAGATTAAGTGTGCAAGCACAAGGTTCAGATAGGATCTCAAGTCCTCACTCCCTGGAGCCTTTCAAATAAAGACTTGCTCTAAGTCTCTGGGCTGAGGGAGGAGACAACCACTCGGTCTGCCATATTTCACTACCAGGACCACAGTGTAGCCAGTGAATGCATGGCTTTGCTGTTCTTGATCTTGGGTGAAGAAATGCTGGAAATTGGATGAGCTTGTGAGCTTTGAAAGGTCCAGAGACCTCCAAACACTGGGGCCCCAGGCAGCCCTGAGGAGCAACCTGTATGACCTATCCAAGCAGTGAATCAAACCAGCAGCTGAGACACTGTGTTCTAGAAGCAAGGGAGAGCCTCATGCAGCAGCTGTGCCTCAACTGTAATGAACTTAATGGGACAAATGTGAGGTTGTGCTGGAGTCCTCTGGAACCAAGCCAAATATTAAATTTTTAGTAGGAGCATTTACAGCTCAGAAATCAGCAAACACTACAAGTCAGACATGGCAGCTAAACAATGTTTATTATTTCTGCCTTTTACATTTATTTATGAGTTCTCTTTTCCCTAGTACATGGTCTACTTTTGCAAAAGTCCTTTGTAATGCTAAGAATATGTATGGTTTTTGATAGTCTCACTCAGAAAATGCCACAAGTCTTTAAAATCTAACTTCTCTGAAAGTCTTTTCATTTCAATTTTATTTCTTTTTTCTTTACCTTTTCTTTAGATTTATTAAGCTCTGAGAAAGGAACATTAAAGCCTTTCAACAACTATGGGATTACTATGTATATCTTTTTGTAACTCGGTAAATTTTTCATTTATGAATTTAAATTATATATGTGTGTGTGTATAAAAACATTTAATAATGTTTTCATTGTCTTTGGTATCTTTAAGCATCATGTAATTTCCCTTTTCATTTCTCTTGACATTAATTTTAATTTTTTTCTGCTAGTATGATTGAAACTCCTACTTTATTGGAATCATCTGATACATAGTAAATTATGTTTGAGGATCTCATTTTCATTATGTATTTGCCTTTATTTTTTAGATATGTTTCTTATATGCAGTAAATTTTTTTTGTTCCATTTTCTTACCCATTCTGCCATTGTCTTTTGTTTTGTGTTATTCAACACTTTTACATTTAAGATTATAATGGTTAGGCTAGTGTTTTCCTCAATTTCTTTGTTTCTATATTGACTTTATTACCTTTTGTCCATACACTTAGTTTCTCTTACTCTAATTTAAAATTAGTCTATTCCTGCAGGATTCTTCACCCACCTGCTCCTTTTTATCGTATATGCTCTTTTTTGCCTTATATATTCCAAATTTATTGAATTTAGTTAAATTGTTTATCTATCTACTATCTATATGTTTACTTAGCTGCATCTATCTCCTTCCTCTTTTGAGTCTTATTTCCCTCACCCTCAAGATACTTTTGTGTTTCAAACTACTTCTTGCCTGCCCCCATACCTCTTAGCTTAGGTAATATTCTTTGGTGACACACTTTTCCAAGAGATGTTTATATTTCCTTTGTTTTCCTCCTTGTTTCTATCCATTTTTAAGACATTCTGAATCCAGTTCTCTCACTCATGGGTAAACTCTTACATATTTCCCTTTATTTTTCTCTATGTCTTTCATGAGATATAGAGGTTTTAGAGGTCCCAAATTGGGGATCCCTCCTCTATCCCATTTGCATGTTAATGCATTTGTATATCTCACCCCATCCTCTCTTAATTTGTACATTTATTTAGTTTATCCTCAGATATTTTATGCATTTTGTAGTTATTTGGAATGAGTTTCCCTTTCTATTATTGCTTCTTGTGTTATGTTATTGTTTGGAAATGCTATTGATTTTGAGGATTTATTTTGTAGCCTGCAACTTTGCTGAAGCTATTAATTGCATATCTTTGCTGATTCCCTGTAGTTTTCCAAGTAAACCATTATATAATCAGCCAACAGGTAATGTGTTATCTCTTCTTTACCTATCATTATTCCTTTTAATCCTTTCTTTTTTTCTTATTGCTATTGCCAGCATTTCCAGAACCATATTAAATAAAGGGGGGGGAAGAGTAGGATTCCTTGCTTCATTTTGTATTTATTGGAAAATGTTCTGGTTTTTGCATATTGCATATGATGCTTGCTTTTGGTTTTAAATAAATGCTTCTTTAAATGATATTTTAAAGGTCCCTTTGTGCCTATGCTTTTTAGAGTTTTTTTTTTATAGCATAAAGGAGGTTGTGCTTTGTCAAAGGTATTTTTCTGCATCTAATGAGTTGATCATGTGCTTTTGAATGTTTTGTTTTTTTAATATGACTATGTTGACTGTTTCCCTAATGTTGAACCACTCTCATATCCCTGATATAAATCCCACTTGATCAAAGAATTATTTCTTGGATAAATCTCTGCAATTTGTTTGAAAGGATTTTGTTTAAAATTTTTGAATCAATGTTCCTTAAAATAGTGACCTATGGTTTTCTTTCCATGTTTTATCTTTCCCTGGTTTAGGTACTAGGTCTATATTTGTCTCATGAAAGGATTCTGGTGGGGTTTTTTCTCAGTTTCTGAGAATAATTTGTGAAGTGTGTACACTGGTATTTAAAAGTTTGATAGAGTTGCTTATGAATCCCTCAGGTTCAGGGGTTTTTATCTTTGGTAGTTCTTTTACAGCTAGATCTACTTCCTTTTTTGAGTGTGGGCTATTTAAAATCTCTACACGGACTTCTGAAACTTTGGGTATTTTATATTTTTGCAGGTATTCATCTATTTCTTTTGTATTCTCAGTTTTGTTCGTATATAACTGTGATAATGTATTCTGATTATTATATTTATTTCTTCTGGTTTGCCGTGATTTCACCTTGCTCATTTGCTATTTTATTGATTTTATCTTCTCTCTTTTATCAGATTAGGCTTGTCCATTTTATTAGTCTTTTTATAGATCCAACTTTTAGTTTTATTTATCATTTCTATGGGTTTTTTTAGTTCTAATTTGTCTATTTTCCTTCTAATTTTAATATCTCCTCTTTTGAACTTATTTTAGGCTTGTTTATTTGTTGATTTTGTAGCTTTAAATGCATATTCAGTTCACTAATCTTCTCTTTTTCTATTTCGCCTAAAGACTACATCCTAGAAATTTTGATATGTTGTTTCATTACTATCATTTTCTTTAACATGGTTATTCATTGTTTCTATGATTCATTCTTTGACTCACTCATTATTATTTGTGAATTCATTGTTAAATCTAGAATTGATTCTATATCTTGTTTGTGGTCTCTGAGCCAATTTTTATTCTTATTGCATTATGGTCGGTAAAGGATTTTTTTCGCTATTTCTGCCTTTTTTGCATTTATTTCCAATATTTCTGTGTGCTACTACATGGTCAATTTTTGGAAAAGTTTCATGTGGTACAGAGAAATATGTCCCATTTAGAAAAAGGCATAAATCTTTTAACTTTAGTTTCTCCAAAATTTATTTAGCTCCATATTTTCCCTTTTGGAGAGAGGAGTCAATTTTGATTTACACCAAGGTTATGAGCCTATGAGACTGGGAAGGTGGTGGTTCCCTCAACATAATAGAGCTATTCAAAAGAGGAGATGATTAAAAAGGGAAAATAATAATGAATTTAGTTGAAGATAGGTTGGATTTGAGGTATCTGTGAGCTATCCAGTTTGAGATGTCTAATAGGCAGTTGATGATTTGAGACTGGAACCCGAGAGACTGCAGGGCTGGACATAGAAATCTGGGAATCATATGCATACAGTAATTGGCATTTGAACCCATGAGAGCTGATGAAATCACAAAGTGAGATAGTCTACAAGGATAAGGGAAGAGGGTCAAGGACAGAGCCTTGGAGAGGGATGGGGATGGGGGTAGGGACCATGGTTAGAGGATGTGACCTCATTGAAGATCCAGAAAAGGATACTGAAGAGTGGTCAGATAGGTAGGAGAAGAAATCAAGAGGCAGTAGTGTCATGAAAACCTTGAGAAAAGAGATTATCAAGGAGCTAAAGGCTACAGAGATCAAGAAAAGTAAGGATTGAGAAAAGGCCATTATATTTGACGTTTAAGAGATAATTAGTTACTTTGGAGAAAGCAGTTTCAGTTGAATGACGAGGACAGAACCCCAGGTTACAGAGGGCTTAGAATCCAGTTGGATGAAAGGAATTAGAGGCATTGAGCATGGAGGGTTTTTTCAAGGAGTTGAGTTTCAAGAGTCTTCAAGGATGATAGCTAGTGAGGATAGTCAGATCAAGTGAGGTTTTTCTGAGGGTAGCTGAGTTGTGGACATGTTTATACACTGCAAGGAAGGAACCCCTAGATAGGGAAAGATTGAAACTTAATGAGAGTGTGGGTGATAATGGATGAAATCAGCTGGAGAAGATAAGATAGAATGAGATCAAGGCATGTAGAGGGATTTGGAGAAGGGCCACTTCTTTTATTTATTTTTTTAGAGGGAGGAAGGCAGGGCAATCGGGGTTAAGTGACTTGCTCAAGGTCACATAGCTAGTAAGTGTGTCAAGTGTCTGAGGACAGATTTGAACTCAGGTCCTCTTGACTTCAGGACCAGTGCTCTACTCACTGTACCACCTAGCTGCTCCTGTTTTTAAAAAAAAATTTTTTTTAGAAGGGCCACTTCTTCAAATGAGATTGGAATAAAAGAGGAGATAGTAGCAGAAAAGGAGGGGAGAAGAGGTTCTCTTGAAGAACGTACTTAAGGGTGAAGAATGAGGCATGATCTTCTTTGAAGCGGATGGTGGCACAGTTCCTTGGGAAGATTGAGGAGGGATTAAAAAGAGTTCAAATAGCTGCTGTAGGGATAGCAAATAGATTAAAAGATCTATTAAAGGCTGGTGTTGTTGCAGTGGGAATCCATTTGAAATTATATAACATAAATCTGTAGTGGACCTAGTCATCATGCTTTCATGACTTTCTCAAGCTCCATTCAGCAGCATGTGAATAAGAACTAAGGTGCCAGATGATGGGATTACTATAAGGCTGAAGTTTAGCAAGGCGCGATCCACAATACAACAGGTAACCAAGGGACTCAGATCTAGAAATATGTAATTGCATTGATTATCCAAAGGCTTAAGATAGGGATTGGCTAAGATAGGGAAGGGTGCTAAGAGCATAGGGGTGATGGCCTCAAAAATAAAACTGAGGAGCAGAGGGATTAGAGGTCATGATCAAGATGAAGAACAAGGTTAGGGATAGTAAAGCAGAGTAAAAGGGGAAATGATAAAAGATTATAAACACATTAAGGATTTTCAGAGTTGATTAAAATGGTCATGGAACACTTGTGAATGATGGCAAGATGAGAGGCATGACCATCTCTGTAAGTGAAGTAGAATGGAGGAATAGGTCATGAATACTGAATATATTAAGGAAATGAGAATTCTAAGTACTTGTGAAATATCAATAAAGATGTTGAAGTCCCCGAGTATGAAGGCAGAAGAAGGGATGGAGAGAAAAAGTGTGAGCTAGGCACTGAAGTCATTGAGGAAGGAAGGAGAACATCCTGGGTTCAAAGTCAAATATTTATAGCAGAACTTTTTGTAGTAACAAAGAGTAGGAAGGAAAATGGGTGTGCTTTGATTGGGGAATGACTGAACAAATTATGGTACATCAGGTAATAGAGTATGACTGTATAACCAATGATGAATATGAAGAATTCAGAGCATCTTGGGAATGTTTGTATGAACTGATGTGGACTGAAATAAGCAGAATCAGGACAATAATTTCCACAATGACAATAATAATGTAAAGGAAAACAAAATGGAAAAAGTTCAGAACTCTCATCAATGTAGTTACCAACATGAGACAGTAGAGACAGTTCTCAAAGTATATGTAGTCCAGGGATACCTGAGAATCTCTGACATCCTTTCAAGAGATCCTTGAACCTCAATGCCCTGCTTTGCAACCACTGCCTAAGGAGTTAAATCTTGAATTATAGGTCTAGAGTTGTGGGAGAGGTTTCTAAACCAGATGCTACATTTAATGCTGAAAATGCAGTCTTCTAGAATGTCTAGAGGCTTGCTGACACATGTTAAATTCCTTGAAGGAAAGCAAAATATCAGTCAAGGATGCTTTGTTTTGTCTCTTTTTTTCCCCCAATAGCAATATGACTTTGTTCCATGAAGCTCTGTCTGCCACAACATAAATTCAGTCCCATAATTTAATTCAAAGTAGGACAATGAAATTAAAATTGGCTTGTTTCTGTGTCTTGTCAGTTTTTAAGCACCAGTTCTCAATTCCCTGAGCTGTATTTGTTTAGTTACTAAACAAGGGGATCTCCTGAAAAGCATAGCCCAGTCTGAGGAGGCCTCCTCAGGTGTTTAAATTGATGCATAACCATGCACATATTCTAAAGACTGACATTTTATATGGATATAAAAGCCTTAGGTTGCTATTTTCGTCTTTTTGGGGTTTTTTTTGGCAGGGCAATTGGGGTTAAGTGGCTTGCCCAAGGTCACACAGCTAGTACATGTGTCAAGTGTCTCAGGCTCAGGTCCTCAAGTGAACTCAGGTCCTCCTGACTCCAGGGCCGGTGCTCTACTCACTGCACCACCTACCTGCCCCAAGGTTGCTATTTTCAACCACTACTAGGCCTGTACCTCAAAGAGATCAAAAAAGGAAAGGGCACATATGCACAAAGATATTTTAGCAGCTTTCTTTGTAATGGCAAAGAACTGGAAACTGAAGGAGTTCCCATCATTTAGGGAATGGCTGAATAGATTATGGTGTGAGGAATGTGATGGGATCCTATTGTGCCAGAAGAAATGATAAAAGGAATGGTTTCAACAAACCTGAGAAGACATATATGAAATGTGGCAGAATGCAGTGAGAATAACCAGGAGAATAATTTATACCTTAACAAAAATACTGGAAATGCAAATATAGCTGCAAAAGACTTAAGAATTTGGACCAATGTAGCGACCAACTATTATTGCAGAGGGCCAATGATGAAGCATGATGTTCTCTGCTGCCAGACAGAGAGGAGACAGATCCAATATGGAAAATGTAACATATATTTTTGGATAGAGTGAATGAGAACATTTTGTTTTGCTTGCCTGAGATTATTTGTTACATCAGTTTTATTTTTCTTTCTTTCTTTCTCAGTAGATGCAAGCGTAGGAGGGAGAGAAAATAAGAATGTATCAAGTGGGAAAAAAGAATCTATTTTCAAATTCGTAAGTAGTATATGCAAACATAGGCAAAGTAGCATAGCAGATAGAGAGAAATGGCCTTGGAGGAAGATCTAGGTTCATGTCCTACCTTTGACACATACTTGCTATGGGAGCTTAGGCAAATCCTTTGGCATCTTCATGCTCTAGGCAACACATTTAAGACTATAATTTGCAGAGTACGTGGCAGTCTCCATATTGAAATAAGAAGTTACAAACTAGTTCCAACTCTAACCCTAATTTCAACTCTAATTCTAACCATAACCTTAATTCTAAACCTAATTAATTTCTAACCCTAACCCCAATTTTAATTAATTTCTAACCCTAAACTCAAATTTGTTTCTACATTCATTTCTATGACTAACTCTGACTCTGACTCTGCCTTCACCTCTGACTCTAGCCCTAATCCCTAAAGTTACTTTTACACTGATAAAATCACAGATCTGTCCAGAAGGGTGTAAGAGAGGGGAATCAATGGAAAGATGTTGGGTCAAATACAATAGACAAACTGGGTCATCTGAGTTGAATAGGAACATATGATAACACTGTAGAAGGTGTGAGCTAGAAAGGACATTCAAGATCATCTGATTTAATCCCATAATTTTATATTTGGGGAATCTAATGTTTGACAAACACAAAGACCCAAGCTTTGGGGTCAAGAACTCACTATTTGACAAAAACTGCTGGGGAAACTGGAAAACATTCTTGCAAAAACTAGGTATAAAAGAACATCTTATACCATATACCAAGATAAAGTCAAAATGGGTACGAGATTTAGACATAAAGGGTGATACCATAAACAAATTAGGGGATCCTGGAATCGTTTACCCAGCAGATATATGGACAAGGGAAGAATTTATGACCAAACAAGAGAGAGAGCGTTATGAGATGTAAGATGGATAATTCTGATTATATTAAATTAAAAAGATTTTGCACAAACAAAATTAACACAACCAAGATTAGAAGAAAAGCAGAAAGCTGGGGAAAAAATTTACAGCAAGTGTCTCGCAAATAATGCCTCATTTCTCAAATATATAGAGAACTGAGTCAAATTTATAAGAATACAAGTCATTCCCCAATTGATAAATGGCCAAAGGATATGAACAGGCAGTTTTCAGAAGAAGAAATCAAAGTTATCTATAGTCATAAAAATGCTCTAAATCACTATTGATTAGAGAAATGTAAATTAAAACAATTCTGAGGTACCACCTCACTAACATGGCTAACATGACAAAACAGGAAAATGTTAAATGTTGGAAAAGATGTGGGAAAGTTGGAAAACCATTGCATTGTTGGTGGAGTTGTGAACTGATCCAACCATTCTGGAGAGCAGTTTGAAACTTTGTCCGGAAGGCTATAAAACTATGCATGCCCTTTGATTCAGCAATACCACTACTTGGTCTGTAGTCTAAGAGATTAAAAATGGGAAGGAGAATGACCTATTTGTACAAAAATATTTATAGCAGCTTTTTTTGTGGTGGCATAGAATTGGAAATTAAGGAGATGTCCATCAATTGAGGAATGGCTGATCAAGTGCGGTATATGATTGTGATCGGATACTATTGTGCTAAAAGAAAAGACAAAGAGAATTATTTCAGAAAAATCTGGAAAGACCTACATGAACTGATGTAAAGTGAAGTGAGTAGAACCAGGAGAACATTGTACACAGCAACAGTAACACTGTACAATGATCAAATGTAATTGACTTAACTATTCTCAGCAACACAATGATCCAAGACAATTCCAAAGGACTCATGATGAAAAATGCTATCCATCTCCAGAGAAAAAACTGATGGAGTCTGAACACAGATGGAAGTATACTATTTTTCACTTTTTAAATTTTTTCAGTTTCTTTTTTATCTGTGTTTTCTTTCACAATGTGACTAATATGGAAATGTGTTTTGCATGATTGCACATGCATAATCTATATCAAATTGCTTACCTTTTGGGGGATGGGAGAGTAGGACAGAGGGAGAGAATTTGGAACTTAATTTTTTAAATGAATGTTAAAAATTATTTTTACATGCAACTGTAAAAAACAAAATATTATCAAAAATGATTTTTAAAAAAGAAATCTAACTTTCTCTGATTTACTTTAGTTGTTCAAATACTCTAGGCCTTGCATCTATACTCAACTTCTGCTTTTCTAATAGAAATCCACATACTTTCTTAGCCATGCTCTAACATGATTCAATGACTTTTGAGTTTGAGTTTGACATTAACTTGAATAAATCAGCTATCATCTCTACAGATCAGACCTTGGATTCCCATTTATAAATTGAGTGGGTTAGAATCCATTATCTCTAAGGTCCCCTCCAACCCTATGTCCCTTGGTAATCATGGATCTCATCAAAAACTAGTATAATGGCTTCCTAGCCAATTGGTCTTGCTGCTTCCAGTCTCCGCTTCTCCCCAGTTCATATCTTGCACCCAGAAAAAAGTCTTCCTAGTACACATTACTCCCATACTCAAAAATCTTTAATGATCCTCTAATGCTTGTTAAGATAAAAGATAAATTCCTGAACCTGGCCTTAATGTCCTTCTCCATTCTGCCTCCAATTTATCTTTCCAGTCTTGTTTTAGTCTATTCACCTCATATACTATACATTTTAGCTAGGTTATATTACTGGCACTCCCCCAATCATATCCAGCGCCTTTCTGCTTTTGTGAGTTTGCACAGGTTGTATCCACTCAGAGAACACATTCCATCCACATCTTTACCCACTAAGATGTTTTTTCTCCTTTAATACCCTTCTCAAATGTCAATTTTCCTTTGAAACCTTTCCTACTCACCCCAGATTAAAGTGATATATTATTTTTCTCATATGTCCTGATGATATCACATCCTGTTTCCTATTTCATTAATTTCCGAACATGCCTTGATCTTCCTTATTGTATTGCAAGATCTCTAAGGTCAGGAACTATGTCATTCCTGGTCTTCAATTCAGTGGCACAGTAGATAGCCTTGAACCTGGAGCAAGGAAAACCTGAGTTCAAATCTGGTCTCAGACATGTCCTAGCTATGTGACTCTGGGCAAGTCATTTAATCTCTGTTTGCCCCAACTTCCTCATCTGTAAAATGGGGAAGACAATAATGAAGAATTGGTGGGTCCTAGCGTCCTGAAAGAATTTTTTCAGTCTCCAAGTCAGAAGGCATTTATTGGGATAATGTGCCCAGTAGGCCCTGCTTCCATGTGGGAGAGACAGAGCAGGCCCTGCTCCCCTATGGGAGGCAAAGCAATTGGCCAGGTTAGGTGTCTGGTCTAAATAGTTTGACAGGACAGAGGGAAGGAGAGCAGCAGAAGGGAGGAGGGGCAAGCACAGCTCTGGACTGCCTGGGATAGCAGGTGGTATAGAGGTTATCTTAGTCATACAGATAAACAAGGAGAACAGGAAAGGGGAGGGGAAGAACTTCTCTAGGATGCCACATACTTGGGGTGTTTTGTGAAAGCATACAGATAAGTCCCCAGTGGGGGCATCAATGCATAATCTATGGCTGGTCACAGCCTTCATCTTATACCATATCTCACATGCTACATCCTGCTTGCTCTGTCTGCATTGAAGCACTCCTTTCTATCTCATCATTAATAATAGCACCTACCTCCCAAACTTGTTGTGAAGACAAGTGAGATAATAATTATAAAGTGCCATATAAATATTATTAATATCTGTCAAGATTGGCAGGAGGATCAAATGAGATATTTATAAAATGCTTCGCAAACCTTAAGTTACCACAGAAATGCCAGCTATTATTAGTATTAGTGTTACAGTTAGTTACAAATAGGCAATTAATAAATGTTTATTGAATTCAATTGAGTTGGGAAATGGGACAGATCAAACTATTAAAAGTTGTGGGGGTGGGGTTTCCCCTTTCAATGTATTGAAGTTAGAGGAATTCCGAGTGGTGATGTTTCTCATAAGGATTTATTCAGAGTGGAAGTGAGTCACTATGATTGAGGTGTTTGAGGCCCAGGGTATTTTAAGGATTAATGACATTTTATGTTGACATCACCAAGGACGATGACAGGATTTGGAGGGAAGAAATCCGGGAAAATTATAACCTCCTGAGCTCTTTAGTCTATAAGTCACGTGTGAATTTGTCAACTTTTCTGTTATTCACTCTAGCTATCAAATTCCCTAAGGCAGCTAGGTGGCATAGTAGATAGAGTGCTGGGCTTGGAGTCAGGAAGACTCATCTTCCTGAGTTCAAATCTGACCTCAGACACTGACTGGCTGTGTGACCCTGGGCAAGTCGTTTAATCCTGTTTGCCTCAGTTCTTCATCTGTAAAATGAGCTGGAGAAGGAAATGGCGAGCCACTCCAGTGTCTTTGCCAAGAAAACCCTAAATGGTATCACGAAGAGTCAGATATGACTGAATAACAACAACAACAACAAACCTAGTTCCCACTGTTCTTCTTGCCATGGACATCATTAAATTTTGTAACAACCCTGGAACCCAGCCTAGAAGTTGTTGATTCCAAAAGCTGATGTGGATTTTTTTTTAAACTAGGTCTCCCTATCGCATCCTGGCTGGCAGTACAGCAGCCACTCATGGACCTGATCTCACCAGTAATCAGCACAAGAGCTTTGCTCTGCTCTGTTTTATCCCTCCTTAGACAGCCTGGTGCTCCACCCACTCATTCTTCTGTGATGATTAAAAAATTCAGAGGGACATAGTTTACGGGTAATTTAATCATTTTGTTAATAAGGCTAGCACTTATGATTAAAAAGATGGTCATTCGGCATCTTTCTTAGACCAAAGACCCCTCATGGTGGTAGGCTCACAGTTTATATGCCCTTTGAAGAATAGGTGTCCCTGAGGGGTACCAATCCACTCTGATTGGTTAACACAGTGGGAGGTGGGCTCTATTAAAATGAGAGTCTTGGGATACATGACTTGGGTCACCCAAATCTTGGTCAAAGAGACTTCAATTTCCACATCTCTTGTCTTGACAAAAGGAAAAAATCAACCCTTCTCCAGACCCCTCTAAGCAAACACAACGAACAGGAATATTAGCCCATTAGCCCAAACTTAGAATTTGTTTTATTGTCTGATAGATCTTGGCTGGGTAAATCTTTAAGAGAGATTTCCCACACTGGTTGGTTTCTGGATGAGGAAGTAGAAAAGGGGAAAAACTCTAGTCCTGATTCAACAATTGGTTATTAATTACAAGAGAGAAGTATTCATTTCTCATGCTCTTCTGTTGTCAGGGGCTCACCATATTGGTGCACAGACTTAAGATCAGCTCTAGCCAATTAAAGCTCATCAGTCCTGAGCTCAAGCAATCCACAAGCCTCAGCCTCCCTAGCAGCAGCAGTCACAGGCAAATGCCACCACTCATGGCACCTACTATAGAACTTAGCAGTAGGAACTCATCAAGTAGAATGGCCTAAGTCAACATAATGTTACCCAATATGAAACCTTTGGTTCCTGAACCTCTGATTCTGATGCTTCTTCCTCCTACTCTACTCCCCCCAACTTTGTACCTATGGTTTTGACCCAGCTTCATTTAAGCATGCTTTGCTTCCAATTTTTAGACAATTTCAGTTCTAAGAACCATATCCCTGAATGTCGGAGTCATACAGCTACTGGCTGCTAAGGTCCTATGACTTCTTAAAGACACACGCAAGATAATAAGGAAAAGCAATGTAAAAGTTAGGTTGTTTTCTTTGAATATTTCAAATTCACTTTCTTTTTTTGAAATTTTTAAAATTTGTTTAATATTTTTAGTTTTCAGCATTGATTTCCACAAGATATTGAATTACAAATTTTCTCCCCATTTCTACCCTCCCCCTTCTCCAAGATGGCATATATTCTGATTGCCCCATTCCCCAGTCAGCCCTCCCTTCTGTCACCCC
>CM053624.1:164094096-164135752 GCA_028646595.1 Phalanger gymnotis
GCCTGATACCAGTTCATGTTTTTCTTGGAGGCTTTTGATGTAGGCTCTTTGACTTTGTTTGTATTGGCTGTATGTTTTGGTCTTCTTTGTCACCAGAAAAAAGATTCCAAAGTCTGAGTCTGAATCTGAGACAGTTTTTGCTGCCTGTTCATGTTCCCAGCCAACTACTTGACATTTGAGCTTTTTGTCAGGGTTTGACTGCTTGTAGAGTAGAGAGTACTTTGTCCCAAGTTGCTTGAGGGGCTTCACTGCTATTTTCAGAGCTACTTCTACACAACAAGCTCTGCCACGCCAGCGCTCCTTCTCCCCCAAGAACCACCAACCAAGATTGTGGCCCAGACCCAGGCAGGGCAAAGCAGACTTTGCACTCCTGTTCTAATCTGCTGCTTAATTCCTCCCACCAGGTAGGCCTGGGGCTGGAAGTGGTGGCCCACTGTGAACTCCTTTCACTCCGTCCCAGCAGCTTTTCCCACTAACCTTCTTTATTGTCTTTGGCATTTGTGGGTTGAGAAGTCTGGTAACTGCCACAGCTCACTGATTCAGGGCACTAGGAGCTGCTCCACCTAGCTCCTGGTCTAGTTGATACTGGGGTGGCCCACACTGGGCTCTGCTCCACTGTGCTCCCAGCTCTGTGTGATAGACCCTTCCCAGTGGTGATCCAGGCGGTCCTGGGCTGGAGCCCTGCTTCCCTTTGCTACTTTGTGGGTTCTGCAGCTCTAGAATTTGTTCAGAGCCATTTTTGTAGGTGTTTGGAGGGGCCTGGGAGGGGAGCTTAAGCAAGTCCCTGCTTTCCAGGTGCCATCTTGGCTCTGCCCTACCTTCAAACACAAAAACACAAAACAATACTTCCTGCCTTGGTCTTAGTGTAATCAAATTTACTTTCACCAAATGCCTATGAATTAATGAATATGAATTTAATTTTCTGAATTCTTGCAAATGAATTTTTCTCTTTCCAGCTTGTATGTAGTCAGTAAATAAGCATTTACAAAATGTTTACTATGTGCTAGGAACTGTGCTAAGCACTAAGATTACAAAAATAAGCAAGCAAGATAGTCCTTTACATTCTAATGGGAACAATAACAAATAAAAGGGAGTTAGAGGTAAAAAAAAAAACAAGATGGGGGAAGCAGGCTGGAGTCAGCCCAGTGGACATGATGTGGGTGTAATGGACCTGCTAGGCATACTAGGCTAGAAAAGGGGAAAGCTCACCACTCAGAACCCAAGGCCACAGGGTAGGAAGCTTGAGTTCGAGTGGGAAGAGGAGTCTAGAATGCAGACAGCTTGTCTTGGTGATGTTCAGGAAGTGGGTCGTGGGCTGGCAACTGGGCTAGATAAAGTGAAGTTAGAATCCAAAGCTTCATGTGTAGGGGTACAAATTTTGGTGAAAGAGAAGGTGTAGGCAGCAGAAATAAAGGCAGCTACTGGAGATAGCAGTGCAATTTCTACCCCAGCTGCAATGTTTTTTGTTTAATTGCCCATAGGAGAGCATTCTTTTTTTTTAATATAAGGTAGGAAAGAAAAAGGCAATAAGCATTTATTAAATACCTATTTATCTAAATAGGTAAATCTACCTATTTGGGCCTGAATCACAAGTCATCACCCATACCATCTACTATGTACCTGGCATTGTGCTAGGCACTTTATAAATACTATCTTATTTGATCCTCACAACAACAATCCTAAGAGGTAGGTACTCATTTTACAGTTGAGGAAACTGAGGAAGACAGAGATTAAATAACTCACCCAGGGTCACACAGCTAGTAAGTGTCTGCGGTCAGATTTTAACTCAGGATTTCCTGACTCCAGGTCCTAGGCACTGTCCCATGTAGCTGCCTTTAATAGGGTGAAGAGCAATGATTAAAACATCCAGCCTCTGTACTGCTGCTCCCCTCGGTAATGGCATGAAGGACAAGATGGACATGACTATTCCCTAGAAAACTCACCTCTAAACTTTCCACCCACCAGCTCAGCAACCTGCCAACAGTCTTGGCTTGCTGGAAAGAAACAGCCACACTGACTAGCCATGTGTTCATAGCCTGCGATATCATAGAACCTTGCAGATGTTCTCTGTCGTGGTTGTGCTCCATCCTCTCCTGTTCCTTATCATTCCAAATAGTAGTTCAATAATCATAGGCCCAGGATTTTTATAATGACCTGTGTCTCAAGTCTTTCGTCCTTCGAGAAATTTGTAGGAGCACAGCTTTATTGCCGAAAGGGACCTCAGAGACCATATAGGGGACGAATGACCCCCTCATTTTACAGATGAGGAAACTGAGGACCATGGAGATTAAGTGACTTGCCTAAGATAGTAAACATTGGAGGCGAGACTTGAACCCCAATACTTTTACTCCAGAGCTTATTCTCTTTTCATTGTTCTGTACTGGAGCCTTCCAAGGGAGCTGTCCAGTTCCTGAATCCCATCAAGCTAGTCTCTATAAGGTACAAAAGGAAATACGGCTAACATAGTCCATTAAAGAGAGCCTGCCCAGAAGGATGTGACATTGTACAGCTACCTAACTTCGTTCTCCTCTTCTGCTGGAGCTTAGTTCATACCTGAGAGGTCCTCCTGTTTTTCATATCACCTAAGTCTTGGGATGTAGCGCAGTTGGTCTGGCCACGTATAACATAACTAGCTAAATTTGAGAGACAAGTCATTATTAACTATCTCCTCTATGGAGGTGATCTGTACTATATAACCTCTGAGGCAACACAGACTCACAAAGACAACCCCATCCAGGTATACAGGCATCACTCACATTAGAGAAGAAATTACAGAGTATCCCCAGACCAAACAGCCATGCTATTGCATTGTTCCCCTGAGGTCTGTCTGATCCCTGCTCTTTGTAGTCCCTTCATAAGGTTCACAATCAATCAACAAGCATTTATTAAGCACCTACTATGTTCCAGACACTGTGCTATGCATTGGAGATACAAAGGCAAAGATGAAATAATCTCTGCCCTCAAAGAGTTTACATTGTACAGGGAAGAGAGCACATAGAAGGAAGATATACATAGAGGTGTTTATAAAATCAGCACACATTGCTAAAAATAAGTACAAATAAATACAGAAATGTAGCCTGGCATAGTGACTAGAGAGCTACCCTCTCAGTCAGGAAGACCTGGGTTCAAGTCTTGCCTCTAATACATACTGGCTGTGTGACTTTGGGCAAGTCACTTGACCTCTAAGTGCCCCCATATAACTCTAAGATTATAAGTTAGAGAAAAAATACCAATCTTCATTGGTCAATGTAATTCCTCCATGGAAATTCCTTACCCTGTACCAATTAAACCACAAGGGTAGTAAAAAAAAAAAAAAGAAAAATATGGACACATATTCAAAAGTATGGCTACCCCAACACAGTTAGTTACCAGCCTTTGTTTTAATTGGAAATCTCAATAGCTACCACCAAAGAATCAGCAGAAGCAATCAGGAGAATTTCCCACCTAGAATTTCACTATACCCAGTTGCTCCCTGTGAATACTCATAATTCACTTGCCCTGGTTTCCTGCTTTATCCCATCTTTATTTCTGGATGGCATCAAGGTCACATATGGGCACAGGTTCCCTACCCCTGCTTTATGCAGACCTCTTTGACTTGACTAGTTCTCTAGTATATATTCCTTCTCTTCTTTCTCTTCCTCTCTATTAACTCTCAAATCTTGGACACACCAGCTGAACCCAACAAGTTCCAGGCTATTGCAGTTAGCTATTTACTCTCCTATGCTCCAAGCCCACCCTTGGTTTCTCAGAGAATTGACAGATGATTGTATATTTCATCCTCTGTTTTGTCTACTTCACCTCTCCTTTATTTTCTTCTCTAAATCTTCTCACACTCACCTTCTTGATGTAAAATATTCTACGTAGGAAAAGGGGTGATAGGTAGGGGGTGTTTGAATTCTGCTTGTGTGTTTTGAGGTCACGAACAAGCTATTTTCTGCCTTTCATCATAAACTCTTCTGAATCCTCTGAGGGGAAGGCACCCGAATGAACTTTGCACTGCCTTTCTCAGTTATTAAATTTGCAGTGGAAAACCTAATACATCATTTCTTCTCATTAGGTAAAATTATTTTTTCAGTGTGACTCAATCCAGATGAAAGCTATTAAGTGGTAGCATACCATAGAGAAGACTGTAGAGGAAGGAGGGTAATGGAGACAAGGGAGGAGAAGTAATAAGCTGCTGGATAAATGCTTCAGGTTATCTGCTCCCAGAGGAAAGGGGAGCTGAGAATTGGGGCTCCATAGCAAAGAGAAAGGAAAAGATTTCAGGGGGCAGAATTTCCTTCCTAAGCCATCTTGCCAGTACTTCACAAAGTCACAGAATTTAAGAGTTGGAAAGGACTTTGCTGACCTTTGTAGTCCAACCCATTCAGGAAAGGAATCCCCACAATAGCATACCTAACAAGTGATAATTCAGCTTCTACTTGGAAGCCTCTAACTAGAAGAAGCCACCACCTCCAGAGGTGACCCATTTCATTTTTCAACAGATTTATCATCTAGGGTTGTATATTTATCCCCTGGGTAAGTGAGGTAAGACAATTTTTCTGGTCAGTTACTGGTGTGGACTGGAAGACAGGGTGACAATTCCAAATCAGACTCAAGAATTAAGAAGTTTGCCTTCACAGGTAATTGTGGGACAGGGTGGGGGCAGGAAGGAGAGTCATAAACAGTACCAAGTGAGAGTAGCATCAAGGCATTACCAAGTCTTTTGCAAGGATACAGGCCATTCATCTTAGGAGGGACAACATGGGTATAATATGACAAGGGAATACGATCAAAATCATTATCTAAATCACCAAGCTAGGGTCATAGCAGCTACTTGTTGAGGTAGTGCATCATGGATGATGGAATGCTGGCAGCTAGAATTCTGCCTTAGACGCATTAGCTGTCTGACCGCTGGCAAAGTCACTTAACCTATCTTCGTCTCAGTTTCCTGATCTATAAAATGGGGAGAGTAATAGTACTTCCCTCACAGGGAAGTATCATTATAAAGATCACAGAAGATTATGTGTTTTAAACACTTCCTTTACCTTGAAGTACACAGTGTCTGACAAATAATCAGCATTTAATAAGTCCTTGTGCTTTTTGACTGATTGCTCAATGAGGACATGCTGCAAAGCCCCTTTGAGGCTTTGTTCAGTCTTTCAGTTGGACTGACTCTTTGTGACCTCATTTTGGGGTTTTCTCATCAGAGATACTAGAGTGGTTTGCCATTTCCTTCTCCAGCTCATTTTACAGAGGAGGAAACTGAAGCAAACAGGATTAAGTGACTTGCCTAAGGTCATACAGCTAATAAGTGTCTGACAGAAGGACCCAAGTTCCCAGACCAGGAAGAGTATCTCAAAGAGAAGCCTAAAATTATTCATTAGGCTAATCTCTGATGCTGAGACTCTCCTGTTCTGGAGACAAGAGGCTAAAGCAGATAAAATTCTGATGGAATAAGCCAGGAGAACCCAATGGGGAGGCTTTGTTAGCCCTTAGCAAGGGTTTCTGCTTTTTTGTAAAAAAATAAAAAAGAAAGGAAGGGAGGGAGGGAGGGAGGGAGGAAGGGAGAGAGAGAGAGAGAGAGAGAGAGAGAGAGAGAGAGAGAGAGAGAGAGAAAGAGAGAGAGAGAGAGAGAAAACTATTGCAAAAAAAAATCCGGGCCTTATGGTAAGAGTGTCTACTCTTCCTTGGAGGAAGAGATAGATGAGGTCTTCAGCTGTGCCAGATCATTGATTAGCATCCATCTGGTCACTGTCCAGAATTCGGTAGTGTTGACCACATCTGGCTGAGCAGCATGTGTGTGAGACCAACAGGGAGTAGGTCTAGTAAGAAGAGCAAGCCCTGCACAACCTGGTGCCTTCCTACCTTTCCAATCTTCTACTCATTTGACACTCCACATACTCTTTGATCCAATTACATTTGCCTCTTTGCTATTCCTCACACAGGAGGACTAGGTGGCGCCATAATGCACAGAGTGCTGGACCTGGAGTCAGGAAGACTTATCTTCCTAAATTCAAATCTAGTCTCAGACACTTACTAGCTGTGTGACCCTGGGCAAATCACTTATCTTGTTTGCCTCAGTTTCCTCATCTGCAAATGAGTGGAGGAAGGAAATGACAAACCACTCCACTGTCTTTGCCAAGAAAACCCAGAATGGGGTCATGAAGAATAGGACATGTCTGAAGAACTACTGAACAACAACAACATTCCTCACACAAGGCAATCCATCTCACATCTCAGTTTCTTTGGACTGGCTGTCCAGGCCTGGAATACTCTCCCTTACCTCAACCTCTTAGCTTTCCTTGTTTCCTTTAGGATTCAGCTCAAACCCCACATTCTGCAGTTTTTCAGTCCCCTCTACTATTAATGCCTTCACTTTGAGATTGGTTTCCATTTACCCTCTAAATATAAATATAAATCATATATGTATATATAGAGAGTTATTGGCAGCGGTTTGCTAGAGCCAGCTCAGACATACTCAAGAGAATAATCATTAAATTTTCAGATTGAACTTAATCTACATTAAGTATGACATAGATGTTGTTATTCAGTCGGTTTTCAGTCATATCTTTTTTGTGACCCCATTTGGGGTTTTCTTGGCAGAGATACTGGAGTGGTTGGCCATTTCCTTCTCCAGATGAGGAAACTGAGGCAAACAGAGTTAAGTGACTTTTCCAGGGTCACACAGCTGATAAGTGTCTGAAGCCGGATTTGGACTAAGGAAGATGAGTCCTACTGACTCCATACCTGACACTCTATCCACTGCATCACCTAGCTGCCCCGGACATGCATTCGTATTTTTTTCCCCAGAGAGCCCATTGTTAAATGTTTACCTACTGGTTATTTGCATATATTCTTTATTACCTCAGTGCTTAGCACAGTTTCTGGCACATAGTAAATGCTTTAACAAATGTTTGGTGACTGGCTGAGATCACTAGAAGGTAGCAGCTCTGTAGCATTGGAGGTGTGAATTAGCCTTCCATTCACGGGCCCTGGTCACATGTTCCTTTTATGTGTGTGCTTCTCAACATATATTTCCCATATGTTTATTCTTCCCACTTATGCACATACTTGTGGCAGATTTTACCCTAGGTTTACAGGGGAAATGCTTTGCTGCTCCTTTGTTTTACTATGCCATTTTATTAAAAGCCTTGCTTTAAATGAATAGCAACCTCTATTTGGCTATTAAAGGTAAATATATTAGTGGAGAATTGTGAGCAAAACTTTTTAGAAGATACAACCCCACAGAGTGCCTTGAACTTGAGGAATCTACTCTGGAGGGTGGAGGAGGAAATCTCACCATGTAATACATATATAATATAATTATTATCATTATTATCGATAATTATAATTATTATGGGAGATGCAGTAATGTCAGATAGTCGGTAGAATAACAGCCGGGTGGGGGGCGGAGTGGAGGGAAAACCTGTTTGCTCAAGAACTTCTGGACATTATTTATTTTCAAAGCCTGCATTGCCTACATGGGGCTGACAAACCCTAGCTGTCACTGTACCTTCAATGTGAGGATTGTTCTCTGAAGCCTCAGAACATCTTAGTAGGGACCCAGGAGCCTTTTCTCCAGAATATGGGCCCTATATGATTAGATTTTTGCCTGGTTCCTCTGCCCCATTATATTCCTTTTAACATCATTACCTTTTCCTCCTAATGCTAATCTGTTTATCTAAGCCCATTTCCTCCTGCTTGCTTCTTCTAAACATGGCCTCAGAAAACCACCAGAGGAATGGACAAATATCTAGAGAATTCATGCCACGTCTATATTGCAGTACAGTTCAGTGCCATGGTAATTGTCTCATTTGCACACAGAAAATCCAGGCCCTAGACAGAGTTGAATCAGCCATGCAAATAGTTGCACTAGCTTTTATTTACCAGACACCCACCTCTGCTCAACCTCATCTTCTCTTGGGTTAAAGATGCAGAGAACAAGAGCAAAAATGCCAACTTCCTTCCCCCAACCCCAGTAGTCATCTTTATGGCTCACTAGACCACCTATATCCCTGAAGGGCTTGGTGCCTCAATATCCCAAAGGGTGATTTCTTTCCTAATTTAATGGCATCCAGGATGAAGGGCTTTGGAAATCTACAACCCAGCTCCTGACAAACGAGTTATTATTGTCACATTCCTGGATTTTATCTGGTGTATTTTAAATAGTGTTTACCACAAGCACACAGAGGTTCATGAGAAGGCTTTAAGCGGTGGGAAATTTATCTGCTGGTTGTGCGACAGCTGGGCCAGCTTCCACATACCGAATATTTTTGGGTAGGGTCAGATTAAGTCTTCAAGTGGTTTCAAGCAGAGAGCAATACTATTTTGGGGCACAGGCCATGGGAAAAGTTTACAATTCGAAGTAAGCTTTTATGCTTGTCCCAGAATTTCCTATTCATAACTTAACACTGTCATTATCAGTAAGTGTGTCATGGATTAACATGATATCTTGGTTTTAAAACCCTATCATTCTGCTGTTCCTCTGAATAGGGAGGGATGTGGGATGGACACAAGAAGGACAGGACCTGGGCAGGATCCATGCTGCTATTTGAACCCTTCCTAGATTGGGGAGAATAGGGAAAAGGCAGGATTTAGAATGTTTTGGAGTCAGTCAATAATCATATATATGCCTACTCTATGCTAGGCACTCAACTACATATTGGGGATAAAAAAAGCAGGGGGCAGGATGGAGGGGAGACAATGCCCTTAATGATCTTATAACTTCTATAAATTAAAAAAATAGTTTTTGTTATTCTGAATGTGACAAATACCATATTTTCACATACAGAGACAAATATAAAAAATGTATATCAAACTTGAAACCTCATTAAGTATTTTTTGTTTTAAGTATCTACTCAATCCTTACAAAAATATCAAAGCTGGCCTGCAGGCCTGCATGCCCTTTGTGCATTTTCTTTAAATGCTTCATTGACATTCTTTTCTTTCTTCCTTTAAAAACCTGGTATTCAGACTTTCCCTGTGGGTAAAGAAAGGTTCTGGGACCTGGTGTCATGGACTTCTGGGAACTGTAGTTCTGATGAACCCTGTGAGTTCCTCCCTCTTGCGGTTTTTTTTGAAGGGGGATGTCCCAATCTGTGCCTCCAAGGACAAGGGGAGGAATAGTGTCTTGTGTGCTAGACCTGGAGTCCAAAGACTCCAAATATTTAAAAGTTCAAATCTTTATCAGACACTATTTGTCAGAAAACCAGAAAAGTGATCTCATCTCTCTGAGCCGCTGTTTCTTTCTCATCCATAAAATGATGATGAAACCTACAGTGAGTTACTTCACAAGGTTGATGTGAGGTTCAAGTGAGGTAATGTATGCAGAATGCTTTGCAAACTTTAAAGCACTGTATTAATGGCAGTTATTAATATTACCTTCACTTTAATCCTGTCCCCATCCAAGGCTCAACAAATTCTTTTCCAAAATTCTCTCAGACTTAAATTGTGGCTGGTGTTATTATCTTCTTTCCCAGGATGGAAATACTGAGGCAAAGGAGAGAGATGCCAAGGTCTGTGCAATGAGTCAGTAAACTCAGACTGCCAGTAATATCAGAAAAGACTGAGGATCAAAGGATTTTTTTTACTTTAATGTCTCTGAACCTCAATATTCATTTTAAAGTGTTGTTCAATCATTCTTTAGTTATGATTCTTTGTGACCCCATTTGGGGTTTTCTTGGCAAAGATATTAGAGTGGTTTGCCATCTCCTTCTCCAGCTCATTTTACAGATGAGGAAATGGAAGAAAACAGAGTTAAGTGACTTGCCCAGGCTCACATACCTAGTAAGTATCTGAGGTTAGATTTGAACTCAGGAAAATGAGTCTTCCTGACTCCCATCATTCTATACACTATGCCACCTAGTTGCCCTCATTCCAAAGTAAAGATTGCTTAGTGGACTCACTGCATTATTTGTTTATCCATTGGGCCCAACCTGATGCCCTGAAATGATATAAAGTAATATGTACCCAATACTTGACTATATGTTTCATTAAGATATCTATTCATCTCTTTCTCGTTTACCCTAAGAGAAGGATTGATCCATCCTTAAATAAATACCATACAATCTTTTACTTTCCAAATAAGTCTGTATTTGATTTATTCCCTGGTCACAAGTTGGTGTAGGGGCAACGTTATTTTCTCCTTTCTTACTAAATGCATTGACTTGCCAGCATTAGCTGTTAAGAGAATATTCTTCACTGCCTTTCTCCAAGATGGCACCTATAATTTTCCTTGCCAAGAACCTTTTCTCATCTAACAAGTTTTCTATCTCTCCCAGGAACACACTTTTAAAAAAAATTGTATCTGAGCATTGAGACTTTTAAAAAACCCTCCTAGCAGGTGGGTTACCCCAAGTGGGATCCGAGCTGAAAAACTGAAAAAACAACTGAAGAAAATGGTAGAGTCACCGGAGGTACTTGGAAGCCTTTCAGGGGCACATAAGGCTCCCAGCATAACAAGAACAATTTTTTTCCTCTTTTATGCCTAATATTCCTTGTAGTTACTTAAATGACTATGAAAGATGGGAATTGCTAAACCCAGGATGTGGATCAATTTTTCTAGCTCCAGAGTAACTAGGGACTCAGGTTTCCTCCTTGCATTTGTCATCCTGACCCAAAGGAAGAATGCAGAGGAGGAAAAAAGATGCCCAGGCTCCATAATCAGCTAAGGATGGTCCTATAGCAGGCATTCTTAACTTCTTGTGTGCAGTGGACCCCATTCATAGTCTAGTAAAGCCTATTTTCACTAAATGAGAAATAAATAAATAGATAGATAGATAGATAGATAGATGAATAAATTAATGAATGAATAAGTAAATGAATGAATAAATAGATAGATAAATAACTAAATAAATGAATAAATAAATAAGTAGATAATAAAGATCTTTGGATCCCTACGGAGATTTAAAATGCATAAAAATACACAGAATTACAAGAGAAATCAAATGGATCAAAGTATAGTTATCTATATGTTCTAAAATGTTTATAGCAGCTCTCTTTGTGGTGGCAAAGAACTAGAAACTGCAGGGATACCCATCAATTGGGGAATGGCTGAACAAGTTGTGGTATGTGATGGTGATGGAATATTATTGTGCTCTAGGAAATAAGCTCAATAAGCTTAGAAAAATTGGGAAAGACACAAAATAATGAAGAGTAAAATGGGCAGAACCAAGAGAATATTGTATATAGTAACAGCAATGTTGTTTTAAGAATGACTTTGAGTGAGTAAGTCATTTTGACGATTATAAATACCCAAGTTAACTATACAGGACATATGAAGAAAGATGCTCTCTGCATCCAGAAAAAGAACTGATAAATAGAATGTGTATAGAATAATTTTACATATATATGCCTAACTGTGTCTAATGGTAGCTGTCTCTGGGGCAGGGGGATAGGGAAGCAAAAAAGGGGGGAAGGAAGGTTACATTATAACTTTGTCGTGTGTACGCAGCAGATTTGTGGTTTCACCTGCAATCATCTTTTTTTTTTTTTTTGCTTTACTATGTTATGGAAATGCTTGTTTCATTCCATAAATAAAATAAATTAAATAATTAAATAAATGTGTGTGTGTGTGTGTGTGTGTGTGTGTGTGTGTGTGTGTGTGTATAGTTACCAAAAGATCTTTTTAAAGTTCATGGATCCCAGGTTAAGAACCTCTGTCCTGTAGGAAGGCAGGAGAGTCAATCACTTATACAGTGCCCTGGGAGGGAGCCACAAGGCCCATCTGCCCCAAAATGTTGTTCACAAGATTGCCATGGATGGTATTTCCCTTTCCTCCTATCTAATCTGAAAATCCCACCATAAGAGTCATTCCATTGGGTTTGGCAACCAATAATAACTCACATTCACATAGAACTCTAAGGTTTCTAAAGTTCTTGCTTCACAATAATCCTGTGAGTTAGATAGTACAAATATTAGTCTTCTACATTCAACACTCCACCCCAACCTTATAAGGATAATTTATTCTTGGAAAAACCCTGTTGGGGTAGACTATTATGAGACAAAAAGTGATTGTCATTAATTTCAGTTGGCCAAATTTTTGTGCCTTCTGGAGTTCTCAAATTAATGCCCATTTAATTCTCATAGATACTCAGTATTGATATTACTGAACCTTTAATGCAAAAGGAGAGCAATAAAGACAAAAGGAATCAATGAAAATAATTTGAATAATATCGCACTCACTTAACAAGTTGGCATCCTGTGGCAAAGTGAGGAGAGTCACCTTAACGCTTTATTTTAGGGGGCATGATGCCTAAGATTGTCACTTCATTGACATCAATTGAGCTATTATCGATGGGGTAATCACTGTGGAGAAGGGGTCCATTTTCCCTCCTACCAATACCAGTTGCTGACTATCTGGCACCATTGGCCACGTAAGCCTAAGAGCCTTAAGCACCTCCCAGACCCCCAACCCTGCTTCCTGCCGGGTCCCCACAGCCATCATTCCAAGAAGCAACCCTTGGGGAGACGTAACCTGATAACTGATTCTGTAGCCATAGATACTGAAGACCCAGAAAATTAAGTTCTTGCCACCAGTCTTTAGGTGCCATCATATGGTTCAACATCAGAAATGGACATGGTTTATCAATAGAAGTGAAATTAAAGAATATTAATTACCATCTGCTTTGCAACTGTACCCCAAGGACCATGGGACCTCCCCATCCATCTTGCAGCTAAAACCTGTATAAGGCATCTCATTAGAATGTGAGCTCCTTCAGAGTGGCAAATGTATTGCCTTTCTACTTGTATCTCCAGAGCTATAATAAGGACTTAATATTTTTTACTCATTTGCTCAACCTACAAACTAGCAAAACACAAGTACTCTGAGAGGAAAACGTAATGCTCATGGCAACTTTACAAAGTTTGCTTTAAAGGTGAAAGAAATGCAAATTGGGTTTCATAAATAATAAGAATTAACTTTTTACAGCGCTTCAAGGTTTGCAAAGCATTGTGTATATATTATCTCATTTGATCCTCACAACAACCACAGGAAGTAGGTGCTATTAATATCCTCATTTTACAGATGAAGAAACAGGCAGATAGGTTAAGTGACTTGCCTACGGTCACACAGCTAAGAAGTGTCTGAGATGGGATTTTAGCACATCTTCCTGATCCCGAGACCAGCACTCTGTCCACTGCACCACCTTTCATTGTAGGTAAAAGTATGGATATTAAATGAAATTCCTCATAAAGTTGAATCATTATAACCTGAATAGGCATACCTAAGAGAATACCATTATGTTCATTTTACAGAGGAGGAAATTGGGATCTAAGAGTTGAAGTGCCTTGCCCATGACCAGATGGTTTAATAAATATCAGAGCCTGGATTTGAACCCATATCCTTCTGACCTTGCATCCATTTCATTTTTCACCATGCTATTTTAGTCTAGATAGATTTTAGTCTAGATTTGCAACCTTCCATGCCTAGTTTACCTATGAAATTAGTTTTATTATTCTCTTTATTTGGGGAAACAGTGTTTACATTTCTAACTCTCAGCAAGGCCTTTTTCCCACCCAGTCGTGGAGGCCTTCTCTTTTAGGTTCAATAATGTTGTCTCCCCTAGACCTCCATTAAAGTCCCCGTGTTACCTGGGAGGGGGTGGAGGTACCATTTCTCAGTGGCACGTAGTTGTACGTAGTTGATCAGAATCATTAGAACGTAGAAAGAAAGCATTGATGTGGGAAAGGAAAGGTGACTTGGAATGCATTTCAAGCGCTGCTAGAGCACATAAGTGCATGTCTTTAGAGCAGCATGTAACCACAGAGACCCTACTGGTCATCTGGTCACATGAGAGGAGGTTTATCACCCAGATTGAAATCAAAAGCAATCAGCACTGAGGACAGCAGCAGCACTAATACCCCCTGGAGGTGGAGAGGTTTACGGTGGAATGGATACAATCACAAAGGAAAATGCTGTCAACCAGCCAAGGTTGTACAATCACTGTGAGAACCATGAAGGAGAATTACTTCTCTTTCTGGTTACCATCGTCATGAAAATTCCAAGATGTTCGAGACAAACCCTTCCTCATCTCGTTTTACTCTCCATTTTACAGGTGAGAAAGTTGAGGCCCAGAGAGAAGAAGTAGCCTATTCAAGGTCAGACACCTACTAAGTAGCAGAGCTGAGATTCACATATGACTCTTCTGACCCCAAGCCACCCTTTGAATTGAACTATGTTTCCTCTGACTTTTGGCACACCAGTTTGCTGGGTTCGTCCTATTTCTCACATGGCCGTATCAAGTTTTAGAATGTCTGTGGCACAGTGAGGGTAGCTAGATGGTGCAGTGGTTAGAGCATGGGCTCTAATCTCAGACACTGGGCTCTAACTTCAGACATTTACTGTGTGACCCCGGGCAAGTCACTTAACCCTGTTTGCCTCAGTTTCCTCAGTAAAATAAGCTGGAGAAGGAAATGGCAAACCGCTACAGTATCTTTGCCAAGAAACCCCGAATGGGGTTACTGAAACAACTCAACAACAACAACATGGCGGAGTGATGTTCTTCCAGGATTTCTGGATTAAGCTGATCCCCTTGTTCTGTTGGTGTTATCTATTTAACTTTCTCCTTGGAAGTACTGATAGATTTGATTACAGAGCTGCAACCTGGAAACTACCTTTGCAGGTTCTGGAGCCTCCCCGCTGCCACCTCAATAGCCATAGATATTGAAGGCCAACAAAAGAAAGTTCTCACCACTAAAATTTTTGGCACTGGTAAGTGGTCTAAGGTCAGAAATAGATATGATTTTATCAATGGAAATGATACTTTTTAAAAAGATGCATTGCCATGTCCTGCCTCTGGACCCTAAGAAACACTTCACCTTTCCATCTAGCCTTCCATTGAACCCTCATATGTTTTGTCCCCTACTTTTGGAATGTGAGCTCCTTCAGAGTGCTAGATTATTATATTTTTCTAGTTTTAGCACCAGAGCTCATCACAATGATTTAGACATACTAAATGTTTAATAATTACTTTTTTATTCATTCATTCATCCAGCTTCTGCTAGAATACCTCTGAGTTCCCTTCCAGCTCTGGGATTTTGTGATTCTGAGTTGGTGAACTTTGTCCAGAGTCACTGACTAAAAACAGGATCATTCTGTTTGTTTCTTGGCAGATGGGGCTTTCATTCAAGAACTCTTCTGATCATGCACTTCTAAGGCTGAGGAAGTCAACTGGGGAAGGCATTTCATTAGGAAAAATCAACTGTCATTGGTTGGTAATATGTTAGGGGGATGGAGCAGTGCCCCAGGAAAGTCTGACCAAAGTGGGGCAGCATGAGAGAAACAAACATTTGGTTGATGGTTAGTAAAATCAGTAGTTAAAAGGGGGAGTAGGACCCAAAAACAAAATTGGAGCCATCAAAGAGAAAATTTCCCCTTACTTCACAAAAATGCCTCAAGGCCATTTCCAATCTGCTTTTTCTCTGATAAGAATGACAATAAGACAGGCTAAGGCTTGAGAAGGAAAGATGACAAGGGAGGAAAGTGGGTCTGACTTCAGTAGTGCATCTACTTTTATAATTGGTCTCCTTACCCAGGAGTTCTCTATGCCAGTGTAATCATGGGTCCAATGCCTATCCTTAACTCTAGTACCTTACAGTACCTACTGGAGTTGTCAATCTCCAACTCTAACTTCCTCTACTACATAACTTGGTTAAAGCTGAACCAAAATAAGGAAAAGAAAAAAAAAATGTATCTGGAGTCACTTATTCCCAGGCCCTTTGTTCCAACCAATCTCCAAGAAGTTAAGAGAAAGCAGAATAAATTGCTTCCTTGCCCTCAGAGATGTGTATGCTATTTCCTAAGGGAAGAAGCCTAGTATGAGACATTGATAGCTCAATGAGCATTTGCCTTTTAAATACAGTATCGTTGATTGTACCATTATGATTCCTGGTTTGATGTATTTCATTCTTGATTTTCATCCAAGGATTCCCACCTTTTAGCAGCTAATTTTAACTTCCACTTTTTGGCATGACTGTAAGTCAAAGCACATCCAGTATTCGATTCAATTCAATTCAATTAACATTTATTAAGTGCTAACTGTATATACATAGCATTGTACTAGATATTGGCAACATGTAGACAAAAACTATACAGTCTCTGCCATCAAGGACTTTATTTTCTACTAGAGGATGAGACCTATTACAGCTGTATAGGTTTAAATTGGTTATCACGAAAGACTTTGGTGACCATAGATTTCAGGTGTCCAAGAAGCAAGGATCTAGTAATATTAATCTATTATCTCGTTGTTATTCTGGGTGATGGTCACATTCTATCCATCACTGATTCAGTCAGTAAACATCTATTAAATGTCTTCTATATGCAAGGCACTGTGTATAGCTGCTAGAAAGAGGCAGGGATAAAGCACCATTCTTTTCATCAAGGAGCTTACAATCTAGCATAGGTGATAAGATATGTTCGCAGAAAAATATATTTCAAATAATATAAGTACTTAGTACACAGGCTGACCTAAGGTCATGGTCACTGCACAGAGTCAAAATAAAAGATATTCCTTATCGAAGGTAGATGGCAAGATTCTCCAAATGCTCTAATTTATAGATGTCATTAATTACATTACAAAGTTTCATCAGTGAAGCACACAGTAGTGATAAAGATTATGGTCTAACCATTCATACTGGAAAAAATACGCTGGATGAAAAATGAATATGTCCAATTTCAGGAAGCTGGATAGGTAGCCTGAGGAGTGTGTGCATGTGTGCGTGTGTGTGTGTGTGTGTGTGTGTGTGTTTGGGATTTAGGGTAGGGATGACGATGGGAATAGGGACAGAGATAGAGATGGAGAATGGATAGGCACTTCAGATGAACAATGAGCCAGGCCTCAATTTAGAGGCAGGGTAGAGAATGAGTTAGATTGCATTTGGGAAATTGCCCAATGCTTTCTATGATCCCAAATTGCTAGTTGCCATAAGAATCGAGCTCTTTTAATACTGACATCCTTCTGGTTATGCTTTACATGTGACTCACACAAGCACCAGCATAGCTAAGTTCAGAGAGACTAATTACCAGGTTGGCCACAGAATGAAGAGTTTTTTGAGCCAAAGAAACTCACAATGACTATCTACCAAATGACAGAGAGCATAATCTGTGTTGGTGAAGACTGGTCACATAAATGTTGTTTCAGGTCCCTGAAGCATGAAGCAAAATACTTTTTCTCTGCAAATTCTGAAGCATCATGCTCTTAGAAGAATCAAAAGTCTATGGAACCAAAAGTGCAATGAAACCAAAAGTCTATGGAACCAAAAGTGCAAAAGTGCAATTCACGTGGTGAATATAAGTAGGCTGTAGCACCTAAGCAATTCACAGGAAGTCACATGTAAGGCATTGTTAAGGACTCATACATGATTGAAAAGGTAAGAGAATCACATAGCAAGACTGAAAGAAAACAGATATACAGCCTGAGTAGTTAATTAGTCCTCCTGAAATAAAAGAATAGAGAATAAGAAGGTTTCATAAAAGAATGAGGAGATCTGTAGTGCATTGGGTGGATCCTCTATGAATTCTTTATTGGAAAGGCATTAACAAGAATTTCACAGAAAGGAAAAGGCTATAGAAGTTGTGATCTACATCAATGGAGGGACAACCCACCTGGACAAAATCACAAATACATTAAAGTACTGAAATCAGATAGAGAAAAGATCACTTTCACTATGTGCTTCATGGAATGCTTCTTAGAGGAAGAGACCATTTGGACTGGCTTTGAAGGGTGAATAGGACATCAACAAATAAGAATGACATTGAGGGTATTTGAGGAATAGAGGAAAATGAGAGCAAAGATATGGTACTGGGAAAGTGTGAGATAGGGGGTAGTCCATGATTCATATAAGATAGATATAGAAAGGTAAGATGGAGCCAGATTTAAAAGTCCTTGAATGCCAGGCTAAGAAATGTAGACTTAGAATCATTAAAAGTTTTTGAATAACATAATCAGATAGATCTGAGCCTTGGGAATATTTATCTAGTAAAGGTATTTGGAGAGACTGAATTGGAGGAGGTGGGGAGAAGAATAAGAAGGCAGAGAGACCTGTTAGAAGGTTATAAAAGTAGCTGACATTTATATAGCATTTTGCATGTATTATCTCCTTTGCTCCCCAGAACAACCATGTGCAGTTAGCACTATGGATATTATTACCATCTTTCACACAAATAAAGTCAGATCTAAACAATTAGAAAAATATTAATTGCGCATGGGTAGGCCATGCCAATATAATAAAGATAACAATTTTACCTAAATTAATTTATTCATTCAGTTCCATACCAAACTACCAAAAAATAATTTTACAGAGCTAGAAAAAATAATAATACAATTCATCTGGAGAACAAAAGGTCAAGAATATGAAAGGAATTAATGAAATGAAAAAAAATGTGAGTGAAGGTAGCCTAGCTATACCAGGTCTTAGACTGTATTATAAAGTGGTAATCATCAAAATAATTTTGTACTGGCTAAGAAATAGAGTAGGATCAGCAGAATAGATCAGGTACACAATACAAAGTAGTAAATGACCATGGTAATTGAGTTTTGATAAACCCAAAGATCTAAGCTCTTGGGACAGGAACTCACTTGGACAAAAACAGTTTGACAGAAACTAGGTATAGGCCAACATCTCACAGAATATAACCAAGATAAGGTCAAAATGGGTACACGATTAAGACATAAAGGATGATGCCATAAGCAAATTAAAGGAGCATGGATTAGTTTACCAGTCAGATCTATGGCTAGGGGAAGAATTTATGACCAAACAAGAGATAGAGAACATTATTGTTGTTGTTGTTCAGTCATTTTTTAGTTGTGTCTGACTCCTTGTGACCCCTTTTGGGGTTTTCTTAGCAAAGATATTGGAGTAGTTTGCCATTTCCTTCTCCAACTTCTTTTACATGTGAAGGAACTGAGGCAAACAGAGTTAAGTGACTTGCCTATGGTCACACAGCTACCATGTGTCTGAAACCAAATTTGAATTCATGTCTTCCTGATTTTGGGCCCAGCACTCTATCTACTGCACCACCTAGCTGCTCACAGAGAACATTGTGAGATGTAAAATGGAAACTTTTGATTATATTGAACCAAAAACCTTTAACACCAACAAAATCAATGCAGCCAAGATTAGAAGGAAAGCAGAAACCTGGGAGGAAATTTTTACAGCAAATGTCTTTGCTAAATGTTTGATTTCTCAAATATAAAGAGAACAGAGTCAAATTTATAAGAATATAAGCCATTCCCCAATTGATAAAGGGTCAAAAGATATGAACAGGCAGTTTTCAGATAGAGAAATCAAAGCTATCTATGAAAAAAATGCTCTAAATCACTATTGATTATAGAAATGTAAATTAAAACAACTCTGAAGTACCACCTCACACCTATCAGATTGGCTAATCAGAAAGAAAAGGAAAATTATAAATGTTGGAGAGGTTGTGGGAAAATTGGGACAGCAATGCACTGTTGGTGGAATTGTAAACTGATCCAACCATTGTGGAAAGCAATTTGGAACTATCTCCAAAGGGCTATAAAACTGCGCATATCTTTTGACCCAGAAATACCACTACTAGGCCTGTATCTGAAAGAGATAAAAAGGGAGTGGGACATATTGGAAAAAAATAAATATTTATGGCAGTTTTTGTGGTGGCAATGAATTGGAAATCCAGGGGATATACATCGATTAGGGAATGGCTGAAAAAGTTGTGCTATATGATTACGATGGAATATTATTGTGTTATAAAAAATGACAAGCAGGATGATATCAGAAAAAAATGGAAAGATTTACATGAAATAAAAGTGAAATAAACGAACCAGGAGGACATTGTACACAGTAAAAACAATATCATGCAATGATCAGCTGTGAATGACTTAGCTATTCTCAGCAATCCAAGACAATTCCAAAGGACTTATGATGAAAAACACTATCCACCTCCAGAGAAAGAACTGAGGGAATTTGAATGCAGATGGAAGCCTACTATTTTTTGCTTTCTTTATTTTTTCTGGTCTGTGTTTTCCTTCACAACATGACTAATATAGAAATATGCTTTGCATGATTACACATGTATAACCTATATAAAATTGCTTACTGTCTCAAGAAGGGAAGAGAGGAGGGAAGGAGAGAATTTGGAACTCAAAATTAAAAAAAAAACAAATGTTAAAGATTGTTTTTGCTTGCAATTGAGAAAAAATAAAATATTTTTTTAAAAAATATTATTACCATCACCATTTTGCAGTTGAGGAATTTGAATCTCAGAGATGTGAAGTGACTTGACCAGCATCAAACAGCCAACATCTGAGATCAGATTCAAGCCCAGGTCCCTCCTGATTCCAAGCCCAAAACTTTTCCCATTACAGCACACTGCTTCTTGCCAAAATTCCAAGAGGGAAGTAATGAGAGCATTCAACTCAAGTGGTTGTGGTGGTCACAGTTAAGGATGGATGAGGTGTGGAAGATATTTGGGAAACAGCATCAAACAGATTTGGTGACTGTATAAATGGGCCAAGGAAGAGGAAGCTAAAACCATCACTGAGTGCTGGGCACAGAACATTGTCCAAGGTGCTGACTCAGAATTCCTGTAGGAAGCATTTACAAAAGAAGTTGGGTACTTCATCTCTTGCTCTCAAGAACTATGATATATTGCTGTACTGCAAAAAACTCAATGGAATTGAGTAGGGGTTTCCTTTGAAGGAACAGGAGGAGTAATGGAGTTTGCATGGGGGCTCTCTGGCAATGTAGAATGACTAGAAACACCTTCAATAATCACATGGGATCAATCAGCCTCAACTCTGTCACAGAGAAACACTTCATATCAATTTTATATTCAATTAGATAAACATTTATTAAGTGCTTGCTTGGCATAAACACTAGGTTAGACTCTGAGAGAGACGTGAAAATAAATAAGACACATTTCTTGCCCTTAAAGAGCTCACAATAAAATTTGGATATACATAGAAGATAAATCAGGATGTGGTTAAGCAATTAAAAATTGCTTTAAAAATTGCAAAACAAAATTCACTTTACTAAAGGATTTAACATACAATTCCTTTTTAAATATCTCTCCCCTTATACATTTAAAATATGATTAGATTTACAAAAATTTTCTTTAGACATAACTAAACAGGGATATACCTATCACATAAAGTGGGATGTCTCTAGCCCAAATTCCTATAGTCTACAAACACTTGGACCTTATTTCCCTCCTAAGAATAATCTCCTCTTTCTTAGTCTCTAAACATTTGGTACTAATGAGAAATCAAATCTTCTTACACACCACATCCAGTGCTCACAGTTGCTGTCAAAGCACAACTTCAGTAATTTTATAAAAGAAGCTTGTTGGCTTTGAGTCCCTGGCAACTCCTGAGAGAAGGGTATTGTGAAAACAGTGGCATAAGAAAGAATGCATACATTTAATAATGTGACTCAGGGCTAATGGAAAGCAACTGGGTAGAGTGAGGGAAAAAAATCATAGAATCTCAGAGTTTAAAAGGGCTTCAAAATCCATCTAGTTCAACCTATTTCTGAACAAGATTCCCCCTACAATATAGCCAGCAAGTTGTCATCCAGCCTTTGCTTAAATACCTCCAGGGAAGTTGTCTACCTTTGGAAGCAGCGAATTCCACTTTTAGATACTTGTAATTAACATGAAATATACATACACACAGGCACACATAAAGACATATATTACCTGGAAGTATTATAGAGAAATAATGTCTATAGAGATATAGATATGGATATGGGTGTATATATCTACGTCTACTCTATAAGGATATGCACACACACACACACACACACACACACACACACACACACACACACAATCTGCTTCTCTCTTCAACTTGCACTATTGCTCCTGCATCAGTCCTCTGGGGCCAAATAGAACAAGACAAATTCCTTTTACATGACAGCCCTTCAAATGCTTAGAGACAACTATTGCATTCCTAGTAACTGAGGTATCTCTGCTCCATGCTGAATGTTCCCAGTTCTTTTTGTGAGAAATGATTATTTCTCTCATATTAATATTATTATATTAGGGTCAAGATTTTTCTCCTTTTCTAATTCCTCATCCAGAAACAAACCAGTGTGGGAAATCTCTCCTAAAGAGTTACCCAGGCCAACAACTAATCAGACAGTAAAAAAAAATTCTGAGTTTGGGCTAATGTATGCATTTATGCTCATTGTGTTTGCTCAGACAGGTCTGGGGAAGTGTGGATTCTCCCTTTTGTCAAAACAGGTGATATGGAAATTAGTAAGTCTCTTTGACCAAGTTTGGGTGATCCAAGTGACATACCCCAAGAACCTCATTATAACATAGCCCACCCTCTCATTGTAATATTCATTTTCTCATTATTAACCAATCAGAGTTGATTGCCACCCTGAGGAACACCTACTCTTCCAAGAGCATATAAACTGTGAACCCACCACCACGAGAAGTCTTTGGTCTAAAAGAGATGGCCCAATGACCATCCTTTTATTAATAAACATGTTGGCCTTATTAACAAAATGATTAAATTACCCAGAAATTATGTCTCTTGAAATCTTTTTAAATGCCACACTTCAGGTGATTTAGTTGATCTCCCATGACCACTCTTCAGTGTATCAATGGCCTTCCTACTATGTGATACCCAGAATGAATACCCTCCTCCAGACAAGGTTTTCCCTGAGCAGAATACAGAGGGGCTATCACATCCCAAGTTCTGAACATTACGTAATGGCTTCTTATCTAAGTTTCCCTCCCTTTAACCAAGGGGGAAAACAACAAGGACATAAAAACAGATAACATGTCTCCATCACCTCAAAAATAGAATGTTCCATTCTCTTTGCATTGTACAAAAAAAGCTCATCCCTAACAGTTGACTCTTAGATTATGGAAACCTCACTGTATGAGGAGTCACAACACATAGGTCCTATATGAACTCTGCCAACAGCTATATGTGTGACTTCAAAGAAACCACTTAAAATTTATGTGTGTCACTTTCCTCATCTGCAAAATAAGGGATTTGATTAATGTCATCTTTAAGGTCCTCTCTAGCTCACCTATCTATCATTCCATAGCCTTAATGAGGGCAAATGCATGCAAAGGCACAATCTCTAGATTCCTCTTTCCTAGAAAAAAGTTCCTCCTCATTCTGGTCACTTACCTCCAAAATCTGCACCATCGGTTAAAAGTAGACCAAGACTGGAGGGTTTGGGTGCATCGATCAAAATATAATCCTGCTTCTAGCTGGAAGATAACTCAAGGCACAGACTTTGTTCTTGGTGAGTCAGTAACCCAACTTTTCCAGGGCGAAACTGTAAGAGAGGTAATGTCTTCATTGCTCTCCACAGTACCTTTCTGCTCTCTCTTCCCTCCTTTCAGTGTGTTTTCCAACCAGCCTCTTGGGCAGATATGTGCTTGCTTCTGCAATGGCGGGCTTTCACAAACAACATTCCAAAGCAGATCGCATGCTACGTCGTTGTTCTTATTGCTCATTGGTTGTTTTTTTAAAGTATTTAGTTGGTTAGAGTTAAATGGCACCAATAAAAGCTCTCCCCAAACTAGATGTCTCCAAGTATATAGCAATATCATTACTTGAAAGACACGGTAACAGAGATAATTTTGACAACTCTCTGATTCTTAATATCAAGTAAGACATAAAACAGTAAGACGTAAGCTTGCTGAAGCAACTTCCCACCATCATGGAGGATGTATTGCGTCCTCCTATGGGAAGATGTACAGCATTTTCCTATAGATAGTAAGGTCCTCCAGATGCTGTTTGTGGATGACATTGTTATGATTGCATCAAATCCAGGGACATTGCAGAACCTCCAAAATGAGGCCCATAATCACCTGTAAGAGTTTGGTTTAACTAGTCACTCAGGAAAAACCAAATTGATGAGAACTGTCTAGAATGTGATAGGCAGGTGGATGGACAACCTATAGAGTGGTCCATCGGTACATGCATAGTGAATAGACATAATAGATGTCCAATGAGCTGGACCCAGAATTGAAGAGAAAGAGAAAGACAAATTGGATTGGCTTTGGGAAATTGTGCAGCCATTTAATGATCCCAAGTCCTTTCCTGAAACAGGGATCTACCTTTTTAACAATACTGTTCCTCCAGTAATGATGCAAGGCGCATAGGCCTAAAGGGAAAATAATATATATGAGTAGTTCAGGAGAGTTTGGAGGAAGAACATCAGAGCTACATAGAAAAAGCAGTTAAGAAAACTTGATTACTCCTCACAGGAGAAGGAAAAAAATAGATGCCAACAGGGAACAGTCTCAGACTATGGCTCCCATTGCCCTTGGCCAAGGGCAGCACACAGTGAGGTGGCTTTTAGACATGGAATTTGGCAACGACTTTTTCACTCCAGTCAAAAACCCAGAGCCCCTCAAAGCTTAAGCTTACATGGGAGTTTAAACAAAAAGATGGCTAGAACCAACAGAAGACTGCCATATCATTCAGAGATAAAGATAGTATAGTCAGAGCTAGTAAGATGAGAGTATTTTCTAAATTGCCTAGTAAGGAATGAAGAATAAAGAGCCAGAGTGCAGGAAGGTTAATTCTAATTGTGCCATCCAGCAAGAGGCTGGGAGCTGAGAAAACAGAGGTAATGCACAGTCTCTGGATTTATTATTCTTTAACATACATGCATCATGGAGGGCTGGGGTCATACCAATCAAACCAGTTTTCACTATTTCACAGTGTGCTGATATAGTATAGTGAATACAGAACTGGAAGACCTGGAAAACTCGGGTCCAAATCCCAATTCAGACTTGTACAAGTTGTGTAACCCTAAGCAAGTCACTTAATCTCTCTCTGTCTCATATGTATAATAAGGAGGTTGGTCACCTTTTGTTCTAAGTCAGTGATCCTATGAAAACACTAAATTTCCAAGAAAGCTTTCAGTAAAAGTCCAACGTGTATCATATTCCTTATACCGGTTTATAGTGTTCATATCTTCAAGGAATAGTCTATTTCCCAACAATCCATCCATAATAAACAGAGCCTGTTATATTTCACACCAGTTCTCTATATAACTTATGACTAGAGTTTATTCATGCCTGAGAAGAATTCACCTGCATCCCTAAAACTAAGGAGGAAGGATTATGGGGAAGCATGGAAATGGGTCTAAAGTTTCCTTTGGTCAAACTGTGCCCATCTGACTGGAAATTATTGGCTATTATCCAGTTTTGAAAGCTGGAGAAAATCTATTTCTGTGAGGTTGTTTGGTAGCTAATTGTTCGAGAATTTTTAGACAGACCACAATTACTCAGCTGTTGAAACAGCTCTCAAGAGATTTGCTCTTTATATGTGATCACGTTCCAATAGACGCAGCATGGTTTCAATGGAAAGAATGTTGAACTTTTGAGTCACCAAACCTGAGTTCTTACCTCGGCTCTGCCACCTGAATAACACCAGGCAAGTGATTTAACTTGTCTGGCTCTCAGTTCCATCATCTGTAAAGTGAAGGTATTAGACAATATGGCCTCAAAAGTCCTTTCTAACTCTAAGCTATAAACCTGTGTCCCACTATCAGTATCTCCAAGGAAGTATCTCAATTCTTGGCTATCTTGCAATTAGTGTCTTGTACACAGTTGGCTCTCATGAAATATTTGCTGATTGAATGAATGTTGTCTATTGCAAATGGATTGGATTTGGAAGGTATTTTTGTTTTATGGCAATATTCAGAGTAATAGTGATTATTACAGTGGCATTTGTAATATGTACCAAGATATTTTGTTGGATCCATGATTTTGTCTACTTGGGTACTCTCTCCACCTGGGCAGAACATAACTTCTCTGTACCTTCTTATCATATGCAATTGTACATATTATTCCATAAATCTTTTTAGGGCAATCATGTCAAACCTCAATTAGAAACTGATCCCTGTAAACCATTATTGAATTATAAAACCACAAATTAACATTCTCTATGTTTTGTTGTATTTTTTATTCATTTTGTTAAACATTTCCTAATTACATTTTAATCTGGTTCCTGTGCACTTGGAAGTCATGTGGCTCATGACAGAGAGTTGGACACCTGTGCTTAAAAAATCCAACCGATGTGTTAAAGGTCTTTCTCTCATAATTTTAATATTTCAGTGTTAATAATGCACTAGGTGGGCCCTTCATGTTTTGCTCTCACTTTCACTGCATAGCCAGTCTACCTCGTTTTCTAATCAGACATATCTTTCATGCCATTCTTCTCACTCTCTCGAACTTTTCCTTATCTTTTTTCCTTCTTTACACCTTCTTCCAGAGTGAAGCAAGGTAGAGAGAAGAGACTTTGTCCTCTCTTTTTCCCCCATTTCAAGAATAGTTATGGTGACCTACAACCAAAGCACATGGCAGCATGCTTGCATGTGGCCTGAGAAGCGGGTTCCAGGACACTGTTCCTACATCTAAATCTCCTCCATAATAGAAGGGGTGGTTTTGAATTCCATAATTAGCGGGATGCCAGAATCTAGTTTCTAGGCAGAGAAAGGAGATTTTTCTAGACAAAAAAAGCTTTAAGCTTATTTAGATTCATGGAGGACCCCAAGTTTGTTAAGTCTTAATTTTAAGATTTAGAAAATCAGACTTTCTAGAAAGAAAAGATTCCCTGATGAAGCATGCTCCTTGGAGGAAGAAGGGGAGAGTCCATATTGTTGTTATTCAGCTACATGGTGAACAAAGCTAGTGAGTTATTCAGACAAGAGGGGTTTGCTTGTTCAGTAAGTTCTGAGTTATGTTTACCTTCTGTAGTAAGCCAGATCTGAGCATGCCAAGAATAGTTCCTCAGATTTAAAACTGGAATGAAATGAGATATAAGGGAACTTGAAAAGGAGGTTGCTCCCACTCATATGGTTAGTGGAACACTCGGGGGAACAAGGTATATCTATGTTAGTCAATCTGGACATTCTCTTCTATGGAGACACTTGTAGAAGAGGTGACAGTTAACAAAAGGAGGTTCATTTAGCCATAGCTGGAGAAAGACATTCAGATTCTCACTGACAATACAACCTTCATTCAGTGGAGTGGCACCCCCCCCCCCCGCTTCTGTGCTGTGCATGGTGTTCTACTTGTCAAAAATCAAAAAATAGCCAGAGCTTCTTGTGAGTTTTTTTTAAAATATCCAGGCAAGCAAGAAGCTTAGTCAGTGGCTGAATCTATAGTGCTCTATGTCAACCAAGCGTTGATTTCATTGGTTTCATTGCTTTTTAAGGGAAAAACTAGCCTGGTCCACATAGTAGGCAGTGGGAAAACAGAACGGGGTATTCTGGTAGATAGGCCTCCCACTCCACCCTCTGAGGTAGAGTCTACACCAAAAGGCACCACTACAAGTCTTGGAGGAACTCCTGGAATGGATTCACCAGAATGACAGATGGTTGTCCCCAAAGCACCCCCAAATTTAGTTCTCTCCAAGAAGAGCTAATAGACTATTTGAATGTTTTATGTTTCTGTATTTGTTCATGAGTTCGAATGGATCCTTCACACCCCTCTTTCTGTGGGGTGAAATATGACTTGTTCCATGTACCTATATATGCAGTACCCAATGCATATTGTACACTGAATGCCTTGTGGGAGTGGAAAAACCCTGTTTCTATATTTAGGAAAACCCAAAAACTAGCTTTATTTTGGAGATATTCTTGGATCAACTATAGATGGGGACAATAAACCAAAGGGAGAAACTCACCCTCTTGGAGAATTAGCCCTCAAGATAATATCTGATCCATATGTGGCTGAGATCCATGAATAGGATTCCTGGGCCATGGCTTTCTAACACAAACTCCACTTGCTCTTAAAACCTTTCATAACCTGATTCCAGTCTACCTTTCCAGACATATTGCACATTACTCTCTTTCATACACTCTACCTACTTCCTATTTCTTGTATGAAACATTCCATTTCCCATCTCCGATCTCCTTGCATTTGCACCTGCTGTTCCTCATGCCTGGAATATTCTCCTTTACCTCTGCCTCATAGACTCCCTAGATCCCTCTGCAAAGCTCAACTGAAGTGCATCTTGTATTCAACATGTCGAAAGCAGAATTCATTATCCCCCACCAAAAACAAACCTTCCCTTTCCAAATTTCCCAATATCTTCTGCAATCTTCCCTTTTATCCAGGCTCTCAACTCCAGTGTTGTCCTAGACTCTTCACTCTCATTCACCCCACATAGCCAATCCATTGGCATATCGTACCATTTCAGCCTCCAAAGCATCTCTCATATCTATCCTCTCCTGTCCTCTCCAGTCATACAAATACAGCCCTAGTTCAGGCTCTCATCGCCTCTTGGCTGCACTATTGCAATAGCCTCCTAGGTGGTCTCAATGCCTTAAGTTTCTCCTCACTCCAATTCAGCTCCCATTCAGCTGCCAAAATGATTTTTTTTCTCAATCTTACATCTGACCACGTTATCTCCTACTCAAAAAATTCCTGTGACTCCTATGGCTTCTAGGGTCAAGTATCAAGCCTGCTATTTGGCATTTAAAGTTCTTCAAAAACTTGCCTCTTCCTACCTTTCCAGTCTTCCTATACTTTAGTCTCCTCTACAGAGGAGTCTCCCTACCAGCAAGCAACACTGGCCTGTTTGCTGTTCCTTATATGTGATGCCCCATCGTCATCTCGAAGTCTTTCTATTGCCTGCTGTCCATGTCTTGAATGCTTTTCTTCCTCATTTTCTGCCTCTTAGCTTCCCTAGATTCCTTTAGAGCTCAGCTCAAATACCCCCTTCTGCAGGAAACCTTTCCCAGTTCCCCCTGCTGCTCTTGCCCTCTCCTATGAGATTTTCTTCCACCTACTCTGTATATATTATGTACTGTATGTACCTAGTTGTTTACATATCATCTCTCCATTATAATGTGAGCTCCTTCTGGATAGGAACTGTTCTTGCCTTTCCTTGAATTCCCAACTCCTAGCACATAGTAAGCCCTTAAAAAATGCTCGTTGATGAACTTCCTACAGGAAACCTATACTGATCTCCCCATTGTCAAGGCCCTCATTCCCCTTACCCTGGAAATTATTTTGCATATATTGTGTGTTTGTGTGTGTGTGTGCGCGCGCACAAATACACTCTCCACCCCCACCCTAAATGAACAATAGAACGTATACCTCTTGAGGACAGGGATTGTTTCATTTTTTTGTCTAGATATCCCTAATATCTAGCATAGTTCCTGGCACATCATAGGCACCTAATGAATGCTTGTTGAACGAATGAATGTAATCATAGGTAGCACACTATAATTGCCTTTTGCCATTTCAGTTTTTCTGAAATCATGCTGTTCCATGATTTGCAGCCATTCAGTTTTCCTTAAGAGAATATTGGTGTCTGTTAATCATTTCCTATTTGTCCTATATATAGCTTGTTTGTACATATTTGTTTGCTTGTTGTATCCTCCATTTGACGTCATGCTCCCCAAGGACAGGAACTGTCTTTTGCCTCTTTTTGTCTCTAGCACTTTGCACAGTGCCTAGCACTTAGTGGATGCTTAATTAATATTGATTGATTGTTTGACTGATCAAAGAAATGGGCTTTGGCAGCAGTAGAAGGCTTCAGATCGTTAAAAGCATCATGCAGCTTTCCAGATGTAGTGCAGCCTGTTTCCCCTTGTTCAATTGTAGACTCAGATTACTATCCATCTCTAGTGTCTATATAGGCTATAGATATTGACAAACTAACTCAATGGAACACCTAGCCAAATACATGTCATAGTGTATTGGTAAGCAAAATGGGCTCCTTAGCACTTAGTTCAACAAGTGCCCTTGAGGAGTTTGGCTTTTGTTTGCTTTGAGTGATTCAGCTATTTCATTGAATCTTACTAAGTGCTAAGCCCCAGGCCCAAAGCCCTATTAGGTGTAAAACCATGTGGGCGTGGATTGATGACTGAGGTGGGGCCCAAGGTGAAATTATACCGGCCAAGGTTTAGATATAAGACAAGGATCCTAGGTCTCTGCCCTCAAGGAGATCATGCTCTAGTATAGAGAAAGAAGGTAACACAGATGGCTATGATGGGCATTATTATATGATAAATGCATCAGAGTTACTAAACACAATGCACTTTGAGGTCAGTTGGAAGAATCAGGGAAGATTTTATGGAGAAAATGACATTGGAGCTAGCCTTTAAACAATGGGTTGAAATTCAACAGTTGAATAAGGAGGAGGGAGAGGAAAAGTAGGGTATTTGAGGCACAGGTAATAAATAGTAAGAGCATAGAAAATGTTCAAGGGCTGAGAGTAGTAAATTTTGGTTAAAGTAGAAATCTCTTATGTGTAGAACCAACCTCACTAATTCTATGTCTACACATGCAACATGTCTGGACCAAGGCATGCCAATCTGTTTCCTTCTTCCATATTAACCAATGATTAGGACCACTGCCTGCTCAACTCAATTTACAATGATCAGGAGGAAGAGTTGTGATGGCTGTGATGACCAGATCAACCAAGTCAGGGAGCCCATTGGTAGTGAAGCAGCGAACAGAGACAGTGATGGCTACAATTACAAGGCACTACCACCCCCCTGGAAATATAAGCAAATCTGGATATATTTAAGTCAAGATGAGGTAGTCAATGTTGTATATATTTAATTTTTTTTAAAAAAAATTGAAAAAAGAAATATTTGAAAAGCAGAAGCCGTAGACTCAGAGATACAGATGTGTGAGCTATAGGTGGAGGGTGAAGGGACAAGGATGAAGAGAAAAAAGGAAGCTTCTAGAAGAAGTGGATCAGCTTGTAGGATGATTTGATATAGATGAGCACTACAGAGATGGCCAGAAGTACCTTAACTGACTAGGAGTGAGTCAGCTAGAAAACTCTTGCAAGCAAAGAGCAGATGCTTACAGCAATTTGTTCAAGTGGGCAGATTTAATATATAGACACTGGGCAGAATCCAGGGGAGGACTGAAACACTAAATTAGGATTCTGGGGGTTTCAATTTACACCTGAAATTGAGAGGTGGACTTGGAGCTGAGAACAGAAAGGCTGAATGACCTGAGGGGTTATTCCATAAGAATGAGCCAGCTGGACTGGGGGAGATCCAGTCTGGAAGTGTTAAGAACAAGGCAAACACAGTGAAGCCCATTAATCTTTTTGAAGTAATAAGGCTGTCTACCTTTAACCTATTCACCCATATGTAATTTGCACCCTGAGGTCATAGATTTAGGGCTGGAAGGCATGTTAGCAGCCATCAAAATCAAGTCCCCTTTTATTTTTTCAGATGAGGAAATCGAGTCATAGAATTTGCTCAGGATCACACAGCTAGTAAACGTCTGAGGCAGGATTTGTAGCCAAGTATTCTTGGCTTTATGTCCAGTTGTAAGCGTAAACGAAGCAGATTTCTTGGAGTTTAGTTTTCTAGAATCCACGGCCATAACAATCTCATGTTCTCGGGTATTTTGCCTTGCCAATCAAGTACTGAGTCACATGGGCTTTCACACTTGATGGCGTTGAGTCATGCAGGTTTTCACACCTTCTGGCTCTGGGCCTACTAGTCCGGAGTATATATATTTTGAAGATTGGTATTTTGCTCTGGGGGCTTGCTCATGAGAAGGACTTTGATTTCCCGGACAGGACTCTGGATAGCCGTCGTTACTGGCTACTCAGATGTTGGTCCTCTCCTGGTCTGGTGATGTATGTCTATCACTCTTTTAAGACAGTTGGAGCCCTGTCTGTTAGATCATTCATCAGCCTCTGTGCTAATTTCTCTACATTTCTCTGCTTGTTAGGCTTTCTCGGGTAATCTATTTTTCTGCATTGTTGAATTAAAGTAAGATTATTAACACCTTTGAAGCTGTCTTTCCTTCAGGAAAGCAGAGCAGAAACCACCCTGTGAGCTAGTGTGGTTGCTACTACACCAGTGTACTACTCAACTACACTATCCAGCTGTCTCCTACACACTGTAGGAATAGCTCTGGTACTAGCAATAACTAACTGAGCGTGATGCTATGGAAGAAAGGCACTAGAGAGAAGAAAGATGTTTTTGTTGTTGTTTCATCATGAAGTCACGTCCAACTATATGTGATTCCACAGACTTTGTCCATGGGGTTTTCTTGGCAAAGATACTGGAGTATCCATTTTCTTCTCCAATGAGTCCCCGTTTTACAGATGAAGGACTGAGGCAAGTAGGGGTTAAGTGACTTTCCCAGGGTCATACAACTAGTAAGCGTCTGAGACCAGATTTCAACTCAGGTCTTCCTGACTCTGGGCCTGGTGTCCTATCCCTTGTACCAACTAGCTGCCACTGAAAAAGACATAGAAGCAGAATTTAAAGTTATAAAGGACTTTGGAGAGCATCTAATCCAGCAATTTTCAAACTTTTTGGTCTGGAACTTCTTTACACCCTAAAAAATCAACAAGGATCCCCACCACAGAGAATTTTTGTTTATGTTGGATACTGTTGTTTACTCATTTTTCAGTTGAGTCTGACTCTTCATGACCTCATTTGGGGTTTTCTTGGCACAGATACCAGAGTGATTTGCTGTTTCCTTCTCCAGCTAATTTTACAAATGAGGAAACTGCGGCAAATAGAGTTAAATGACTTGCCCAGGGTCACACAGCTAGGAAGTGTCTGAGGCCAGATTTGAACTCAGGAAGATGAGTCTTCCTGCCTCCAGACTTGACATTCTAACCATTATACCACCTAGCTGGGGGTTATATCTGTCTACATTTACCATTATAGGAATTAAAACATCCTAGCGTTATTATGCAAATAGTTTTAGCCTTATGGACCCCCTGAATTGAGAACTGCTGATCTAACCTAACCCCATTTTACAGATGAAGAAAATGAGGCATAGATAGGGGAAATGCGTTGCTCGAGGTCACATAGGTAACAGGGATTCAAACATTCAAATCAAGCATGGACCATCTGCTGTGCTGGGAGGCTCCCAGGGCCATGCAGGATCCTTGGAAGAGAATCACCTTGGGTAGTTTGTGGAAGTCAGTTTCCAGCAGGAGAAATGCCGCTTTCTAACATCAATATTCCAAGGAGATGTAAAGCCCCAGGTAGGTATCAAGAAACTCAAAGCATATTTACATATATACTATTTATTATATATATATATATATACATATATAACTTTCCTCCCTCCCCATCCCAACCTAGAAAAGGCTACAATTAAACACAGATCTCTGTCTCTCTCTCTCTCTCTCTGTCTCTCTCTCTCTCTCTCTCTCTCTCTCTCTCTCTCTCTTTCTCTCTCTGTCTTCATATATATATATATACATATATATATATATATATGTACTGTAGTTTTTTTATTTTATACTGCAGTTTTTCCCAGTACCTCTCAAGTCCATGTATGTTTTAAGAAAAAAGGTCTCGTACTGTATATAGCTTTCACCAAACAATAGACCTGTCTTTGACTTTGGAGTTTGTTTTGGGGGAGTTTCCCCCTATTTTTAGGCCCAGAATAGGATTGTATACGTGTGTATGTGTAATATATGTATATATATACACACATACATCTGTATCTATCTATAGAGAGAGAGGGAGGGAAAGAGGGACGAGGTGGGAGGAGAGAAATAGAGAAGAGATAAAGAAATGGAGAGAGAAGACACAGAGAAAGAGAGAGAAGAAAGGCGACAGAGAGGGAGAAGGAGAGGGAGAAGGAAAGGGAGAGAGAGGGAGAGGGAGAGGGAGAGGGAGAGAGAGAGAGAGAGAGAGAGAGAGAGAGAGAGAGAGAGAGAGAGAGAGAGAGAGAGAGAGAAGCTGATTTGCTACATTCCCTGGAAGGAATCCTGTGGAAACATGAGTCTCAGCAGCCAGCCCTGGGTCCCCCTAGGGAGCCATATGCATTAGGAAAACACACATCCTTGGGAGGATGTTCCAAACACATGCTTCCAAAGGTAGGAACAGTGGAGCCAATAGATTTCCAAGGCCAAGTAGAGGAGTTCCTGGATTCATCATCATAACAATATTTATATAATGTTATAAGGTTTGCCAAGCACTTTGAAAGTATTATCTCATTTTATTCTCAATAACAACCTTGGGAGATAGGTACTATTATTATCCCTATCTTACAGGTGAGGAAATGGAGGCTCAGGGACATTAAATAGCTTGTGCGGGATCACACGGCTAGTAAGTATTTAAAGTTGGATTTGAACTTATGTCTTCCCAACTCCAGACCCAGTGCTCTAGTCACTTGGTTGCCTCAATCTGGAGTCAGAGCCAGTGAGTGGCAAGGGACAGAGCCACAATGTGAAGAAACAAATTTGGATCTTACAGTTCATTGGTACTGTGAGTTATGTGGACAGTGAAGTTCTGGGACTTAAGATGTCAACTCTTTACTAACTCTAGAGCATTTTTCCCTTGCAAGGAAGCCTCAGCCTTAGGGTAATCCTTGGAGGAATTAGGAGCATTGTAAGGGTGGGTTGCTTGACTCTAGCAACCCTGAGTACTTTTCCTCTGGTAGGACCTCATTCATTGGGTAGTACTATAAATATGGAGCGATGTATAGGTCTCTTTGGGTAGAGAACTATGTGAAGACCCACAAGAGAGAAAAAGAGAGTTGTCTTGACTCTTCTTGGGTTCAGACACAAGTCATGTCTATTTTGGAGTTTTTGTTGAATAACTTAAAGCCTATTCTCTGGGCTTTATTATTATATATTATATTATATATTATTTATATATTATTAACCTGAGTGCTTGCATCCCATCTGATGTTCTATCTTGTTTGTTGTAGAAACCTAAACACTTAAAGACCTAGGAAAAAAGATAGGTATCTTCAAATATTTGAAGGAGTGGCATAGGAACAAGGAATTATACTATTTTTTTGTTTAGCCCCAGAAGATACAACCAGAACAACTGATCCAAGTTTCAGAGAGGCAGTTTTCAGCTTGATAACAGTTAGAGCTTTCCTGAAGTGAAATGCACTATTTGTCAAGGTAGTGGGGTCCCTTTTGTAGGATTCCTTATGAAACAGCTGGACAACTGTTGGAGATGTTGTAGTTTTAGAGGGAATTTCCATCTAGTTCTAGGTCAGATAAAATGAATTTTGAGATCCCTTTCAATCATTCTAATGATATAATTCTGAGCTCAAAATTAATTTGGCCAACAAGGAGGCAATATTAAAGCCTGTAGATATTGAGACTCAGTTAGTCAATTCCAATGGTGGCTATGAAAATAAGACAACACATAGAATCAATGAAAACAGGCTCAGTTGTGAAGCGTCCACAAGTTTGGAAGTTCAGCCAAAGAAAGGTAGAACTCTTAAGTAGTACAGGACTGGATTGGAGAATAAATAATAGCAAATTTCATTCTTCCAGAATTCCATAGGCTGAAAGTACATGATAGCATCCAAAAAGGGAATAGTAGGAGAGAAAGAATTGCAAAGTGGAGGATTGAACCATGTAGGATGTAGAAGAACCATGAAGATAGAAAAGAGAAAGAGATTCTGAGCTTGGTAGGAAAGAGGTCTCACTAAAGGCAAGAACATGGAAGGAGAGGATAGCTGGTGGGGACAACAGCAGCAGTGAATGACAGAACAGACCCCAATGAATAAGCAGCTCATCTGAGAGACAAGAATACAGAATCTTTTCCTGTCATGGGACCAATAATCACAGTGTACTCAGTCAGGCTTTTGGAGTTTTCTCATTGATGCTGTGAGTTTGCTCTTTGCTATATTGGACTCATTACATTTACATATTTATCTGGTTTTTAATGCATGTTTTTATGGAAAAAGGTTTGTTAGTTGCTTTGGGTGCAAAGAGGTGAGCTAGCCTAATTGTGAAATTTATAACATCATACATTTTGATCCAAAATAACCTTGGAGTCCATCAATTTCAACTCTCTCATTTAACAGGAAGCTACTTGGCCTTAGACACATACTAATGACCCTGGGCAAGTCACTTAACTTCTCTGTGCCTCAGTTTCCTGCATTGGTAACTAAGGTGAGACTTTTCTTACTGTTTTAGAATGATAAATTAATTGAGTGTCTTTTATTGAGCCTTACTAGGTGCAAAGCCCCAGGTCCAAACCCCTATCTACTAGGTGCTAAGCTGATGTGGGCATGAAGCCCTTGGGGCCCTAAGGGGAGTTGCTAAGACCAGAGCCAATAGTATGCACCTAAGTTCTGTTGCTCAGATGATGTTTGATGATATCCAAAAACTGTACAAAAAGAGAGAACAGAGCTGTTTGCTGGGAGCTCTCACTCTTGGAAGTGTGTTGATATGGAGACTCTGGGCACCTGTAATTAAGAACCCTCCAGCTTGTGAACCCAGATGTTGATGCCTTCTTGATAACTATGAATTGCATTTGGTCTGTTTATAATGTATCTTTGTAATTTGTTTGTATTTGCTCTGAGGTTCAGGGTGCTGGCTTTTTCCCCTGAACTAAGTGAATGATATTTGTATGTTGGAGTGAAATAAGATCATTAACCCCTTAACGCTGCTTTCCTTAGTAAAGCAGATCAAAAGAACCTATGCTGGCAGTGTTCTTGTTGTCATGCTTATGTTGGTCTTTCACCCCTGCAGCAGCTGCTAGCCCAATTGTTGCAACATTTCCTCAACTGTAAATTGGGGTAATAATAGATAGCACTTACCTCCTAGGTAGGGTTATTATGAGGATCAAATGAGATAATGTCTGCAAAGCATGTTGCAAACATTAAAACACTATGTAAGTGGTAGCTATCATGATACTAGCTAGCTAGCTTGATAATAGACCATTTATTAAGTACTAGCTATATGCTAAGAGGTCTATGCTAAGCACTGATGATAAAATATAAGCCAACAAGTTAACCCCTACCCTAGAAGTTTACATTCTAATGAGAGAAGACATATTCACAGATAAAGGGGAGCTGGAAAGTGGAAAGGGGGGCAATGCAGTTGGAAGAAAAGTCTGGAGAATGAATTGAGGTTTGAGCAGGGCTATAATGGTAAATGTTTAACAACCGGCTCTCTGAAAAAAAATGTACGTGGGAGTCATTTTAAAGTTTAATCTGCATTATTGATATTTTCTCCATCACTTTCTTGTCTAGAAGTGAATAAAATGCTAAACTAAGCTTTGATTTGCAGCTTATGTCAATTTCCAAAGTATAAATGTTCACACTGAAAATTTAACAACTAGTTTTCGAGAACCCTGATGAGCACACTTGTGTGTGAGGAGAAGCATGATTGAGGCCCTTTGTAGGCTAGTCTTCTGAGCAAGGGAATGACTAGTCAGGAGAGTGGTACCTCAAGGCAGAAATTTTATCAGGCTGGGGGTAGGGGATGATTGGTAAATGGGAAAAGAAGAAATCTGGAGAGTGAGTCAAGTCTTGGGTGAATGCATGAAACTGAAACCAGAGATTCACCCAAAGTCCCAGAGGTAATGAATGATGGAGGTGAAATTTGAACCCATATCCTATGACTCAATGATACTACTCATTTCACATTGTCTCTTACATCAGAGGGTCGCCAAAGGACAGAGAGATCTTTACAGTAGAGACAAGACACTAGCCGTAGGAGAGTACTAATCCCTGAAAATCAGCCCTAGTTCAAGGATGTAGAGCTGTGATTCCAAGGCAGAAATCCATCATTATAGGAGAGGGTATAACACAAGGCAGACAGATTACCTTCCACTACTGTTATGATCCCAAAATTTATACCCAAAATCCCAAAACAAAAAACATACCCAAAACAAACTCCAAAGTCAAAGACAGGTCTATTGTTTGGTGAAAGCTACATACACTACGAGACCTTTTTTCTTAAAACATACATGGACTTGAGAGGTACTGGGAAAAACTGCAGATTCTTTGTTTTTAATCCCAAACTGTATTGAGCCTTTCCAAGCCTCTCTAATAACTGTTTTATGCTCCAGGGCTCCACTAGCAATGAATCGCATTACACTGTGACTCATCAGGAGAGTGGGTAGCAGTTAGAGGCTTTTGAGAAGGGTGAGTTACTATGGGGAAAACGTCCCCAGAGAGTCTAAAAAAATACGTTGTTACTAGTAGAAAGCAATGATGACATTATCAACAGACAGTCCTAAAACTTGCAATGATGAAGAAGTTTGATTATTGGTGGGCCCAGGTTTGGAAAAGAAATTAACCTGAATCAAATTACCCAAACAGGCTGCTCACTGACATACCAAAAAACGTCTTTCAAAAATTAGAAAGAGACCTAGAAGGACCATTTGGGAACCATTGAATTCAACCTCGTGAATCTCAATTAGTATCATCCAATCATTTTTGTTGTTTAAGCGATTAGTCACGTGCCTTGCCCAGGGTCACACAGCTAGTAAGTGTCTAAGGCCAGATTTGAACTCAAGTCTTTCTGACTCCAGGCCCAGGGGCTCTATCCACTGTTTCAACAACTTCCTAAGGTCTTTATTATCTCTATAAGTATGACTCAGTTAGGAGCAGTTAGGTGGTTCAGTGGATAGAGTGCTGGGCCTGGAGTCAGGAGGACCTGAGTTCAAATTTAGCCTCAGACACTTACTAGCTGTGTGACCCTAGACCAGTGCTCTGTCAGCCTGTCTCTTCATCTCTAAAATGAGTATAATAACAATAGTGCCTACCTCCCAGGATCATTGTGAGGAACAAATAATATAATATGTGTATAGTGCTTTGCAAACTTTATTATATAAGTGCTAATTACTGATATGAGGCAAGCCAGCTCTTGGATATGCCTCAAACTGTACCACGTAGGCAACTGTCTAGTGTGCCTATGCTTCATGCTTGCTCCAAGCCTAGTTCCACATCCATTTTCCTATGGGCAGATGGACATCTGACACTCAATCAGCCCATCCCAGGAATCTTATTCCTTTTGAACAACTAGAGAGGTAGAGGATGCCACAATTTCCCTTGGATCGAACTCACCCCCCTATTTAATAGTCCTCTTCCTACAAGGTCAGGATGAGATCAACCACATAGCCCAAGTGCCTAGATGGAGTCTGCTCTCTGAGCATGGGCAATGCATCCCACAAAAGTGGGTCAACTGAGACTTCAGCAACGGCTTGATGGAGGATCTCAAATACAAAACACAGGTCATATTAATCATCTCATGGCCTCTTCCCTCTATTCAATCTCTTTCACAATCACCATCATTTTATTCTTCCAATCTCCCTTTGGATTCTGCAGTGTAATTACTCACCACATGTCAAAGGAGGTCTCCTGGAGTCCTGGGAGAATGGCCAAGAAGGTCCTGGGACAGTCTGCTTTCTTTTCACAATTCAAACTCCAGGGACAGGCCTACTTAGAAATGAGGTTTTTGTCAGAGTTAGAGTGAAAAATGCCTTTAATTTCCAAAATAGTCATTTAATAGAGATGAATGTAGTCCCACACACCTCTCGCTTTCTGGAAATTAATGTTGCACATCTATACATTATGAGTTGGTTTGGCAACTTGCTGGTAGAAAAAGAGAAGGAATAAAAATCTTATTTATCCCTTTCAGCATGTGGACTAAGAAGATTATTTAAGATTTAAAAAAAGCAAAAGCGTAAGTAGTAGGCAGATATTATGGGAGTGTGGCTGATTACTCTAGGGAACCAGCATAGATTAGAAGAGAGATGTCACTCAGGAGTACCTAAGAACCACATTAAATTTTAAACAAAATAAATAAAAATATGATAAAACATTATTTTGTTCAGTTGCTCAGTTATGCTCAATTCTTCATGATCTTATGGACCATACTGCCCAGGGGGTTTTCTTGGCAAAGATACTAGAGTGGTTTGCCATTTTCTTCTCCAGTGGAACAAGAAAAACAGAGATTAAGTGACTTGCCCAGGATCACACAGTAAGTATCTGAGGCCAGATTTGAACTCAGGTCTTCCAGCTTCCAAGCCCAGTGCTCCATCAGCTAAGCCATAAAACATAGATTGTGTTAATTTTTAGTTTTCTAAATCAAGATGGAACCCACAGGGAACCTTACATAGGGTTTAGTGGTTCCTATTTCTATTTGAGTTTGACACCATTAATTGGATTAGAGAAGTATCAGGAAGAAAAAGGGCAGAGAGTTTGGAGGACCAATTGAGAACTTAATTGCTTCTGAGCCTGAGTTCTCTCAGTATTGACACATTGGTCTACAGAGATGAAAACCAGGACTGGTAAAGATTTGTGTAATCTATTTGCGACATGGAAAAAAAGATATTTTGGAGAAAAACTTCACTGAGAGCAAAGTCAGTCTTTGCTTAGCTTGGGGTACTTACTCTGAATGAGAATGGGTACCTAGTCAGCTTCTATCAAAAGGAAATGGATCCAAGTAACCTGAGAAATCTTTTTTTTCCCCTACCAACAGCTTCTGTGTACATGGCTTTGCTGTGGGTGCTGCTAATTCAAAAGTAATAATGTACTAGTCCCTGCCTTCAAGGCGCTTACATTCTATTGACCGTGTTAATAAATGGATATATAATAGATAAGCAAATAAAAAGTGGGGGGTGAAGGGTACAAAAAAGAGAGAGAGATAGGATGTCTTAAGTCTTAGTTTTAAGCTTAGAATTGCACTGATACTTTTGGGACATCCCATATATGAGTCAAAGTTTTTTATTCCAAGTTATTAGATAAGGCTTAAAAATGGAAATAGCTCTGGGAATTTTGTCCCACAGTGACAGCCTAATTCACACTGAGGTATAAATGACTGGTGATCAGATCCTTTACAGAAAATCGGTTTTGCCACCACAGAGGACACCATCTTAAGCCATTTATAATTTTGCCTCTGGATAAGGTAAGCACAGTCAGAGAACATGCTAGTCTGTGACATGATAAGTAGCTGGGCCCCATAGTAGATAGTCAGTTTGTTGTGGTAGAAAGAGCCCCAGCCCTCTATTTGAAACCATCCATTTGTATGACTTGGAGAAAGTCACTTCTTTCTGAGCCTCCTGGGTTTCCTCAGCCTCAAAGTGAAGGGTTGAAGTAAATGAACTCTAAAGACTCTCTTGAGTCTGACTTGTATCAATCAATTAATGAGTAGTTACTAACAGCTTTAATGTTTATAAAACACTTACAAATGCTATCTCATTTAATCTTCACAAAACCCTGACATAAGTGCTATAATTATCCCCATTTTACACATGGGGACTGAGGCAGGCAGCTGTTATGGATTTGCTCAGGGTCACATAGCTGCTAAGTGTCTGAAAATGGATTTGAACTCGCATCTTACTGACTCCAGGTCCAATGCCCTATTTACTTTCCCACCTAGAGGCAGGTGATGAGGGCATGAACTATAATTCCACATCAATATTGATATCAGTATTGACTCCCTGATATGCGTGTGTGTTGAGGGGGAACAACAAAGAACAACAAAAACTTTGGAGTTTTGTAATTCTATCCTGACCTCTCTAAAACTGAACATAGAACAAGAATAAATTCCTTCTAATTATCCACCATTTCTTTTATATTTATATATGACATAGAGAGAATTGGGCAGCTAGGAGACATAGTAGATAGGGCACCAGACCTGGAGTCAGGAAAACCTGAGTTCAAATCTGGCCTCAGACACTCACTGGCTGTGTGACCCTGAGTAAGTCATTTAACCCTGTTTGCCTTAGTTTCTTCCTCTGTAAAATGAGCTAGAGAAGAAAATGGCAAACCACTTCAGTATCTTTGCCAAGGAAACCCGAAATGAGGTCACAAAGAATTGGATATAACTTAAATGACTAGACAACAGGGCGGAGCCAAGATGGCGACTGGAAAGCAGTAACTGGTGTGAGCTCCCCACCAAGTCCCTCCAAAAACCTATAAAAAAATGGCTCTGAACCAATTCTAGTACTGCAGAACCCACAAAGTGGCAGAGGGAAGCAGGGCTCCAGCCCA
>CM053624.1:164136252-164155527 GCA_028646595.1 Phalanger gymnotis
GAAGGAAGGAAGGAAGGAAGGAAGGAAGGAAGGAAGGAAGGAAGGAAGGAAGGAAGGAAGGAAGGAAACAGAGAGAGAGCAAGGGAGAAAAAGAAAGCAAAAGAGAATAATTGAGAATGAAATCTTTTGGAGAAGATAGGAAGGGATCAGATCAAGTGAAAATGTACAGGCATTGACCTTGGGAAAGAGAAGGGCCACCTTTTTGTCAGAAAGTAGGAGAAAGAAAGAGAGAGTGGGAAACAATGTCAAGGAATCTTGAGATGAAGAGAAAAAGAGAAGAGGCTCTGAGATAACTGTGACTTCCCCAGGATCACATAGCTAGTGTGATGGGAAAATGCCAAGCCTATACCTAAAATCTGCTTCACCTGCTTTTGCATTGTAGTTACTTCTTTAAATTCTATATGTTGGCTATAGACTAACTCAATGTCCAAAGATGTTTCTGTGTAAGGAATAAGAAAGGACTGTTTGTTTATTTGACCTGTTTTATGTTAAAGTAAAAGAATCTATTGCTATATCTGAACTGTCCACAACTTGCTGACTTGGTTTCTGAGATGATCAAAGTCAATAACCATCTTTCTTTTTGGTTTCCGAGATGTTTCCTGCCAGGATATGGGAGTCTATCTTACCCACATATGAATAACTATTGAGATATGATTGATCTCTATTGACTATTGAAAAGAAATCATGAATATACATATTTTCCAGCTGTGCATGGCATCTTTACAAAAATTGACCATGTGTTAGGACACACAAAACTCATAAAAAATATTGAAAATCAAAGTTCCTAAACACATCCTTCAATAACCAAAACACAATAAAAATTATAATAATGGAAAACTGAAGAAGACATTTATATTTAGGTGAGGATTAAATAATGTAATCTGAAGCTATAGAAACAATAAATAACTTTTACCAAAGTAAATCATAACAAGAATAAAATTTACTTAAATATGTAGAATGCAACCAAAGCTATCATTAAAGGAAAGTTTTTATCTCTAAACATTCTCAGCAAGAAGAGAGAAACCGGAGCTCAGTTAATTGGACATGCAATAAAAAACCTAGAAAACAACAAATAAAAAACCTTAAGTAAGCACCAAAATATAAATTCTGAAAAGGAAAGAGAAAATTAAAAACAAATATTGTATTAATAAAAAGTAGGAATTTTTTAAAGAATAAAATAGAGAAACAATTAATTTGATCTTTTTAAAAACAGAAAAACTAAATTATCAGAATAAAAAGTGACATAAGAGAAATCACAACAGATGAAGAACAAATAAAAGAAAGTGTTAGAAAATATTTTTCTCTTGCTCTAAATCACTATTGATTAGAGCGATGCAAATCGAAACAACCCTAAGGTACCACATCACACTTACCAGATTGGCTAACGTGACAAAAAAGGAAAATAATAAATGCTGGAGAAGATGTGAGAAAGTTGGAACGCTAATTCATTTTTGGTGGAGCTGTGAGCTGATCCACCCATTCTGCAGAGCAATTTGGGACTATCCCCAGAGGGCTATAAAAATGTACATATACTCTGACACAACAATACCACTTCTAGGACTGTATCCCAAAGACATCACATAATAGGAAATAGACCAGTATGTACAAAAATATTTATAGCAGCTTTTTTTGTGGTGGCCAAGAACTGGAAATCGAGGGAATGCCCATCAATTGGGGAATGGCTGAACAAGTGGTGGTATATGAGTGTAATGGAATACTATTGTGCTATAAGAAATGATGAGCAGGCAGACTTTGGGAAAACCTGGACAGACTTATATGAACTGATGTTGAATGAAGTGAGCAGAACCAGAAGAACATTGTCCATAGTAACAGCCACACTGTGAGAGGACTGATTTTGATACACCTAGCCCTTCTCAGAAATTCAAGGGCCTAAAATTTTTCCAAAGGACCCATGATAAAAAATGCCATCCACGTTCAGAGAAAGAACTATGGAGTCAGAATGCCGAGTGAAGCAGACTATTTTCTCTTTTTGTTTTGTTTTGTTTTCTTTCTCATGGTTTCTCCAATTAGTTATAATTCTATGCAATGTGACTAATGTGAAAATGTGTGGAATAGGAATGTCTGTGTAGAACACATAGTGGATTGCATGCTGTCTTGGGGAGGGAGTGGGGAGGGAGAGGGAGAAAATTTAAGAAATGAATGCTGAAAACTAAAAATAAATATATTAAATATTAAAAAAGGAAAATATTTTGTTCAATTACATGCTTTCCTCTGCCAAGGAATAGTTAAATATTTACCAAAAAAAATACAAAGATTAATAAAATTTTTAAATGAATATTTTAAAGAATTCAAACTTAGAAAAAAGAAACTAGAAAAAGTAATAAATAAATCACAAATTTTTAAACCCTATGACATGTGGATTCCTGATAAATTTTATCAAACATTCAAAGAACAATTAATTCCAATACTTTAGAATTTGTTGGCAAAAATAGAGAAAGAGGATATCCTATCAGCGTCTATGAAAGATATGATCCTCATACCAAAAACATGGAGAAATACCTAAAGTCTGCACACATAGGCAAAAATGCATGTTTTCAAGAAATGAAATGAATAGAATTTTCAACCACATTTTAACTGGCATATTAACAAATAACATCTTCAATGTGATTTCCATCATTTGTGATGCAAAGGTTGATGCGTTTTGCAAGATTCACATGAACTCGATGCAATAACTCCAGATTGCTGTCAATTTTAGAACATTTACTCTTTATGTGTTCAATCAAGTGTGTTGCATCTGTGATTTTCATTGAGTACACCTTCTTCTTTGGCATACCCCAGAAGAAGAATTCACTGAACAACACAGAGTCTTCAGTGAAACAGTTAATGAGATGTTAATGAGATTTCCTACGTGTCCAGACTTTAGGGACACCCTGTAAAGCAGAGAAGGAAAATGTAGATTATTATCGGTAATGGATATATTTGCAAAGATATTGAATAAGATACTACCAAAGTGACTAAGACAACATATATTTAAAAGATTACACATTATGACCAGGTTGAATTGAGTACCAGGAACGCAAAGCTGATTCAATATTTGGAAAATGGCAAGCGTAATCAACCGTATGAACAACAAAAGCAATAAAATCGCATGACTGTCATTACATGCCAAAAAAGTTTTTGACAAAAAACAAAACCTATTTATGTTTCTTAATTTAAAAAGCATAGGAAAAATATACCTTTCCCTTAATATGGTAAACAATCTCTATCTAAAATCAAAAGGGTAGCATTAAATGTAACAGAGAAACACTAAGGGCCTTTACAGTCGGACCAGGGGCAAAACAAGGATGTCCATCATCACAATTATTCTTTGACACAGTTCCAGAAATTATAGCTATTATGATAGAGTTGTATTTTTAACTGAGGAAATAAGCACTGGCAAAGAAAAGGCAAATTACTGCTTTTTGTAGATAATATATATGGCTTATTTAGAGAACTTCAGAGATTCAACTGATAATAATCACATCAATATCATCAATGAAGTAGCAGAACATAAAATAAACTACAAAAAATCATTGGTCTTTCTGTGTATCACTAACAAAACCCAACAAGAAGAGATAAAAAAAAATGAAATGCAATTCAAAATAATTATAGAAAATATAAAATACCAAACTGCCAAAATATTACTTTATAAACACAATGACGAGAATTTAAAGGGAAATAATGAAAAAGAGTAAAAATACAGAGAGTCTAGAAGTACCAGACATCAAATTACAATACAAAACATCATCGTAAAACATCTTTGCTAAAAATTTCTGGGAACACTGGAAAAGAACATGGCTCAAATTAGATTTAGACCTTCTCATTTCATAAACTCCTATAAACTCCAAATGAATATGTGACTGTGAGCACATTGTACAAATGGTTAGACACTTTTGATGGCCACAACATTTTCACGTGCCTCATAATTATTTCATGAGTAGACCATTTATGCATACTCAAATAAAATGATTTATTAGTATTGGACCGCTTTCTAAATGTGCTCAGAGCCATGATTGGGGCACATCAGAAATGCCTGATTTCAATTTAGTTAATTGGGGTGTGGGAGAATATGTGGCTAAGTTATGTGCTGTGTAGGGATCAAGGGAGTCCTGGTAATCTTGAGGCCTTAAAAAAAAGGTTCTTGCATAAAGTACAAATAACTAATCCTGGCATTCCACACAGTCAATAATTTAGATCCAATCCAGCTTTCTGGCTTTATTTCACATTACTCTCTTAATTAATTATTCTGCTCCAACCAGACAACTATTCCCAGCTCCCAGTTTCATCTTGCCCTTAATACCTCTATGTATCTCTCCAATGCAACCCTCATGCCTGGCATGGATTCCTCAAAATATCTGCACATATTCAAATTGTTCTCTTCTGTCAAGGCACCAAAAGTGGTGCTGTTTCCCTGAAACCTTCCCTACCTAATCCGCCCCCAACTAAAAGTGATCTTTACTCACCTCTGATTGACTTTTTTAAATGGGTACTCAACTAACCATAAAAGGTATATCATAAACAAATTAGAGAAGGGAAGAAGATACTTTTTTTATAACTGTAGGTAGGAAGAATTCTTGACCAAATAAGGAATATAGATGGTCATAAAAGGTAAGATGGAAAATTTTGATTCTATAAATTTGAAAAAGTTTTTCCAAGCAAAATAAATGCAGCTGGAATTAGAAGGAAAATAATTGACTGTGAAAAAAATCTTTTCATCATATTCCTTGGAAAAAGCTTCGATATCCAAAATGTATAGGAAATACACAAAAATACATACACATGCATTTGTTCAGTCATTTTTCAGTCATGTTTGATTCTTTGTGACCCTATCTGGAGTTTTCTTGGCAAAGGTACTGTGGAATGGTTTGCCGTTTTTTTCTGCGGCTCATTTTACAGATGAGGAAACTGAGGAAAACAAGGTTAAGTGACTTGCCCAGGGTCACACAGCTAGTAAGTGTCTGAGGCTGGATTTTAACTCAAGTCTTCCTGATTTCACGCCAAGCACTCTATCTGCTATGTCACCTAGCTGCCCCTATATGCATATATCTGTGTGTATATGTGTATGTATATATACATATACATGTATATGTAGTATATGCGTGCATATGTAAGTATATATAAGTTTGCATAGTATGTACATATTGCATATATATGTATATATTAACAATCCATTTTTAAATAAATATATCATTAAAAGCTATGAACAGGCAATCTCTGTCTTGTTAGCATAATATTTTACAATTTACAGAATACATTTCTTACAACAACCCTCTGAGGCCAATCTTAAATGTATTATTATCTTCATTTCACAGATGAAGAAGACTTGATTTGATTTGGTTGTCCCCTTCCTTTCTTTTTTTTAAAAAATAATTGTTTTTTTACAAACATTTATGTCTCTGCCTTTCAACTCCATCTCAATAGCATAATAAATCATAAAACCGTTATAACAACAACTCACAGTCCAGCAAAACAAATTCCCACTCTGGCCACATCCAAAACCGTACGGCTCATTCTGTGTTTGAAGCCCATCATTTCTCTGGCAGGAGGTAGGTGGCATGTCTCATCTTTAGTCCTCTGGGTCTATGGTTTATCATGACATTGCTCAGAGTTCTCTTTCAAAGTTTTTTTTTTCCTCTACAGTGTTACTGTTGTATAAATTGTTGTCTTCATTTTGCTGCACATGGTTAAGTAGCATATTAGATAGCGTGCTTGACCTGGAGTCAGAGAGATCTAAATTCAAATCCTCATTCAGACATTTACTAGCTGTGTGACCCTAGAAAAGTCAATTAATCTCTCTCTCCTTCAGTTTCCTCAACTATAACATTTTAAGGATTAAATTAGATATTTGTAAGGCACTTAGCACATTGCCTGGCACATCACAGATAACAAATACTTGTTTCCCTTCTTCCTTCCTGCTCACACTACCCTGCATCAATTCAAAGAAGTCTTCCCAGTTTCCTCTGAAACTGTCCATTTCATCATTTCTTTTGGCACAATACATTCATTACATTCATATACCACAGATTGCTTCTTCTCGTTGTTTAGGCGTTTTGGCCATATCCAACTCTTTGTGACTGAGTTTACTTGGCAAAGATACCAGTTTGCCATTTCCTTCTCCAGCTCATTTTATAGATGAAGAAACTGAGGCAAACAGGGCTAAGTGACTTCCCCGGGGTCACACGGCTAGTAAGTGCCTGAGGCCAGATCTGCTTTCGTGAAGATGAGTCTTCCTGTTTCCAAGCCCAGTGTCCATCCAATTCACTACCTACCTGCCCATTGCTTATCCATTCCCCAAAAGGTGAGCATCTCATTAATTTCCAGTTTGGGGGCTACCACAAAAGAAATATATGTTTGTGTGAATATACGTATTTACACACATATATACATATTCATATATGTGTATATGTATATATGTGTATATGTTTTATATATGTATATATGATTATCTTTTATTTCTTTAATCTATTTGGGATATAGGGCTACTTGTGGTATACCTGAGTCAAAGAGTATGCACTGTTTAGTAACTTTGTGGGACAGTTTCACATTGCTTTCCAGAATGGCTAAACCAGATCACAGTTCCACTAACAGTGCATAAGTATGACAGTTTTCCCATAGCCTCTCCAATATTCATCATGTCCCTATCTTGTCACTTTTGCCAACCTGACGAGTTTGAAGTAGAATCTCAGAGTTAACTTTAATTTGCATTTTTCTAATTATTAGTTATTTGGAGCATTTTTCATATGGTTGTTGGTAGCTTAGATTCCTTCCTTTGAATGCAAGGTATCAACAACCATAATAATATGCAAATTGAAGCAACTCGGATGTTCCATTTCACATCTGTCAGTTTAGCAAAGATGATAAAAGCCAGAAATGAAACAATGCATTTGAAAGCACTGTATAACTATTGTTGGCATCATTATTATGTGGCAGAGGTAATCAAGAGACTAATGCTCTTAACAAGCAATTTGTTGGATTCATTAAAAAAAGACCTAATGTCTGAAGATAAACCTCCTAGGGGTTTGCCATGCTCCCTAGCCCTTTGCTAAGAGATGTGCACCCTGGAGACCCAGTCAACTGTGACTGATCTCCTGTGACAGGGGCTACATCCTCATAATGAGCAACTGAGAATTGGGGGATAAACTGTCAAAAGAATTTCCCTTCCTCCCCTCCTTCCAACTTTGTCTAACATAGTGAAGTATGAAATAACTCTTCTTTTTAAACTTTTTTCAAGTCTTTCTCTTCCTTGGATTACAGCAAGATTGAGAGAGAAGAGTTTTCTCTTTCCTGACCATTATTCCTGCTACAATTACTATTACCTTTTAGTACTATGATTCTTATTACTATTATTAGAGGTAGGGACTGGATCTGTAATTTCATTGGAATAGGTAACTCCCTGATGGGGAAGTCCCTTAACCTAGGCAGGTCAGCATTATCGTTAATAATAATACTGTTTCCTTAGTCTAACATCGTGTCTGGTAGCACTACTCTGGGCATCCCGGGCACTATGGTTTCTCTTCAGGGCAATGGTAGCTTCTGCATGCTGGATCTTTCAGAATCTCCTTATGGATGATGTTGCAGAAGAAATATCCTAACCCCTCCCCCATGCAAATTAAGTTAGTTTTTTTTCTTAAAAGTGATTGAGACATTACTCAACCCTTGATTCTTTCAAGAGACTCAAGGTTCAGGCTGTTGACATTATTTCCTCTCCACCTCAGCACAAAGCAGACATAATGAGTGCCAGGGACACTCGTTCTTCGCTGGCTGATTGCAATTTGGTAATTCAGCCAAGGAAGCTTCACTCAGCTGCATCAACTTGAGACGTCCTCAGTACCTATCCTTCTTGATTATCCTTCCCTTGATGTCCTTCTATGACTAGGTTTTTAACTCTTTTTTGACTTATTGAATGACTAATGTGTCTCATTTTGTTCCAATATGTCACCTAAGCTATCAAGAGTCTGGACCAGGCCAGAAAAGAGAAGGAACACTGGCATTGGAATATCTAGCTAGTCTGGGGAATGACTTGAAAAAAATAAATGAAACATCATTTCTAAAGTTAATAGCCACCCCTTAAAGTATTTCTTGGGGGTTATTTACTAAAAGCAATGTGTACCTGTATTTCTTTCTGACTGTGTCACATTTCATTCATATATATGCCCATATAAATATTGCCCAGCTCCCATCGTGTTCAAGAATGTCTATTCTCAGTGTCAAAGTATATAATGCACAGTTTCATTTGGCCCATCAGATACTTTTGAGTTTTTGCCCCAAATATTTTGCCTTGTTGCCTTAGCAAGAATTCTCATACTAGAGCTCATTTTCTATTTTTCAAAATAACTCCTTTTTTCCCTTTCCTTTTTAAATTGAACAAGTTGATGGTCAACTTTTTAGTATTATGGAAGTTTGTCAAGTTCAGCTTAGAGAAATAAAATCTAGAAAGACATTTTTCTTCCAGGAACTCATCTCAAAATTAGTCTTAAAGTTGTAGAATCTAAAATATTATGTCTTTCACTGCATCTTGGCAAAAGGACCTTAGAAAATAGGTGCCTGGCACTTAGAAGTGTGTTTTGGAGATTATAGCCTATTAGGTGAGAAGGGGATTCAAAAGTCACCAAAGTCAACATCTATCTGAAATTTGAATCCATTCATCCATTCTCTCAGCAACTATTCAATGATGAATAAAAATGGATGAAAAAGCAAAGGCCTCTAAGTGTTTACTATGCCACAGGGGTTGTTCTAAACTCTAGGGAAATAAATTAAATCAAGCAAGATAAAGCCATGTCTTCAGGGAACTTACATTCTGATAATACAATACACATAAGGGAACTAGAATTGGATAGGGTGGGAAAGGATGGCATGGTTTGAAGATTGCTAAGAAATAGCATGGTGGGCTGGTTCTGTGTAAGGAAAAACTCACCTCTGGGTTGCCACCTAATAATCACCTATTTTGTGCAGAATACCGTGCTAAGGCCTGGGAGATGATAACTAAAGCATGGACCCTGACCTCATAGAGTTTACACAATCCAGAACAAGTGGTCATTCAACCTCTGACAATGTCTTGTGATGAGAAAATGACCATGTCCCAAAGCAGCTGGTTCCATTTGGGATAGCTCGGCTAGAAGGTTTGTCCTCACGGTGGAAACATGAAAAAGCATTTATTAGGCACTTACTCTGTGCAAAACACTATGTGTTGGGGATACAGTTAGAAAGTCAAGTCCCTTTTCTCAAGGAGTTCACATTCAAATAGGAGGAAATGACATGTATAGGAGGTTTCAGCTACAAGTCAAATGGAAAGATCCAGTAAAGTAATCCTTTCATAGAGCAATGGCAAAGTGGATGAGACAAATTGTGCTTTCCTGTACCTCCTACCCATTGGTCCTTGTTCTGGCCTCTGGAATCAGGCAGAAAAAGATTAATCCCTCATTCCCATGATAGCATTTTTCCCCCAGCCACTTAGCATACAACCTTATTGATAATGAACAGATCAATAACCTGTTTCCTTTTTTTGTCCCTCCAGAACTTACACTAACCATTTTTCCAACAAGATTTGCAAAGTATGCAAACCACAGAAGCCAAAGAGGCAATACTCTCAGAACACTGGGCATGTTCCATTCCACCCCAGACTCTGACTTCATCGCTGCCTTCCGTATTTCATGCTGTGTGTCTGCCTGGTGTGGAGAATTTTTAGGCATTTTGATAACTGAGCTCTTTGAAAGTATTTGAAGCTGACCTTCAGCAAAACACATTCTGCTTTATGAGAGACAGAAACAAACTGGATAATTAATATCAAAAGAATTAGGGTTGCATCACAGCTTTGTCAGTTACCAAGTCAGGTGACTTGAGACAATCTACTTAAATTCTATGCATACCAGTTTACAGAGGAAAGAATTCCTCTCATGATTTTGGACTCAGAGGACCTAGGTTCAAATGCTGGTTCTGATACTACTTAGTAACCTCTCTAGGCCTCATTTTCCATATCTGCCAAAATGAAAGGGTTGGACTAGATGACCTCTAAAATCCTTTTAAGCATTAAATCAATGATCCTGTGATTATCTCGGTTTAAAAAGAAAAAATGAAGGAAAGATGGAAGGAAGGAAGAAAGAAAGAAAGGATGGAAGAAATGATGGAAGGAAGGAAGAAAGGATAGAAGGAAGGAAGGGAGGGAGGAAGGATGGAAAGAAGGAAGGAAGAAAGGAAGAAAGAAAGGATGGAAGGAAGGAAGGAAGGAAGGAAGGAAGGAAGGAAGGAAGGAAGAAGGAAATAAAGAAGAGGAAAGGTTATAGTGAGATTAAATGAGATAATCTATAAAATGCCAAGTAAACAGTGGCTTGCTAGTAAATGTTTAACAATCAGCTTTCTGAAATGTGTATGTGTGTGTGTGCACATACATACTTTTAAGTTTAATCTGCATTGTTAATATTTTCTCCATCATTCTATTAAGTCTAGAGACCATCAACAAAACAATCAATCAAGCCCTGATGTATAGCATTTGCTTATTTTCAAGTGCAAATGCTCATTGAAAATTTCACAATCTCCAGAGGTTAGCTAGAAGCTAACTCTCTCATCCTTTTGCTAAGTGTGAGATATTATTATTATTTGTTGTTGTTATTTATCATTGTTACTACTTATAATAATACTGTTTTGTGTACTCCAAATTTGGTTAAAAATATGTGTGTGAGCCTCACTTAAAAAAAGAATTTAAAGGTTAGAGGCATTATAACATTCTTTAAGCATACAGTTAATAACTTCCACAGCCTTAATTACCAGGCACTGGGATGCTCTCTGTTTATACTGTCTCCTTAGCTTCCTACGCCTCCAACAAAGAACTAACTTCTGGGTCACATCAGCCTTTCTCTAAATTTCTCTGAAGCTAAAGTAAACATCACCTGCCTTGGCCAAGCACACTGAAATCATTTCTCCAAGGGTCTTTTCCTGACTGTTCCTTAAGAGCAGCTAAAAATAACTTCACACAGGCAATGGGCAGGGAGGGCCCCATTGTCATCGTGCTTCAAGCCCTGGATATTCTCTCATTAACTCCTGCTATCTGAGGGCCTCTGCTAAGATATAGGGGAGTAGGGGTCATGGCTGAAAGAGTCGATCTGATCTATTCGTCAGGCTGTCTCAGTTGTGCTGGTGCTAAGCCAGTCAGCAACTCTAGGATAAGTCCCACCTATCTATTTATCTGGCTGTATTTCAGGATCTTGGATTAACTGTTTTAAATGAAAGTTTATTTGCCCCTGCCTGCCCCGAGAAAACTTGGAAAACAGCATTCACATTGACCCCAAATGATCCATCTTAAAGTTAAAAGAGTGCAAGCATCCGGAGGCAAACCATGGAGATGGCAAAGTCATTTTGATGAAACCTCGGAGAAATGGTAGAAATTCTCTAGCAGTATTTGGTTAGGAAAAGATAGTGTCATTGTGGATATGGACACAGAACTTCAATTCTAGAGAGTATTTCAAATGCTCAATTTTTTTCTTGAGTGATTCTTTTTAAATTAATTTATTTTTAGCTTTCCATTCACTGAGCCATCAACGCCCTGAGAATCCCCTTCCACCAATATCTCCATTGAGAAAGAATATCAATGTGTATGGCGGGTAGGAAAGAAATCAAGATAGGAGATAACCAGTTACTCTTTCTTAAAAGGTCAGGTACCAGTAAGTCAGTCAATTAACATTTATTGTTGCTTAGTCATTTTTCAGTCATGTCTTACTCTTTGTGACCCCATTTGGGGTTTTCTTAGCACAGATACTGGAGTGGTTGGCTATTTCCTTTTCCAACTCATTTGACAGATGAGGAAACTGAGGCAAACAGGGTTAAGAGAATTACCCAGAGTCACACAGCTAGTAAGTGTGTGAGGCTGGATTTGAACTCAGGTCTTTCTGACTCCAGGCCAGGCATTCTATCCACTGAGCCACCTAGCTTCCCCACTTAACATTTATAAAGTGCCTACAGTATGCCAAGCATTCATTATATCACCTTTATTCTATTTCCCTAAGAAAAGTCTTTTGTCCTAAACTTATGACCCACATTTTCAAGGGGATTTTCTAAAGATTTTGGAAAAAACTTTAAAGATAATTACTGTTACTTAGTATTGCCAGAAAAACTAAACAGGAGGCTTTAATATACTTCCACAATTTTAATTCATTATCAATACTGAATCATATTAGCATGGATTACTTTATCATTTTCCCAGAAAAGACAAGGACTCCACAACAACGAGAACTGCTCTGGAATTGGTATATTTATTTTTTGATGGATTGATCTTGGGCATAGTATAGTAGAAAAAGGGATAGACCTGGATACAGAAGACGATCTGATTTCCAGTACAAACTCTACTACTTGTATCACTTGTACCACTAGACTGTGACCTTAGACAACTGATTTAACATCTCTGAGCCTCAATTTCCTCATCCATAAAGATAGTAATGCTTATGTTGTCCACCTCACAGGCTTGATGCAGAGCCCACATTGTAAGAGGCAGTGACACATAGTGGTTAGAGAGCCAACCTCAAAGTTAGGAAGGAAGGAGGGAAGGAGAGGGGGGGAAGGAGGGAGTGGGGAAGGGAAGAAGGAAGGAAGGAAGGAAGGAAGGAAGGAAGGAAGGAAGGAAGGAAGGAAGGAAGGAAGGAAGGAAGGAAGGAAGGAAGGAAGGAAGGAAGGGGGGGAGGGAAGGAGGGAGGGAAGGAGGGAGGGAAGAAGGGAGGGCATGTATTAAGCAGTTACTTTGTGCAAAGCACCATGCCAAGTGTTGAGAATGCCAAGAAAAGTAAGACAGCCTCTGCTCTCAAGCAGTTTACATTCTAATAAGAAAGACAACTCATAGGGAAGGTTTCAGGAGCAAGACCTTAGGGCGCAGCAGCAAAGCAAAGAATAAAGCATCTTCTTTAATGTCATTTCACTGATAAAATCATATCAGTTTCTGCTGTTGAGCTGTTTGATAATGCCAAGGACTTTGGTGCTGAGAACTTCTTTTCCTGTATCTTCAGTAGCTATGGCTAAAACACTTACAGAAAAAATTGCCAGACTGCATTTTTCTGGGATTCCTTCCTGGGATGTTGACTACAAAGGTTGGGTGAGAAGCAAGTTGGTTGTCTGGGGGAGGAGGGAGGCGTTGCTACTTCCGGAACCCTTGGGGTCACCTACCTATCAGTAGCAGTTGGTATTGGTGGTAGTAAGGAAGGTGGGCTCCTTTTCTACTGCAATTACTTCCTTCAGTGATGATCTGGAGGTCACTACTATTTCCAAGACTCAGGTTCAGCATCTTGGAATATCTCCATCAAGGTCTGAGGGGAGATAATGGTGATAGTTTGATTTATCTGGCACATGATGCCTCCTGTCTCTCCCTTAGAGTGACAGAAAGATCTGAGTTCAAGTCCCTCTTCTGACACATACTAATTCTAAGACTTACTTAACCTAAGTAGACACCTAAGACTACAAGCTGCTAAGAAGCTAATATATATAGGTAATTATAAGGTATTGTATAAGGTAAATATAAGGTATTATAGCTAATAATAATATACCTAATTGGTATAGGGAGATTTCCCACCTGGAAGGACAGGTAAAATAGCAGCCTGGCACATTCTTAGTCTACCTGGAATGGTGTATTTCCATGTGGAGAGGCTAGAGAGTTGGAGAATTTTGATGACTTGTAAGGAAAATACCTTGGAGAGATTGGAGCATGCATGGACATTCTGTAACTGGTTCCAGGTGGCTAACCATGTGGTTGGGAGGATCTTTCTTCTATTAGCTGAATAGCTAGAACTGTCATCATCATTAAAAAGTCTGATTCAACTTTGGCTGGTCTTTGCTCCATTCACATATGGAGAAGCTCAGCGACTCTCAGAGAGAATAGTCTCGCTTTATTCTGTGAAGAATAGGGATTCAGGGCCTCCTTTCACCTTTCGGGCCTTATGGTATCTTGAGGAATTTGGTCTTATTATTCACTTTTTTCATTTGTCCTTTTCTACTCTAGGTATAAGGAATGAAGTCGCCAACCTTGGGGGTTTCAACAACTGGGAAAACAAGCCATCTAGGAGTTAGAATTTAGACTGGGTTTGTCATGGTATAGCACCGATGCCCTGAGAATCAAGGCGACATCTTAGGGAGTAATCTTTGGGACTCTCTAGGATTCATCTGGCATTTGTGTTGCTTCTGAACGTGGATTTAATGAGACCAATGTTATGTAGAAATTGAGCAAAGTTTTGAACCTAATTCCAACCCCCTCTATACTAAAGTTATGTAGGGACAACCACGGCCTGGAGTTTTTGGAGAAATTATTTATATGTTTGTTCTTGCTATGTCTTTGAAGGAAATATCTTTTTAAAAAAGCCAATTGATATTAAGTAGTTTAATAGAATTAGGGATACAAGTAATGACTCCCTAACAAATTGGGAAAAACACAGCTGGTATAAGTTCAAGCCAGTAGCAGAGAAAGGAGACATTCCACAAACCCCTCATGTACCTGAGAACCTTGATGGGGAAATATAACAGGCCTGGCCCTCAAAAAGAAGGGACAGAGCATACCACATTATGTGAGTAAGAGAAAGGAGAAGGAAGATAGCACAGTGAAGAACCTCTGATATCCAGTCACAGAACAAGCATTCTGGACATCTAAATGAGAAAATTAAAAAGGTTCTGAAAGTGGAAAAGGGTATCACTGCAAACAAATTTGGCCTACTTCACAGTTCTGCCTAGAGATAATCATTTCAGCTCTACCAGAGAGACTACCAGGGAGAATTCATAGAACTCCATAGAATGACTTAATAGGTCAGTGGAGAAAGTTAGGAACCCTGTCCTTTACAAGCCTGGGAGGTGACTCATGTCATTCAGTCACTAACCTAGACCAAGGTGACTATTCTATGTTCACAGACTGTTTACTAGAATGCCTAAGAAAGGCATTCTAAAGTCATAATAACATTCGTGAGTGGCACCTCTGATTATTGAATCAGTCATAGATGAATATCCAATGACAACAGGAAGGATTCTTGTGAAGGTGGTGGCAGGACTCTTCTGAAGGACGTATTGTTTTCCTGCCTTGAGAAGTATATGTAGACCCTACCTGGCTGCCTGATTTAGATATACCCTAATGGTGACATGAAGACTTATTGGATGAACTGACAATTCTGAGTCCAAACCACATCCAGGATCAAAACATAATTAGAAGACTCCTGGGAAAATAGTATGGCAGAAAATAGGTATAGACCAATATCTATCACCATATAAAAGAAGACATCATGCAAAATTAGTCTGTACTCCCCAGACAAGATTCTGGAAGAATACAATCCACAAAATTTTCCTAAAGGTTGTCCCTCTCCTACTTCCACAGAAAATTTTTTGAGTCCTTGAAAAAGACACCTAATTTCTCTGTGGTTAGCTAACTTAGGATCACAGACCAAAGGCTGGAAGGAAGCTCAAAGGGCATTCTGTACAATCCTGTCACTTTATAGATAAGGGAATTGAGGTCAAGAGATATTAAAATACTTGCCCAAGGCGACACAGAGAGTAAGGATCAAAGGTGGGATTTGAACCAAGATCTCCGATTCATGAGCTATTTCTCTTCCTATGGTACCACATTGCTAAGTTATATAGAAAGAAAGAAAGGAAGGAAGGAAGGAAGGAAGGAAGGAAGGAAGGAAGAAAGAAAGAAAGAAAGAAAGAAAGAAAGAAAGAAAGAAAGAAAGAAAGAAAGAAAGAAAGAAAGAAAGAAAGGAAGGAAGGAAGGAAGGAAGGAAGGAAGAAAGAAAGAGCGAGGAAGGAAGGAAGGATTCCAAAACCAAAGTGGAACAGAAAGAGATAGGATAGAACAAAGAATCACTTCTAATACATCCTTACCATATGAAAATAGGGGAGCCCAAGACTTCTATGAATTCTGTAATAAGAAAAAAAGTGTAAAGTTGAAGGGTAGATGTATGTCTTCTTTGGTTTTACTTTTATTGGGTACTTTCTTTTTCTCTTGTTGCTACTTATTTTCAGGATAGTTCCATGATTTTGTGGAGGTTTTCAGCCTTTTTGACTTCCTTGCAGCACATAACACTACCATCCACACTGTCCTCCTGGATACTCTCTCCTCTTTGGGTTTTTGTGACACTGCTTTTTCCTGGATCTCCTCTCTCCTGAATCTTCTTCCCTGAAATTGTCATTGGTGTCACACCTACTAACGGTGGGTATCTCCTAAGACTCTAGACTGGTTCTTTTCTTTCTACTGCCTTCTTTGGTGGCCTCATTAGCTCCAGTAGGTTCAATTATCATCTACATACAAATGGATCCCAGGTCTGTATCTCCAGCCCTAGCATCTCTTCTGAGTTCCATTCCAACCCTGCTTCTTCAGCTGCCTAGTGAACATTTTGAACTAGACGTCCCTTTGGCATTCCAAACTCAAAACAGAGCTCTTTATCATTTTCCCCAAACTTGGCCCTCTTTCAATAATCTTTATTGCTGCCAAGGGCATCATTGTTCTCATCACTCAGGTTTGCGACCTTGGCGTTATCCTTGACTCCTCATTCTTATTCACCCTAAGTCCAAATGTCATCATTCCTGTCTGTTCAACATCTCTTGTCTAAGCCTCCTTCTCTGTACTCAAACAGCCACAAATCTAGAGCAGGCATGGATCGCAATTGCCTTCTAAATGCTCTCTCTGCCTCAAGTTTCTCTGCACTCCAATCTATTCTCCACTTAGCTAGCTAGTCTATTTTCATTAAGCACAGATCTGACTATTTCACTCCTCTACTCAACAAACTCTAGTGGCTCCTTATTCCCTCTAGGATCAAATAGAAATTACTATTCCTGACATTTAAAGCTCTTCACAACCTGGGGTCTTCCTAGCTTTCCATTTCAGCCATTCTGGCCTTCTTGCTGTTCCTCACACAGTACACCTTCTCTCTTTTCTCTCTGCCTTTGCAGTGGTTATTTCCGCCATGCCCAGAATTCACTACCTCCTAAACTTCGTTTCTTGGAATCCCTGGTTTTCTTCAAATTCAGTCCAAGTGCCATCTTCTACCTGAAGCCTTTCCTGATTCCTTCCAACTGCTAATCATTTTGTATTTATTGTGTAAGCTAATATAATGTACGTGTTTGTACTCCCATTCGAATATAAGCTTCTCGAAGGCAAACTGAGTTTTACTTTTGTCTTTGTCTCATCACTGCTTAGCACAGTGCCTGGCACATAGTTATAAAGTTGTTTTTCAGTTGTTTCAGTCCCCATTTGGGGTTTTCTTGTCAAAGATACGGGAATAGTTTGCCACTTCCTTCTCCAGTTCATTTAACAGATGAAGAAACTGAGGCAAACAGGATTAAGTGGTTTGCCCAGGGTCACAGAGCTAGTAAGTATCTGAGGTCAGGTTTGAACAAAGATCTTCCTGACGCCAGGCCCAGAGGTCTATCCACTGCTACATCTAGCTCCCCTGTAGTTACGAAAGAAGACCGGTAAAAGTTTGAGTTTCTGGTACAATCTACCAAGTCGAATTCTTGCCAAAGCTAAAAGACCTCAAGGTCATGGGACTCTTAGAATCTGTGTAAAAGAAACACACACCTCTGTGGGAAGATCAATCCTAACAGATCTGGTAGATAATATTAGGATAGAATTAAAAACAAGAAAATTTCACCAACACCCTAAAATCTTAATGTACCTTAAGCTTTTGCAATACTTGAACGAGATAGAGTTAAAATTGGATTTTTAAAAACTTGTCTTCTATACTTTCACAGACAGAAGATGTTCAATTCTATTTTGTGGCAGATTGGAGTGAGTCTATTTTCCTGTTCAGATCAAATACAAAACAGTAATCTCCTCCTAGCAAAATACTTCAGCAAATAGCTCTCCACAGCTTGCTCAAGGAAATATTCATTGTGAAGGACAAACTTCTCCCAGAGTTTTCCAGCTGGCCTCTTTGCCCATAGGTACTCGGAGAATGGTGACATGAAACTTGTTACAGCTCTATTTGCCTTGACAGACCTTGGTTAAATAAGTCCTAAGAGGAAGATTGAGAGAGAGAGAGACCAACGATGGGATGGTTCTTCCTGTACTCCGCCCCCATCTCCATCTTCGCAAAGACTACTCTCTATTTGTTCCTTGTCTTTTTCTAGCCTTATTTTGAAATTAATAACTTTATACATCAAAAATTAATCTCTCATTGTTCCCCTCCCCAATTGCCTCTCCAGGAATTTAAGGGTAAGTTCCATTTGGAAAAGTACATTATCTTATTTCAAAATTTCAAAATTCCCTAATCTGTCAGATGAAATCTCTATTTAGCTGGGGAGTGATTGAGGAGCTAGTTAGTTCATACCCCGACCCTTAACTTTTAACAAATTATTGTAGAAAGTTGGGCATCTATTCAGTTCTTAAAGAAATTGAGGGCAAAAGATTCATTACAAAATGATTTCATCACAGCCAGGTCAGAGGCAGGACTTTAATCCAGGTTTTCCTGGTTTTGAAACCTTTCCTCTATCCACCACATCATACTGGCTCTCTATATGAATTTATATTTGCAGCTAAATGGAGAAACATACTAGTTGGGCACTATTCTCTTAGACAATAATAGCCTGTTGATTTTTTTTTCCATCCCAAGACAGTATCAGCTTTGACGGCCTTACAATAATTTAATGACTATCAAATCCAATAGAGCTTCCCTCTAAGGCTGATTTGAAACAAGCTGCCATTATGTAAGTATATCCAGATCAATATCTTATCTCAGTTCATTAACTATTATGTTGGTTTCTGATATTGGAAGTAAAGATTAGACTCACCTTTGAATCTCCCAAAAAAATTATTAGGGATCTGAGAATTAGTAGGTATAAACAGGCTCGAAGGAAAACAAATATATTGCCTACATAGTATTGAGGAACTACTGCCGCTACAAATATGGACTAGAGTAAGCAGTTATTATAGGTCATGTGATATTGAAGGGATGTCACTTATATACCTTTGTGTAGGGGCACTGATCAAAGGAGTTTTCCAATCAGCTTGATGAGATTGCAAGGCTGTAAACTTTCACTTGGGACTTCCGATTGGATCTCTTTATAAAGACCATATGGCCATCTTGTTGAAAGGACTAAGGAAGGAAAAAAAGAGGAAGGAAGGAAGAAACAAAGAAAATATTTATTAATCAGTTACTATATTCCAACCATCCTAAGTGCTCAGTACTGGAGTTCAAATTTAAAAAGCAAAGAAACAAGGAATTTATATTCTTTTTTTTTTCTTTTTTTTTAAATTTTATTTTTATTTTAATTTATTTTTGACATGTTTGGTTTTCAGCATTGATTTTCACAGGCGTTTGAATTACA